>CAJHNH020001832.1:30000-47500 GCA_905116865.2 Candidula unifasciata | reverse complement strand
GTGTCAGTGGGTGTCAACTTGGAGTCTCAGTGTCAATGGGTGCCAACTTGGAGTCTCAGTGTCAGTGGGTGCCAACTTGGAGTCTCAGTGTCAGTGGGTGCCAACTTGGAGTCTCAGTGTCAGTGGGTGCCAACTTGGAGTCTCAGTGTCAGTGGGTGCCAACTTGGAGTCTCAGTGTCAGTGGGTGCCAACTTGGAGTCTCAGTGTCAGTGGGTGCCAACTTGGAGTCTCAGTGTCAGTGGGTGCCAACTTGGAGTCTCAGTGTCAGTGGGTGCCAACTTGGAGTCTCAGTGTCAGTGGGTGCCAACTTGGAGTCTCAGTGTCAGTGGGTGCCAACTTGGAGTCTCAGTGTCAGTGGGTGCCAACTTGGAGTCTCAGTGTCAGTGGGTGCCAACTTGGAGTCTCAGTGTCAGTGGGTGCCAACTTGGAGTCTCAGAGTCAGTGGGTGCCAACTTTGAGTCTCAGTGTCAGTGGGTGCCAACTTGGAGTCTCAGTGTCAGTGAGTGCCAACTTGGAGTCTCAGTGTCAGTGGGTGCCAGCTTCAGTGTGACAATATATCTTTTCTTTCCTCCGTATGCGGAGTTTAGGTGAAATCCCTTTCTCACTTAGAATAATTTTCAAGAGAATGTTATGATTCATTCTCTTTTCCGCATGTGCACATGTTTCAAAAGAACCTTCATCATGTTTGCATTGCCATGCCACAATTCATGAAACATTCTACATCAGCATGTTCTTTTCCCACATCACCTACGAATTGTGAAAAAAAGACACACAGGTTGCTCACGTCACTACTTGTGGCATCTGAAGCGTGTGTCTATTCGTGTATGTGATCACGTCGCAGTATAGTATTATGATGTCCATATTGTGTATGTTTGAAATATCAACCCAGTAATGACACCAGTAAGCTTACCAAAGAAATGGTGAAATCAAACTGACATGCACTGAAGAATCAATCTTTACAAGTCTCAGATTTCCTCAACCCAATTCTTAATGCCACCCGATTTGTATATAATGTGAGTTATATTGAACACTAGAGAAGTGCTACTTGTGCACAACTCGGTTTGCCAGTGCACAAAAATGTACACTTTTAATCACACAAAATATGAAGACAATGCAACATTTTACATTGCTAAAGGGGATAAAGTGATCGACAATTTACAGATACAGTGCCAAAAGATTTTGTGTCATTTTTACTCGTTGCTTCAATTCTAGAATGTGCCTATTGTTTAGGCTAGATCAACCCCAGAGCCATACTGGCAGTGAGAAATAATGTGGATTAAATATGCATAAAAGAATGTATGGAATTCTATGCCTGCAACGTCATTACAATGTACGTGGTTAGCTACACCCATTGCTAGGGCTGGCGAAGAAAGCCTGCCATAAAGTGGACAGGTCCAGAGATAATGGTCGCCCGAGACTGCAATAATTGGATCAGAATATATTGATAATTATTTGGCAGCAAATGGCAGTCAGATATTTGTGGCAGAAATAAAACATTTACATCACGTGAACACGTTATCAAGCATAAACACAGTGATCGTTATAATCTTATTTATCGCCGCATGAAAATCTGTGTCTCATTTATCCAGCCCTCATTCATATTCACGCATCAAAACATTATTGGTGGAGCAATAACTAGTGGGTTTGCCTGCAGAATGGTGAAACGATGCTACAACCCCTGGCTGTGGGATGTTTTGGGTTACACCCAAGCTGTTAACATTGATACCATCCCAGTTTTTGGTAAGGTTGGATAAGGATCCGTTTCGGTAGAAAATGTGTTCTAGAATATGGTTTCTCAAACTTGTGGATATTATCGCTCCGTGAGATTGCTGGGGCGATCAAGGGGGTGGTTGTAGACTCCAGGTGCAAATCACAGAGATTTTTGCTGATTAAAAAAATAAAGGAGCCATACTTTCATAAATTGCCAGAGACGTACACTACCTTACTTTCTTATTACCATTAGTTTAAATATTATTTTTAAATTTTATTTTAACATTATCCTTTAGTATCCTAATGTAAAGTTTAATGCGAATATTGGTATAGCTGACAAACACACACACACACACTTACACACACATACACAGAGGTCAAAGTTAAGGTCAGAGAATCGGCTTCATTGCACCGGGTTTTATCTCTCCGAAGAACAGCTAGCTGCCTGCCGAGAGCGTCGCACAGAGCACAACCTCTGTAGCTCCAGCGATGATCCCTAGGAATCTCTGCAAATTGTGCCCTTGTAAACTGAACGATGCCGCCGTGAAACTGGCTTGGCCACCTCGCCACGGAGATTTCACACACACATAAATGTCTGTCTGTCTGTTTGTAATGTATGTGTGTATGTATGTATGTGTGTATGTGTGTGTGTGTATGTATGTATGTATGTATGTATGTATGTATGTATGTATGTATGTATGTATGTATGTATGTATGTATGTATGTATGTATGTATGTATGTATGTATGTATGTATGTATGTATGTATGTATGTATGTATGTATGTATGTATGTATGTATGTATGTATGTATGTATGTATGTATGTATGTATGTGTGTGTGTGTGTGTGTGTGTGTGTATGTATGTGTGTGTGTGTGTGTGTGTGTGTGTGAGTGTGTGTGTGTGTATGTGTGTGTATGTATGTATGTATGTTTGTATGTATGTATGTATGTATGTGTGTATGTGTGTATGTGTGTATGTGTGTAAGTGTGTATGTGTGTATGTGTGTATGTGTGTATGTGTGTATGTGTGTATGTGTGTATGTGTGTATGTGCGTATGTGTGTATGTGTGTATGCGTGTATGTGTGTATGCGTGTATGCGTGTATGCGTGTGCGTGTGTGTGTGTGTATGTGTGTATGTGTGTGTGTATGTGTGGGTGTGTGGGTGTCTGTGTGTGTCTGTGTGTGTGTGTGTGTGTGTGTGTCTGTCTGTCTGTCTGTCTGTCTGTCTGTCTGTCTGTCTGTCTGTCTGTAATTTCAAATTTCAGTGTCTTACATCTCTTATGAATGTATTGTAAGGCTTAGGAAGTAAGAAAATTTATGTTAAAAGAAATGCACATTTGCCGTGTTTGTTACCTATGGACTACTGAACTGATTGCTTTCAAATTTTCACACACCGTTGCATTTGACTCTGTGCGTCTTCGTATTTTAAGTGTTGCACAAACCACGAACGACGGAGAGCAAGATATGATTTGGGGGGGGGGGGGGGGGATTGGGTGGAGGGGTTGATGACAGACACTGTTAGCTGAGAGAGCTTGAAACATTATTTTAAAGTTCTTATTTGGCAAATATTTATATTTTAATACCGCTTCCTCGGCTATTCACATGTTTTTAAATCGAATTTATTGGTCATTTAGAGGTATAGTACTCAGCTTTACTTTCAGCTGTTTAAACACAAAAGATACTTTAGCATGCGATAAAAAAGTAATCTTTGTTTTTGTTTTTTTTTGGGTCACTATAACAATGCACTCTAATAGACTACTTAAATAAACACTCACTTATAGGTTGCGTCTTCTAGAGTCGGCATACCAGTCTATCTCTGGATCTGTGCAATGACTAATATTAACCATATTAGCGCTTTCTATTTTCCCTCTTTTCCTTGTTGACAGACTCAGCCACAGCAACTCGTGGCGGGTTCAGCCAGTTTACGTTAATAAAGCAAATTTCTCACTGCATCTTTCTGTTTGTTTGAGTACTGAAGTAGACTTTCATTGGGCACCTTGTACCTTTCTGGAATTTCTTTGTTTAAACAAACAAGTTTAGACAGAGACGACCAAGTTTGTGAATCTGTGTTCCATAAACATAGACTGAACAGTTCATCTTTGACATACCACAGCGGCGCGGGGCAGTAATCCTCTTCGAAATGACTGCTACTGTAATTTACAGCTGCTGTTCTGTCTTCCCTGTAATGTATCTCTGTTATTCAGTAATGTAATTAGCGAAACGTATTTGTTATTACTTGCTGCTTTTGTTATTTATTGTTGCAAAACATTTGTTATTGCTAAAAGTTTTCCTCATTGACAATTATAGCTATTGTAATTGAATGCCGCCATAGATGATCAAATGATCCGCAGCATCAATGTCATCAATAATCGAGTTATTGTAGGACAATTGAGTCTGTTTAGCACAGTGGCTAGTCGCTGGCTTGCCAGCTCGGAGGACTTGTGTTTGAAACCGCGCCGGAACTGATCATTATTATAATTGACCTAGCGCTCCATTGAATACCTGAAAATGTCATGGGAAGTAAAGGTAATGTGTATGATGTTGACTACATAATCCATCGATGCTGTTTATGATTACTGCTGTTTTTTTTTAAACTACTTTTCAAGTTTCACAATTTTTGTAATTGTATGTACAAGCAAGTCAAAAGGTTGTCAGTGCCCATTGATACTCGTGTACTGGGTGTCTTTGGTAATTACCGTCATTTCTAGCATTTGTCTCCACATCAAAACTCTGGCTTGTGTCACTGATTGTAAGGCGTTGTTGGTCATAGGCTTCAACAGCTATAATTTGCATAATACATGTTAGGACAACATCGTGATATATAAACTGTTTTCGCTGTAAAGTCATCATCATCATCTTTATCATCATCATCATCATCGTCATCATCAACATCGTGTAAGAGGTCAGTTGCTGGACGTCGCTCTCATCACGAGACGCCGACAAGTCAGCCGTTGAAGTCTCAGACTCAGAATATGCTCAGTAGTCTGTGTTCGCTGTCCTGCTTGTCGACAGCTACGTCTGCTCCCAGGAAACATAGCCTACACTAGTATTCCATTTCAATAAACTAGTTATGATTAACCATTTCAATAAAGTAGTTAGGATAAACCATTTCAGTAAACTAGTTAGGATAAACCATTTCAATAAACTAGTTAGGATAAACCATTTCAAAAAACTAGTTAGGATAAACCATTTCAATAAACTAGTTAGGATAAACCATTTCAATAAACTAGTTAGGATAAACCATTTCAAGAAACTATATAGGATAAACCATTTCAATAAACTAATTAGGATAAACCATTTCAATAAACTAGTTAGGATAAACCATTTCAATAAACTAATTAGGATAAACCATTTCAATAAACTAGTTAGGATAAACCATTTCAATAAACTAATTAGGATAAACCATTTCAATAAACTAGTTAGGATAAACCATTTCAATAAACTAGTTATGATAAACCATTTCAATAAACATGTTAGGATAAACCATTTCAATAAACTAGTTAGGATAAACCATTTCAATAAACTAGTTAGGATAAACCATTTCAATAAACTAATTAGGATAAACCATTTCAATAAACTAATTAGGATAAACCATTTCAATAAACTAGTTAGGATAAACCATTTCAATAAACTAATTAGGATAAACCATTTCAATAAACTAGTTAGGATAAACCATTTCAATAAACTAGTTATGATAAACCATTTCAATAAACATGTTAGGATAAACCATTTCAATAAACTAGTTAGGATACACCATTTCAATAAACTAGTTAGGATAAACCATTTCAATAAACTAGTTAGGATAAACCATTTCAATAAACTAATTAGGATAAACCATTTCAATAAACTAGTTATGATAAACCATTTCAATAAACATGTTAGGATAAACCATTTCAATAAACTAGTTAGGATAAACCATTTCAATAAACTAGTTAGGATAAACCATTTCAATAAACTAGTTAGGATAAACCATTTCAATAAACTAATTAGGATAAACCATTTCAATAAACTAGTTATGATAAACCATTTCAATAAACATGTTAGGATAAACCATTTCAATAAACTAGTTAGGATAAACCATTTCAATAAACTAGTTAGGATAAACCATTTCAATAAACTAGATTGGATAAACCATTTCAATAAACTAATTAGGATAAACTATTTCAATAAACTAGTTATGATAAACCATTTCAATAAACTAGTTAGGATAAACCATTTCAATAAACTAGTTAGGATAAACCATTTCAATAAACTAGTTAGGATAAACCTTTTCAATAAACTAATTAGGATAAACCATTTCAATAAACTAGTTAGGATAAACCATTTCAATAAACTAGTTAGGATAAACCATTTCAATAAACTAGTTAGGATAAACCATTTCAATAAACTAGTTATGATAAACCATTTCAATAAACATGTTAGGATAAACCATTTCAATAAACTAATTAGGATAAACCATTTCAATAAACTAGTTAGGATAAACCATTTCAATAAACTAGTTAGGATAAAACAGAAACATACATGTTGTACCGAATGAACCAGGAGCGATGATGTTCTCGCCAACAAGAAGTCTTGTCGTATGTCGGTGTAGATGGAAACGCCAGACAATGTATTCTGCCCTGACAGTACTGATTAGCTTGTCCCGGGATGCCGTTGCAGAAGTATGCAGCTCTGTTCTCGGCATTCCCTGTCGTGTTGAGGCACATAGACTTGTTGACTTGTCAGAAGTACTAGCCAGCAGAAAAACCAGCAGCAGATATACAAGACTGCGAGAATCCTTTCTAAAAGGTACATCGTAGACGATCAGAGGAATTCATGAGTCAGCCTAAATTATTGCACCGATTTGCACTGGTAACATCGGATTGGGCTTGTCTACCACACCCCTCCCCCCCCCCTTTTTTTTTCTGACCTGCGTGCCCAATTTGTGACCTTTAAATTATTTTTATTTTGAACGCTTACCCCCCCCCCCCCCTCTCTCTCCCACTCTATTGTGTGTGTGTATACATATATATATATATATATATATATATATATATATATATATATATATATATATATATATATGTATGTATATATAAATATATATATATATATATATATATATATATATATATATATATATATATATATATATATATATATATATAGTCCCATATCGCTCCTGTCGCGTGCCTGATTTAAGGATTTCTCCTTAAGAACCAACAGCCCTCTGAAATAATTATGTTGAGTCGTTGGCTCGTATTGGTCTAAGGGATGCCCCCGTGGCCAATATACGCTCAACTTATTTCAGGAGTAGGGCAACTCAAGTTTTGGCACTACAAAATATATATTATTCCTAGGCACACTTGGCTGGACACCCCACTACTATAAAAAGATAGCTCCCATGTTATGATAGTCTACTATCATAACCATGTTAACACATATGACACTTATTGCTCACACAATCATCAAAGCTAGACAGTTAGAATGGTGAAATAGGGACACCCAAGTCAGTCATGAAAATGTGTGCATGTAATCGGTACAATATATATATACATATAATAGTGAATAAATCAACAAGAGTTCATTGAATGGAGCTCAGGAATCAATGACACAACCCAGATATTGAAGCAGTCAGATCTTGTTCCAGGAGAGTACATGAGTTCATCATCGGTCTGATCAGGTGCTGTGGGAATCGAGCATGAAGGGTGAATAAAAGATCACTTAGCCCAGTTCGTAGGTCAATGCTCCCCTCAGTCCATGGTGATTCGACTGTAGTTGACTCAATCAGTAGATGGGCCTTGATTTGATCTGGTACCAGCTGACTGTCACGAGCTAGGACACAGGAACTTCACAGGAGAACACCAAAGCTCTTGGAGACTGTGATGCCCACTGCCGGTCTCACAGGTGATGACACAATAAATGCAGAAGAGCCCAACAAAGCTCTTGAAGACTGGTTTTCTGGATTCATGACATAGGTGTCTGCAATTGCCCACTGGTCCTGGAACTCTCAAACAAGCTCTTGCCATGTTGAGATAGTGGCACAACATACAGGACTTTTGGGATACTCTTGGTGCACAGAATGGTATGGGTTGGCGGTGTTTGGCTGGACTGTGATTCGTCTGCCTGATCTCTAAGGAGGTATCATCCTGTCAGGAAAGAACTCAGAATTAATAATCAGCCTTATTCACACACACTAGCTCATCTAATCTCTGACACCTTTCTCCATCCTTAGAGTGTAACTCCCAAGAACAGGAGACAATGTCTCCTTTCATTTATCTGTCTGTAAAATAGGGCAACAGATAGAAACCAAGGTATATAGTGGAGATAGATAGACACTACCACACATAGATCATCCTCTCTACCCTCACATCTGCACTCGCAGATATACAATGTTTACAGCTAGTACCTATATATATATTCCGTCTCCACAGGCCGTTCACTACACACCCACTGAATCTGTGTCAAACACACCTTTGACTCAGCGCGCCTAACCCTGACTGACGGTTAAAGGTGACCTAAATTCCCTGTTTCAGTTATGCGACACAAACTTCGTTTGACTTGTCAGAGAATAATTACTTGTAGGGTTTAATATCTTTACAAATGGTGTGGGTTATGTAGAGCACCAACTAATTAGTCTGAACAAGTGAAGGTCTAAGGTTCGGATCCTGATCTCTGGACACCAAGAACGGTTGAACTCTGTGCGATCACACAGCTGAATCTGCCCTCTCTGGAGCAGTGGCCAACTTTAAAAAAGATATCAATTATGGTACTCGTAAACTATAATCAACTTACCCAAGCTTAGGAAATCTTCTAAGATAGAAATGGAACTTTGAATGCGCCAATTTCTACATAGACTGTATACACGTCTTGACACTTTGGATCAGGCAAAAGAATGTTTTTTTTTCAAAATCATACTAGCGTCTCTAGGAAAGACGTCCCCTGTATTCCTGCCTAAGGAGTAAACCGGTTTACAGGAATTTCTAAATAAATTACCAGAATTCGCCAACCTACAGTTGCAAGTTTGAAAATGAAGATTTATCACAGCAACTAGAGGGTCTAGAAATTAATATTTTACCAGATAAAGGTATAGATCAATATACGGGACTATATACCTTTCCGGATGGGTTCAAGTTTGAAATTTAACTGTCCGCGAGGGAAATCAAAGTCGCGACTCATCCATTGTGTAGGGTGGTTGCTCACCTCACAACATACATATATATATATATATATATATAATATATATATATATATATATATATATATATATATATATATATATATAGTTGGCCGTCGTGCTGTTTCTGTATTTACACTCAGATTAGGCTTGTTGGATTTGCTTAGAGATATTTAATCAGGAAAATATGATGACAGTTTTCGCATGGCTGAAAGATATCGCATTAGATCACCTGTTTACGGTTTGTGTAACCAATTCTTTTCGCGTCTCTCTGTATTTAAATTAATTTGAGCAATTTCAAAGGATGTAGTAGTTTAGTGGCTAGCACGCTTGCCATGCGGGCAAGTGATCATTGTTTCCATTCCAGGCACACTAAAATCGATAATAGGAAATGTTTCAGGTAGTAAAGGCGGCTGGTGTTATCATGACAACATCATCCATAGAGCGCAGACTAGTCTATACGAATGTGACGGTCCATAGAGCGCAGACTAGTCTATACGAATGTGACGGTCCATAGAGCGCAGACTAGTCTATACGAATGTGACGGTCCATAGAGCGCAGACTAGTCTATACGAATGTGACGGTCCATAGAGCGCAGACTAGTCTATACGAATGTGACGGTCCATAGAGCGCAGACTAGTCTATACGAATGTGACGGTAGCAGATTATTCCCAGTACTCATCATTGCGTGGTAAAGAGCTGGTTCTCTGCTTACTTATAGGAGGCTCGCTTTCAAATCCAGCTGCGACTCGCTGCAGCCCACGGTCGGTGTTCGAAACCGGGCGGTTCCCGGGGTTCACCCAGCCTCTAGGAAATGGGTACCAGAGTTAACACTCTATGATAAATGGAGGAACGTCTCTGTAGCTACGGAGTTACGTGCGAAACGCGACACAGGCGGACAATTTCTTATCAGCTGTCCGTACTGGTGGCAGAGCACTAAGGATTTATAACCGTGTGCAATGACGCTGGTTCACATCTCCCGACTTCACCTTCACCTTTACTCAACTATAGATTCACCAATAGCCAAAACCACACAACTACACGCTTAACCTCCATACAATTCACCTGTGCTATCAATTTTTTTCATTATATCATTGAAAATATTAATTTACTAATAGGGCTCATTTATAAATTCTCATCTAATGAACGTAAAATAAAACACTGAACAACAGATTTGTATATGTGAAAAAAAAAAAAAACAACAACAACACTACCTTAGATGTGTAGATGAACATTTCAATAGCGCCGTGTCTAGACAAACAAACATGGCGCACTGAAGCTTCAAATGACTATTGGCGGGTTGACACTTCTGGTAGCGGCTGGCTGACTATTTCACTGTAAGATCAAACTCAGTTTATTGAATACGTTTTTGATACAGCTTGACAGACGCACAGAGGGGAACACCAACATAACAGAAAACCTCCCACATAATTTTAGATTACACAACATTTTCACAGAAAGAAACGACGAGAGAAGAGAATCATAATACAGTGAACCTGGCTTAACGAGCATAATTCGTTCCAGACTCGTTAAGCGAAACGCTCGTTATGCGAAACAATTTTTCTCATATAAATTAATGAAAAATACGATAGTGCGTTCAATGTCGAAAAAGATACTCACAAAATGCTATGTATAACGTTTATTCAAAGAAAATTATATACATATTGTTAAGGGGAGTGGACCACCTTCATCTTTTCTTCAAACGCGTAACGAACCCACATGGAATGCGAATTCGATTTGCAGACAAAAAAAGTCGAAATAATTATACATAGCTATTTATTTTTTTTTTTTTAATTTATCCCTAAAGATGTTTAGAAATTTGTTTTTGCCGACGCTTCAAAATGTGGCGAAAATGCGACACAGCATTATCTTTCAATAAATTTGCAACGCGCAATGCCACTTCCTTATTAGGGCGATGCTTGTCAATGTAAGATGCAACAGTTTGCCATTCTTTCAGCATTTCTCTTATTTCGCAGAAAATTGTTGCTTTTCTGTTACCTCCTCCTCCTCCTCTGACAACCTTTCCTCCAAAACGCAGCTCTTGGCTGTGCTCCTCCACAAGCTCTTCGATATCACTGTTATCCACCTACAATCCCATGATAGTGGCCAAAGACCCAGTCTCGTTGACTACAGGTGTCACTGTCTCGAACCCCTCAAAGTCACAAAATAGACAACACTCTCCGGCCAAAGCTTCTTCCAAGCAGAAGTTAAGATTCTCTTGGTAACCCCTTCTCCCGCCTCGTCGATCATCTTGAGGCAGGCAACGATGTGGACGTGATTTTTCTCTAAAACTCTTTGAGAGTGAGGTTGGTCTTTTCAGTCACATGAAAACAATGCTCGAAGAGTGCTTTAATGTAGAGTTTCTTAAAGTTAGAAATAACTTGCTTGTCCATGAGCTGGAGTAACGGAGTGGTGTTGGAAAGCAGAAATTGGATCTTGATGAACTTAAATTCTTCAGAGACTTCATCTTGTAGGCCTGGAAGATTCATGTACATATATCACAATATAACACAAGTTTGAGAAAATGTGTGATCACAAGTGACACTACGATGCTAATGGAACGAGTGCTAAACACAGACTGATGTAACATGCGCACAATGCGGGACGTCCCGTCTCCTCGCCCCTCGTTATACGAAACGTCGCTCGTTAAGCAAGTAATTTTCTTTACGATTTGTTTTGCTCGTTATGCGAATTACTCGTTATGCGCGGTGGTCGTTAAGCGAGGTTCTACTGTACAGTTACTTATGTCGTTGATTTGCTCTTGGTCTCGTACATCCATCCATACATACATACATACATACATACATACATACATACCTACCTACCTACCTACCTACCTACCTACCTACCTACCTACCTACCTACCTACCTACCTACCTACCTACCTACCTACATACATACATACATACATACATACATACATACATACATACATACATACATACATACATACATACATACATACATACATACATACATACATACATACATACATACATACATACATACATACATACATACATACATACATACATACATACATACATACATACATACATACACACACACACACACACACACACACACGCGCACACACTCAGAAATAGTTTTTAAATGTACTATTTTATATGTAAATGAATAGCTCCTGTTCAGCAAACAGTTTAGAAGTCATACTTTTGTAGAGTGCTCTCAGTCTGTGGTTCTTTAGAGCAGGTCATGTGACCAGTTATCTAGCATTCTGACTGCTGATCTCGTACACTGTCGTTCAGCTCCTCTCTAATACTCTAGTATTTGTATGTTATGGAGTCCGTCACTCTAGCGACAGCGTGGTTCCCTTGCAGTGTTTTTTGAAATAAATCAAAATAGCGCGAGCGTCAATAAGTGGCTCTATTATAACCAATCAAGTCACTTAGTTCCTATCAACGTTTGCTGATAGATTTGCCGCGCAGTTATAAACCGATTACATAGTCAATACAACACCGGGTAGTAAGTGAAAGTCTATAGTCACATGAAAGCATCAGTCTATGTAAAGAACTAAGATGTGTAATATCTGAAAGTCAAAGATTGAGGTATTTTCGATCCGACCCGTCAACAGAAATCAGCTTTGGCGATAGAGGGCTGTTAATAAGGCTACAGATATAGGAACCGAGCGATCTATCCGACACACCAAAGGCAATAAGAATAGTGCAAATCAAATACCGTTATACAATTCTTGTTTGTCGGCTGCCTGGAGGCAACCCTGAGGATTGCGACTCTTATTCTCTCTGAAATTTTGGTAATTTAATGAAGCAATTTACGTTATTGATGATCATTGAATACTCTGCCCCTCCCGTTGTTGTTCATGTATACTTTTTTTTTTTTTTTGCGTTTATTGCCACATAGTTTCCTAAACAAGCTAATTTCTCTAAATCACACTGTCTGGTTTTATGTCTCGGGGATTTGACTTTTCACTGTGACTTTCATGAATAATCCAGCAACCATCAGACGTGACAGTATCTCATTTTGTCATAACTTACATGTATGCTTTTGCAGTATATATTCCCTTGTTCTCTCTCTCTCTCTCTCTCTCTCTCTCTCTCTCTCTCTCTCTCTCTCTCTCTCTCTCTCTCTCACACACACACACACACTACTTATACCTCTTTGCTCTCTACTTCTCTCTCTCTTTCTCTCTCTCACACACACTACCTATACCTCTTCGCTCTCTACTTCTCTCTCTTTTTCTCTCTCTCTCACTTCCTTTACCTCTTCGCTCTCTACTTCTTTCTCTCTCTCTCTTTCTTCTCTCTCTCTCCCCCCCCCCCCCCCCCTCTCTCTCTCTCTCTTGCAACTCTTTGTGTAGACATTTTGTGTAGATAAAAACAACAGCCTCAAGGACCCCGCCGACTGGGGTTAGTAATTTTGATTCTCTACATCTAGAGCTGGTTAAAAACATGTATCAGTTCGTGCGCTGACACCCTTCAATGCCATGACAAAAGTCTGTCAAGAATCTTCTCCTATCTTTATCTATCTCATTTTAAAAAAATCTTTCCAAATGTACCATACCACCCCCTTCCACTTTTTTTATCCCCCCCCCCCCCTTTTTTTCACCCTCCATACCATTTGCAATATGTGGCAAAACAACAATGATGGCAAATCTGTCTTTTTGTTGATGCTGGTGATAAGATGTCTCTGAGTCACTAATAGTTTCACTAGATATATTTTATTTGTGTTAACCGTCTATAATTTCAATACCGGTCTGTTTGTTATATATTTCAGTAGCATATTCAGCCAATCAGCTAAAGTAAGGTAGGTGATGTCACGAAAACATGAAAGCAAACTGCTCAGAAGCATCACAAGATTGAGGGTAGAGACAAGTCAGTGTTGTGAGTCCATGGTACTGTGATCATGCCCTCGCTGAGTTCCGTGACCAGTGCAGCCACAAACTAGCCCACGCCGAGAAAAGCCAGGAAATGACGTCTATGAAGTCCGGAGGCTAATATTACCTAATGATGAAACCTTAACAGGAACTTTACAAATCCCGGGTCCTTGAAGCGATTGGGAAGGAAAAAAACTATAATCGATTATTTCCCCTTGAAACTATAAAGAGGCAAGTGCCAAACCGTAGACGGGATATTAAAATACGTCAGCATCCTTTTATAAATTGTTTCATAACACCGGACTCCATTTTTATCATCCAGTGCTCGTTTAGTTTGAAGAAAGGTTCAACAAGATTGTGTGCAAGTGGGAAACGTTTGATACATGATTTACGATATGGTTCAAACGGCTTTTGTCCACGTTTCTGGTATATAGTTTTATGTGGTTTTGTGTGTTTTTCCTTTTAGAATTTGTGCTAACGGGAAAAGGAGGAAGAAAAGTAAGAAGTAGGGAGAGGAGACGAAAGAAACTGTGGTTAGGACATAATTAGTTCCAAGCTGAATAGGAAAAACAGGAAAAGTAGAGAAATGACAACGGATTCATAAACCAGGCAGAGGATATGTAAATAACGTGCTATACAAAAATAACAACAACACTCTACTACAACTATAAAGGCAACGCCCAGTCAGACGACGTGCACGAACTACAAGTTATATATTGGAAAAAGCAAAAAATATAACCCTCACATTCAACATCTGTTTGTTTTCCTCAGCACAAAACTAACGTTTATTTTAACGAGGAGGAGGAGGAAGAAGAAGAAGAAGAGTAGGAGGAGGAATAAGAAGAAGAAGAGGATGATGAAGAAGAAGAAGAGTAGGAGGAGGAAGAAGAAGAGGAGGAGAAGGATGAAGAAGAAGAAGAGGAGGAGGAAGAAGAAGAAAAAGAAGAAGAGCAGGGGCCATGAAATATGATTCATAAACTAGGCATAGGATATGTTAATTATAAGCTACACAAAAATAACAACAACACACTACTACAACTATATGGGCAACGCGTAGTCAGACGACGTGCACGAACTACAAGTTATATATTTGAAAAAGCAAATAAATATAACCCTCACATTCAACATCTGTTTGTTTTCCTCAGCACAAAACTAACGTGCTAAACAGATAACATTAGGAAAGAATTAGGAAGGGGTAGTGGTGGATATGGGAAGAGAAGATGATTTTGATGACAATGACGATGAACAAAACGAAAAAGAAGAAGAAGAAGAAGGGAAGAAGAAGAAAAAGAAGAAGAAGAAGAAGAAGAAGAAGAAGAAGAAGAAGAAGAAGAAGAAGAAGAAGAAGAAGAAGAAGAAGAAGAAGAAGAAGAAGAAGAAGAAGAAGAAGAAGAAGAAGAAGAAGAAGAAGAAGAAGAAGAAGAAGAAGAAGAGTAGGAGGAGGAAGAAGAAGAAGAGGAGGAGGAAGAAGAATAAGAAGAGGAGTAAGAAGAAGAAGAAAAAGAAGAAGAAGAAGAAGAGGAGGAGGAGGAAGAAGAAGAGGAGGAGGAAAAAGAAGAGGAGGAGGAGGAAGAAGAAGAAGAAGAAGAAGAAGAAGAAGAAGAAGAAGAAGAAGAAGAAGAAGAAGAAGAAGAAGAAGAAGAAGAAGAAGAAGAAGAAGAAGATGAGGAGGAGGAGGAGGAAGAAGAAGAAGAAGAAGAAGAAGAAGAAGAAGATGAAGAAGAAGAAGAAGAAGAAGAAGAAGAAGAAGAAGAAGAAGAAAAAGAAGAAGAAGAGGAGGAGGAGGAAGAAGAAGAGGTGGAGGAGGAAGAAGAAGAAGAGTAGGAGAAAAAAAAAAAAGAAGAAGAAGAAGAAGAAGAAGAAGAAGAAGAAGAAGAAGAATAGTAGTCATAATTCTGCTGACTGCTGCTGGTCTTGGTATTAGTGATGATAACTATAATGAAGTGACAGTTTTACAATTACGACAGTGATCGTGTCATTAAAGTAAAGTAGGGGGATATGTTGTTTGAGAGGAATTGTTGAAAACAAGACGAAGAAGAAAGATACACAAAAATGATGACAGTAATAAGTGTACTAACGTTTCATCCACAGCCATACACGAGAACAACAGCAGTAAAACACTACCAGACGCCAGAACAACAACATCAGTACTCCATCCTGTATTTGTGGGCACCGACCCGGTAGTCAAGGTAGCACCATCTCACATGGCCATCCTGCCTTGTTCCGTGAAGTTCCTGGGAGATAGACAGGTAAGATTGGCAAATAAACATAAATTATTGTGGCGGGTAATGTCGCTTTAAATTAGCGACTGCACTATGTGCACTTTACAGAGGGAACTACAAACAATGAAACTTCATATAGTCTTATATTAACCCCAGCCTTGCTGGTTAAATGAGAGGATTCGGGGTTTGCCCACATCTTATTCCCTACTGTTATTAAATTTGTATATTTAAATGTATTAAATTACACTAGCTTTTGTTCACTGACACAATTACAGTTAAAATGAAACTTCAGAAAACTGTAAGAACATTAAAACTACATTTATTTTGAAAATTCAAATGATAACTAAATGGCTGTGGATAAAATCCGGTTATATAAGGTTAGTGGTCAACTCTGTCCACTTAGCTGTAGCTTAGGTCAGCTTCTGGCTAAGCCTCGTTAACACACCAGGCAGGCCGAATCTTCCAGTCCAGTCCAGACAATCGGCATCTGCAGCTAAGCTTGGATTTTACTTCTGGAACTACAATCTGGAACTATCATCTGGAACTAGAACAATAGAACAGTCCTTATACAAACAGTCAGGAAGGTTCTAACTGGAGACAACAATACCTCCAGTCTTTAAACTGTTACACTACACATGTATATATATGGAGTAGGATAGTAACAGGTGTTCACATTCTACTGGTATAGAATGGGAATGTATACAGAACATGGTCCGTAATCCTGATGGGGAAATATTTAGGAAATCAGTTTCATGAATACTCTCAAGAACAAGAGTTTACATCACACACACAAAAAAAAGGACATTCCTCCGTGTAAATTGTTCTGATGTCTGCACACTAGTACTCCTTTAAAGGGTTAACATGCTTACACACACAGACATACACAGTCATAATTCACAATATTCTCATTTTAACCCCATGGGTTGACATCACAAAGAATGAGAAACAGGGAGTGAGTTTACCAAGGCCAGAAACTCATAACAGATGCTTTGCACTGTTTGAAAATAAATGGGATTGACTTATCTCCATCAATATACTGGGTGCTGGGATAGATGTCAAAATACAATCATAGATGACAATGGGCTTTCCATCTGTCACAGTATTAACATTAAATATACAACACTTACTCCAGTTTAAATCTAAATCCACACATGTGCTAAATCTTATTCAGTAGAGTTTAGAAGTTGTAACGGTTGAAATATAATTATTAGAATTGTAAGGCTACCTGCTGTAGAACTGAAATGTATTCCTAGTAATAGGGAAATATATCTACAACAATAATAATTACAAGCATGGGCCATACATCTCTTCTTCTCTGACAGTGTGAATATTAAATTCAGCCCCACTGTGTTCTTCACTTTTCAAGCTCTTAAACCAATCTCAGCATTATCTGGACTAAATCTAAATTAAAGCCATACAGTGATTTATCAAGCTAATATCATCATGAGGTAAAAATCAATTTAGTAGGGATTAGGTATAATGAATATACACTTCGTTCCTTTTTTATTGTCTCACTATGTTGGAAACCGGAACTGGCCGAGATTTTACATGAGGA
>CAJHNH020001832.1:0-25000 GCA_905116865.2 Candidula unifasciata | reverse complement strand
TCTGTATTTAGAACTTTCAATAACCACTCACGGGAATGAAATGTAAATGGTCAATATTAGTAAATAAACATTATTGTATTAGCAGTGTAAACAAACCAATGTTTTTTTTTTTTTAAACAAAAAACTGATTAGGTAGCACAGTATTCAATTACTACCAGCTTCTTCTCATAACAAACATTTACGGCATTTCTTTATCACAGAATTGTTTTATTATTGGCGTGCAGTCAGTGGTCTTCCGGATGTCAGTTTCCATGCAACTTGAGTGAAAGCCATTTCAAACGATAGAAAGCACACAAAAAATAAGTTTCAGTCTGGAAAAGGCTGTTCTTCGGTATAGTTGGTTACCATCATTTTCATGAACACGGGGAGTTCAGTTTCAGCATTCGGGAAAACATTTCAAATTGTCCCAGAAAAATAATGTCTCTGCAGTACAGACTAACAGTTTTTATTACCAGCTTTCACAGCCAATGCATATTTAGTGTCCTTTATCCACAGTCACGGGGGTCGGCCTCTGCCTCGTTTTGCCTGAACTTCACTCTCCATCACTGTTCCCTGCTAGGTGCTGCTTGTGTAATTATATGTAGATGTATTCGTTATTGTTGTTTAAATAACTATTCACATATTCATCGCCTTGGCCGTGAGTATTATTTCATAGTCCATGTCTTTCCTTTATTTATCCTTTTTTTTTTTTTTTTTCAATTCCAGCGAGGAGCTACTAGTTGTCCTCACCACAATTGTTTTTCTCGTCTCCCTACTTGTGTTTCCCCTTTTCGCTTCCCGCTAGCTCATAAGTAATGTGGTAGCCTCCTGTCGCTTTTCAAATCCACATGGCTGAGCATCTCAGCCTTCAGTAATCCTTTATATTGCCTACTGTCTGATGCTATTGCTAACAGCAGGTCGCACTAAGAGGTGTCGGCCAATGCGGGTGGTTTCTTGGTCCCAAAGAGAGTGTTATCCGCACCGAGGTGCAGTTGGGATTTTCCCCTTCAGGTGGACGTGAGGCCAGAATAGTATTCCTACGCTTCCTGTGTACTTTTTAAGAATAGTTATATCTAAATGTTGATAATTGCTTTTAAAGTCCTTTACAAATCTGCAGCAGTTCAGAAACTCGGAAAATCTATTGGCAGGAGTAAGTCAATATCAAGCAGTGAAACGTGTGTAATTATAAAGGGCTAGAAGACCACTACAAACAGATCATCATCATCTTCTTCTTCTTTTTCTTCTTCTTCTTCTTCTTTTCTTTTTTTTTTTTTTTTTTTTTTTTTTTTTTTTTTTTTGTTTTTCTTCTTCTCTTTCTTCTTCTTCTTCTTCTTCTTCTTCTTCTTCTTTTTCTTCTTCTTCTTCTTCTTCTTCTTCTTCTTCTTCTTCTTCTTTTTCTTTTTCTTCTTCTTATTCTTCTTCTTCTTCTTCTTCTTCTTCTTCTTCTTCTTCTTTCTTCTTCTTCTTCTTCTTCTTCTTCTTCTTCTTCTTCTTCTTCTTCTTTCTTCTTCTCTTCTTCTTCTTCTTCTTCTTCTTCTTCTTCTTCTTCTTCTTCTTCTTCTTCTTCTTCTTTCTTCTTCTTCTTCTTCTTCTTCTTTCTTTTCTTCTTCTTCTTCTTCTTCTTCTTCTTCTTCTTCTTCTCTTCTTCTCTTCTTCTTCTTCTTCTCTTCTTTTCTTCTTCTTCTTTTTTTCTTCTTCTTCTTTTCTTCTTTTTCTTTTCTTCTTCTTCTTCTTCTTCTTCTTCTTCTTCTTCTTCTTCTTCTTTCTTCTCTTCTTCTTCTTCTTCTTCTTCTTTTTTCTTTTTTCTTTCTTCTTCTTCTTCTTCTTCTTCTTGCTTCTTCTTCTTCTTCTTCTTCTTCTTTCTTCTTTCTTCTCTTCTTCTTCTTCTTTCTTCTTCTTCTTCTTCTTCTTCTTCTTCTTCTTCTTCTTCTTCTTCTTCTTCTTCTTTTTTTCTTCTCTCTTCTTCTTTCTTCTCTTCTTCTTTTTCTTCTTCTCTTCTTCTTCTTTCTTCTTCCTTTCTTCTTCTTCTCTTCTTCTTCCTTCTGTCCTTTCTTCTTTCTTTTTTTTCTTCTTCTTCTTCTTCTTCTTCTCTTCTTCTTCTTCTTCTTCTTCTTCTTCTTCTTCTTTCTTTTTCTTCTTCTTCTTCTTCTTCTCTTCTTCTTCTTCTTCTTTTTCTTCTTCTTCTTCTTCTTCTTCTTCTTCTTCTTCTTCTTCTTCTTCTTTCTTCTTCTTCTTCTTCTTCTTTCTTCTCTTCTTTTCTTCTTCTTCTTCTTCTTCTTCTTCTTTTTCTTCTTTTCTTCCCTGTTACGGCTTCGTGTATCCAAGGAGACATGTTTTTCTTCTTGCTCTTTTAGGCTGCGTTGACTATAGACAAATTGTGTTATTGTAGAGTTTCTCTCATGTTATCCTGCTTTGTAATTCCTTTTCTGCCTTGTGCCTTGTGTCCTCCTCTTTTTTTGGGGGGAGAGGGGAAAGGGGGGGGGGGGTGTTATCTCACGGCTTTTTCTTTATGTCGGCATATCTGTTGTTTTGCAGTTTTTGTATGTAATTTAAAACTAGTTATGTTTAGACCTTTTCCTATCATGACCTTATTCCCGATTTTCTCTCTTCTAGTCACTCCAGTAGGGAGTCCCCGTGGCGGAGCAGCTAGACGCTCGCCGCGGATCGGAAGGTCGTTCGATCGCTCCCTGGCACAGCCGGACTTTTCTTCAAAAATGACCTTGGCTCCAAGGTCGATCCAGCCTTGTGATGCCGACCAAATTACCCATTTTGTGCCCATTAGTCTATAAAAATATAGGTCTAGCCCTATATACCCTATGCTCATAAAGGCGTGGAAAAGTGTCCTTCACCTTTTTCTTTATTAGTTACGCCTGCAGATTTTCTCAGACATCTCGTTTCCATAGTTACTAATTTTCTGTCCTGGTTTGTTGTTGATGCTGGCACTGCTAGCATAGGATGGGAATAAATATCTTTCTGTAAAGTGTCTCTTTGTGTTCATTGGGATTATTTAATGCTGTTAGGAAGAGCGAAAAAAAAAGGGGGGGAGAAGGTGGTGAACTAGCCATACGGCCATAATTCCTTGGTTCATAGACCCACCTGCCTTGTACCGCAAAAGTGGTCACCACAGCCAGTTAATGACTGTTTGTTTCAGCTGCAAGGCCTGGTAAACAGAAAAGAGTAATTCGTGGATTTTTAATTAAAATTGTTGCTCCTGGCTTTGGTCTCCTTCTATAGACTGTCCACGTATGTGATAAACAGCAGTGGTGATAAGACGCAGGCTTGCCTGACTCCAGATGTCACTGTAAATGGTTTAGATGTTCCCTGATTTATTCTAACTGTTTGACTACAGTCCCAATTACCTTCTTACGTCCTTCTTATGACGTTATTTTTTGTTATTTGAAGCCCCACTCTGGCTTTTACCAGGGGCCGCAATATAGGCAGGTCATCATTATGGCCAAATGTCTGAACGCGGTTTCTGGGACCTCTCCACGGTGATCCTCATCCGCATGGTGGCACTTTGTGTCATCGGGTGTTTATCGCTTGTGTGATGTCCTGGTGGGGTAAAAAGCCAATCCAACTACAGTCCCTATATTAACGTGACTCACTTCGATGATGTGTTGTTCGCTGACTTCACATCGTGTCATTACTAGAACTATAAAACTATCGACTATGCTCAATGCCTTCTGTCTGTTTACGAATACCAAAAATAAATTCTTAGCATATTCAATGTGCTGTTTAATTAATCGTTTAAGCGTTATGATTGCTCTTGTGCAGCATCTGTTTATTCTAAAGGTCTTCCGTTCTTCTGCTGAATATGGTTCTATTACTAGTCTCAACTTCGGTTATTTATCTTATTATACATTTTCCCAGCATGATTTAAAAGACAGATTCCTCGGTATCGATGCATTCTCATTTGTTTCTTTCTTTTTTTTTCTTTCTGGAATTGTAAATGTTTTGGTTATTGCCATTCAAAGGCAGCAGTTTGTTTTTCCCATACTTCATTCTATGTTATGGGAAGCCATCTGATGCTGCTTTCCTCTGCTGCTTGGATGACTAATGTTTGTAATCTATTTTTTCCTGTCACTTTATCTTTCGGAGACTGTTTATGATTTTGTTTTCTATTTCATCAGTCAGTAAATCTAGTTCTGGAACTGTTGCTCTGTTGTTTCCTGATGATCGCACGAATACGCTTAGAAAATTTAGTTTGAGCAATTCTGGTGCCCTTGGACAATTTTGACTAAAGATTTGCTAACGTCAGGGACAACAGCAAGTTCACAACATTGGCTGTTAATGTCCATGAATAATTGTGACCGATGGTGAGCTGAGATCCTTAAGCATCCCACGCGCCGCTCGCCGAAAAATCCACTCATTATTATTATTTTTGTCATCATCATCATCAGCATCATTTTCATCATTATCAGCAGCAGCAGTGGTAGCTGTATACATTTTGAATTTGAAAAACGCTTCGACCCTTTGAGCGTGAAAGGAGGTTGACCCACCACCCCACCCCCCTCCTCCGATGTTATCTTTGACGAGCTTCCCTGCTGCTTGTACAATAACTACACAGACCAACCGCTACTCACTGACAGAGAAGAGACGAGGCGTCAGTTTCTGTGAACAATTTGACCGCTTGGAATCTACCAGTCAGCAAACCTCTGTTCACAGATACAAAATGAGAAAACTTAGCTAGCTATAAGTCATTGTCAAATCATGTAAGCTTTAGAAACTCACACAAAATCAATGCACGTCCTATCTTATCGCTATTCACAGTCAGGCAGAAGTGATACCTCACCACGTAGACTGCTCTAATGAGCTCTGCGTCATTCTCAGTACGTTCTACTGGATTCAGTATTTGCATTGATATTGGGTTTTGCTCCCTGAGGTGTCTTGTTGTTTTACACGACTAATACCCAGATATTCTTGTGTGCGGTCAGCATAATGGGTGTCAGAAGGAACCATGCGTGTCTAGCGCATCGACCTTGCGTGGAACCAGACGTTGTGACGACCTTTTGTAGGAATTAGCATTTGTGGGGAAAACCTTACATAGGAAGCAGGCTAGGGAATCCATGGCTACATACCTTCAATCAGTGAACACAATCATTTATTTTATAATTGATCTGCTCCAAGCTCACTAATGTCTGCACGGGAAATCAGCGATGCTGTTATTATTGTCGGTGTAAACGTGAGCCTCAGAATCTATAGACACCGGTAAATTCCTCGTCCGTCTCATAATTCGTATTAGGTATTAAGCTCTATAGGTTTGAAGATCACTCCTCGCTTATGTGGACATGTTACACCCAGTCTTTACTTCCCAGCTCATTTCCTTGAAACAATGACAAAATAGATCAAGATGGCTGTCCAGGGCATTAAATACAATTCACGACACCAATCGGGATTTAAATATATATATATATATGACAGTTATGACACATTTTGTCAATCAAAAGCTCTGAAACAATATAGTAAATGTCTAAAGCTCCGTCAAGTACCGTTTCACATCTGCGACAGCTTCTGCTTGTTTCTTACTCACATAACAGTAATGATTTCATACCGCGGTTCAGTATGTATGATACTTATGGTCGTGGATTAAGTTTATCTACTACACACTGCCGCTGTCTGCACTTTTCCTCCCTAAGATTTCACCTCTAGCGGTGGAGTTTGACTACTGACACAACTGCATACGTACAAGTATACACGGTCCGACAATTAAGTAATGAGACTGATTTTATTATGGCCAAGACAAATATGTCATCTATGAAGCAAAGCATGGAATCTAAAAAGGCAACATTCATCTATTATCTGGCAATTTTTCATTGCCGCTCGATAAGCAGATAACAAAGAAGCTTCCATTTTGTTGACCCAGTCAGAGGTGCATTGTTACGTAATCAGCACGGAGAATAAAGCTAACATTATTTTTTTTTTTTAACTCAGAAAAAGCGCCATTGAAACAGTTGTATTGATGCAACAAATTTATGGGGATAATTGTTTATCTCGTGCACAAATTTGCAGGTGGTATTCACGATTCAAAAGTGGTGTGGAAATGATTACTAATGCACCTAGACCTGGACGCCAAATTTCTGTTCGTAATTATGAACTAATTGCAAAAGTCAGAGAACGGATACAAGAAGATCTTTGTTTTACTGTGAGGATGATGGCAGATGAATCTGGTGTTAACAGAGAGATAATTCGTAACATTTTAGTGCAAGATTTTGCAAGAAAAAAGTTGCTTGCCGGTTTGCACCACATTCGTTGTCTGATGACCAAACACATCAGCTGGTTGAGTACCCAAGAGACATCATCAAAACAAGAATTTTTGGCCCCAAAACAAGTGTGCGTTCTCAGCATTCCACCCTTTTTCTCAGATTTGTCTCCCTGTGATTATTTGCCATTCTTAAAATTAAAGTTACGATTGAAAGGACGCTTCTTTCAAGATATTGATGACATAACAACAGAAGAAGTACAGAGGTCGTTCCAGTGTTTGTTAGATCGTGTCACTTGCTGAATCAATGCACAAGGGGGTTACTCTGAATCAGATACAGGTTATATCTTCAACTGTTGATTATTTAAATGTTTGTGGAATTAGTCTCATTAGTGAATTGTCGGACCTTGTAAACAAACAAACAAATATACAATGACAGGTGGCAAGTTGATACTGGGGGTGGGTGGGGGGGGGGGGGAGTGGGTTCGGAGGGAGGGGATGGGCATTGAGGGAAGAGATAAATGACAGTTTAGCACTAATGGCTCCTTTGATATCATTATCACTGTCTCCGTTATTTTACTGAAATATTTAGTAATAGCTGCGACCTCCTGTGAGGCGTGTTTCATGTCTAGTAAACGTAATTGTCTTTTCTGTTAAAATGTGAGAAGGAGGTGGCGGATGTGTGGTGGGCGGGGGTGGGTTGGTTGGTTTGTAGAAGGATTTTATCTCTAGCAAAATTCAGTTTACCTGTCCACTTGTTCATAGGCAAGTTGATTAGGTTTCTGAAGATAGTCATTAGTGTTTTCACAATCGAATATTTCTTCTATTTGAATAATAACAGCCATAAAAGATATCAGTCTAGCTCCGTCTGACTGGGCTGAATCATTTCTGAAGTTATTTAGCCGAGGTTCTATTGTCCTTCTTTGATAACATTCTGACCGTCTGCTTCCTTGACCTCCAACAGTTTGAGAGCTTTTCTAATATCTTTAACGATTTGTTTAAGGACATAAATTAATACAAGCTGAGGAGTCATGTGCCTGGGCAGCGTATTCACAGAGAATGGAGGATTATGTAGAAAAATATAAAAAAAGAATACAAAAAGGCACCAATATAAATCACCAAATAGCGCCACTTTCAGGCATCAAAACATTATCACGCCCACACACGCACACACACACACACAGACCCACACAAGCAGCTGATAAATGCTCTATTTGTACCAAATTTGTTCTGGTAATGCCAGACATGGACATTGCTAGAAAACCATAGATGCCAAATTACAACAAGTGAGATGAGATGTTTAAGAAATCCGACGGGGGAAATAAGCAAACAAGAAGAGACGGTCACCAATCAAAAACTAAGAACAATAGTAGGCATAGAACAGGTGAATGATTGAAAACAGGGGGAAAACAGAAGAGGAGGTATAATTGAGTCACTACATCTGAGAACACCTGAAGTGAAGAATGGACAGGTATTTTATTGATGTCTATGATGTTAACACAACCAAACAACCCACATGCTTGGAACAAATAGCACCGTAGAACTGACACCAAGCCAGACTTGGACATCTCTGGAGATACTGCCCCACTTCCTCACTGTCGTCGTTAGCTTTCGCTATCCTGGTGCAACATTTGTCTTATATCTGTCATCTAAATCTATCTGTTTTCTCTTCTTTAAAATTACCTTCCACACCCCCCCCCCTCCCTCCGCCACCTCTACTTGCTATAGTGTTTATTGTGCATAATGTAATGTTTTTCAATATGCTCATTTCCTTTTTTTTTCTGTATGAGTCAAACGTCTATATTTACACACACACACACACACACACACACGCACACACACATGTATGTATATATATATATATATATATATATATATATATATATATGCATGTGTGTCTCTATGTGTGATTGTGTGTGTGTGCAAATGTAATCATACATATCTATTGGGATGTGTGTCCTTTATTTATATTCTTTAGTTTGCTTTGATGTTTGTCCTTAAACTTCTCAGCTTGTTTTAATGTCTGTCCTTCAACAATGATGATTCGTTGAACTTGTGTTCTATTTACTGTCGTTATTTTTTTTTTTTTTTTTTTTTTTTTTTAAACATTTATTTAGTGTTTATATGGTATTTGAAGTTATCCTTTTCTTTGTGTAAGTGGGCATGATCTTCAGCAAATGTCAACTCTTTAAACGCCTCCGGGTGTTGTTTCGCTTCTTTAGCTATTTTATGCATATACAGAGTAGTGACAATAGACAGCCTTGTCGTAACCCAGATGGATAATAAGAAAAACTCCACAGGGGAGCATGTGCATTGGGGGTTCAACGATCATCAGTAGAGAGATTTCTCGTCGATGGTTGTTTCGGCCCTTTACCATTCCTATACAATTTCGTAAGGTGGGCCAACCTGGGTCATGACCCCCAGGCCTCAATCTTTCCCTGCTGCCTTTACCGGATGTTCTGGACAGAGACAAGACGATATGTTGATTTGTAACAGGCGTTGTGAGAATTATTAATATTGTCGCTGCAGTAGTGAATTAGATTAGCTGACTACTTTATAACCAAAGTGACAAGCTTTCAGTTGGTTCATTGAAAAGATTTTAGACTTTGGCAGTTAGACTCTGGCAGTCGACAGAGAGACACTGACAGACATTTATCGGACACTTTGGCTTTTAAGGGAAAAGACGTTATCTTCTACTAGGGACTTGGACCAGTCTACCGAGGACTATCCCACACGACGTTCCGTTACGTCCAGAGCCAGCTCGAAACCCTTTCGGCGGCTTCGCCCAGCTGTTTTAGTGATTGTTTGCGCTCGTTTCCTCGCAAGCCCAGCTGCTTTAGCACATTGTACAGGGAAGTGGAGATAAGACCTCTTGTGCGATGCAAGATGGAACTTGGAACCAGTTTGCCATGCCTAGAGTTGTCCTTACAGAACATTCAATTGTGTGAGACATAACTCTGATGTTGTCTAACAATTGTCTTTTGACACCATACACTTGGAGCCCTGACTATGTCTCGGTTTACTCTGTCCAATAACATTTACGTGCAAACAAGAAGAGAACGCAAACATGATAAAAGCATAAAAGCATGTAGTAGAAGGTACCTCCAATCATATCCCGCCAGTGAGATCTCGGTCTATTGCTAGTTCTGCTTCGTGTATATTTATGCCTACGTGATTGCTACTGTCCATCATCGCACTGATTGACCCCTGGTTTTCTTCCAAGAAACTGCCTTTCAGCATTGTTACATTTAAACACATGTATTGTTCAACGTGGCCGTTTTATGCATCTGTATACTGACTGTTGGCTATATTTCTATGATTTTCATTGTTGTTTAATGTCAGTATTTTTCCTTGTTTGATTCAGGAATTCTAATATTTTTTTTAAAACACTTTTGTTAATACGCCTGAATTTTCATTTGTACTGACTGCGTAATTGTCCAAGGCTCACATCGGCATGTTTCCATGAAAAATTCACACTTTCAGTAATTGTACCTAATGTCTTTACTGGTGTGCTGCCAGTGAGAAAATATATATATTTATTTGGATTCAATAACCAGTGCACATTAAACCAACTACACTTTGAACTGTTCCTACTTATTTCATTTGTGGGAGCGTAATTTTTTAGGTATTTTTTTTTTTGTTTTGTTATTTATAGACTTGATGGTCAGCCATTCTTGATAATGTTCACAGGAGTTTACGGATATATCGTGCGAAGTGAAAGTAGCCTGGCTGACGTTGTCTACACAACGTATTGAGTAACGATGTCCATAAACATATAGGCTAGTCTAATATATCCGATTCACCACTGGTGTGAAAAAAGCTCCTTCCTAGACGAGCGGAACAGAAAGAGAGATACATAAAGAAGCTTACACAAGACAGCACCCAAAGTGGTTTGTAAGGGAACGGTTAAAGGGGGAAAAAATGGGTTGGGAGGGGGGTGGACATGCGACGCAAGAAAAGGAACATTTTTGGGGGGAAAGGGGTGGGTGGGGGTGGGGGGGGGGGGTCTTAACTAGCCTACAGATCTTCTAGAGGAGCGAGACTCAAGGGGCCTAACGAAGAATACAAATAATAATTACAATAATGTGAACGGTAACTAAATATAATATTTCAAATACAATATTATGTAAAAACAAAACTATAAAAGACAACACAGATAAGTGGTTGTGTTGGGGGAAAGAGAGAGGTTGGGGGGGGGGGGCCTAAGTCCCCTTGAAAAATTGCAGAAGGGAGAACTCAGCCACCCCACCACCTCCCTAAATTGTTTTCGGTGTGCCTAAGGCCCTCCGCTGCCAGATTCTGACGCCCCAGATGGTAAGACCCGACCCTGTGTTTGCCTACAGCAACCGTGCTCGTTTCCCGTCAATGTGATAGATGGTTGTGTAAATTCACAGCCACCAGTGCCGACAGATTTCCATTACACCGAAACACATTTATCAGTAACCAGATTTCAGAGCGGAATGTGGACGTATAATATATATGAAACCCACAAAAATGGCATTATAAAGTAAATTACTTGACGCATGTGGGAAACACCGGAAAAAGTAAGTTTATGTAAATGAGACGGGTTCAGTATTGGCGTACATCTTTTTCTCTTTTTTTATTTTTTTCTTAGCGTTTACCAGTGGTAACCTCCGGGGAAAGGACTTGAGTCGTGTTCCAGAAACTTGACGTTATTTCCGCACGTACGTTTTAGAGATCTGCTTTTCACCCTGAAGCTATTAAAAGACTAGACGAGTGCACAAGTACTGTGGCATGCAGCACCAGTATGTCTCTTTGTCTGTCTGTCTGTTCCCACCTCAGCCTCTACCTCCCGTTTGCCCAAGCAGCTGCCTGGAGGTATCATCCCACTTGTGACTTCCAAGAGTCGCCTCCTGGCTTGAAACCTAATAGAGCAGATCCCAGATTCAGCAGATTCGACCTCAAAAGAAGTGACGATTGCGGTACCTCAGCGGCGACTGCATTTTTTTATCGAGACGTTATGTTTTCCTAACATTTCACCAACCTTTATTCTGTATCCATAAATGCACCAATCAGTGTATTGACTACCACGTCGACCCATCAATGCACTAATGATTACTTTGATCATTCAGTGTAAAGATCACTATGTTGAACCATCAGTGCACTAATGATTACTTTGATCATTTAGTGTATATAACATAACATTGACCTATCAAGGCACTAATCATTACTTTAATCATTCAGTGTATAGATCACAATGTTGATCCAATAATGCACTAATCATTACTTTAATCATTCAGTGTATATATCACAATGTTGATCCATTAGTGGACTAATCATTACTTTAATCATTCACTATTTAGATCACCACATTGATCCATCAATGCACTAATCATTATTTTGAGCATTCAGTGATCACCACGTTGACCCATCAGTGCACTAGCCACTGTTTCGATCTAACAGTGAATTTATACCTATATTGGCGTATTGATGCACTAATCACTGTAATGATACAAACAGTAATTAATAACCGTGTTGATCAAACGGTGTTCTAATCATTATCTAGACCCTAATTGTGCATTAATCACTGTGTCGTGTGACGTACCGGTGCAATAATCTCCGTATTTACTGAAGTATCAGTGCACAATTCACAATATGGAGTGAATTATCGGTGCACTATGCACTGCGTTGACCCACGACGCATTGAACACTGTGTTGATCCGATGGTTCATTATTCTCTGTGTTGACTGATATTATCGATGCACTAAACAACGTGTTGAATGACGCGTCGGTGCACGGACCACTGTTCTGAATGATATAATTTTACACTAATGACAGAGATAAGTGGTGTATTGGTGTACCAACCACGGTATCGTAGGACGTATCAATGCACTATCGCTGTTTCGTATTACGTGTCTGTGCTGTAATATTTGTGAACTGTGACGTATTGGGACACTAATCACCGTGCTGAGTTTGCTATCCGTACACAAATCACTGTTTCGAGCAAAGTGTAGGTTCTCATACTGTGTTGAGTGAGATGTCGGTACACTAGTCACTGTGTTGAGTGAGATGTCGGTACACTAGTCACGGTGTTGAGTGAGATGTCGGTACACTAGTCACTGTGTTGAGTGAGATGTCGGTACACTAGTCACTGTGTTAAGTGAGATGTCGGTACACTAGTCATTGTGTTAAGTGAGATGTCGGTACACTAGTCACTGTGGTAAGTGAGATGTCGGTACACTAGTCATTGAGTTAAGTGAGATGTCGGTACACTAGTCACTGTGTTAAGTGAGATGTCGGTACACTAGTCACTGTTTTAAGTGAGATGTCGGTTAGTCACTGTGAGTGAGATGTCGGTACACTAGTCACTGTGTTAAGTGAGATGTCGGGATACACTAGTCACACTGAGATGTCGGTACACTAGTCACTGTGTTAAGTGAGATGTCGGTGTGGTAAGTGAGTGTCGGTACACTAGTCACTGTGTTAAGTGAGATGTCGGTACACTAGTCACTGTGTTAAGTGAGATGTCGGTACACTAGTCACTGTGTTAAGTGAGATGTCGGTACACTAATCACTGTGTTAAGTGAGATGTCGGTACACTAATCACTGTGTTAAGTGAGATGTCGGTACACTAGTCACTGTGTTAAGTGAGATGTCGGTACACTAATCACTGTGTTAAGTGAGATGTCGGTACACTAATCACTGTGTTAAGTGAGATGTCGGTACACTAATCACTGTGTTAAGTGAGATGTCGGTACATGATGTCGGTAACTCACTGTGTTAAGTGAGATGTCGGTACACTAATCACTGTGTTAAGTGAGATGTCGGTACACTAATCACTGTGTTAAGTGAGATGTCGGTACACTAGTCACTGTGGTTAAGTGAGATGTCGGTACAACTAATCACTGTGTTAAGTGAGATGTCGGTACACTAATCACTGTGTTAAGTGAGATGTCGGTACACTAATCACTGTGTTAAGTGAGATGTCGGTACACTAATCACTGTGTTAAGTGAGATGTCAGTACACTAATCACTGTGTTAAGTGAGATGTCAGTACACTAATCACTGTGGTAAGTGAGATGTCGGTACACTAGTCACTGTGGTAATTGAGATGTCGGTACACTAGTCACTGTGTTAAGTGAGATGTCGGTACACTAGTCACTGTGTTAAGTGAGATGTCGGTACACTAATCACTGTGTTAAGTGAGATGTCGGTACACTAATCACTGTGTTAAGTGAGATGTCGGTACACTAGTCACTGTGGTAAGTGAGATGTCGGTACACTAGTCACTGTGTTAAGTGAGATGTCGGTACACTAATCACTGTGGTAAGTGAGATGTCGGTACACTAATCACTGTGGTAAGTGAGATGTCGGTACACTAGTCACTGTGTTAAGTGAGATGTCGGTACACTAGTCACTGTGTTAAGGGAGATGTCAGTACACTAATCACTGTGTTGCGTGAGATATCAGTACACTAATTACTGTGTTGCGTGAGATATCGGTACACTAATCACTGTTGTTGCGTGAGATATCAGTACACTAATTACTGTGTTGCGTGAGATATCAGTACACTAATCACTGTGTTGCGGGAGATATCAGTACACTAATTACTGTGTTGCGGGAGATATCAGTACACTAATTACTGTGTTGCGGGAGATATCAGTATACTAATTACTGTGTTGCGTGAGATATCAGTACACTAATTACTGTGTTGCGGGAGATATCAGTACACTAATTACTGTGTTGCCTGAGATATCAGTACATTAATCACTGTGTTGAGTGAGATGCGGGTAGACTAATAACTGTGTTGAGTGAGATGCGGGTAGACTAATAACTGTGTTGTGTGAGATGCGGGTAGACTAATCACTGTCTTGAGTGAGATGTGGATACAAAGATCACTGTGTTGAGTGAGATGCGGGTAGACTAATCACTGTCTTGAGTGAGATGTGGATACAAAGATCACTGTGTTGAGTGAGATCCGGGTAGACTAATCACTGTCTTGAGTGAGATATGGATACAAAGATCACTGTGTTGAGTGAGATGTCAGTACATTACTAAGTGACGTATTGGGACACAAAGTGATTAGTGTCCCAATACGTCACTTACGTATATGTACCTTAATCACCGTACGGACGCGATTGTGAATTATTCATTGTGTGTTTGATCCAACAGATCACTAATCACTAACATGCAACAAAATGCGTATATCGTTGTCTATGTCGCACAGTTTTTGTTTATATCAATTCTTCCAGTTTCTCTTTTTCCTTAGCTGTCATATCCTGAATATCTGATTGCCGCTCATCTGTCATCTCTGCGTCTGCTCCTGTCCGTCCTGGAGTGTTTGTCGGCTCCAAGCTCCTCCAGAACGTATACTTCTCTTGAAGCTTTTGGAGAGATTTTCAACAAAACTGATGTAATGTCTGCGTGTTCCTTGGTAAAGTTTGTTGATTATTCCCGATCACAATCTGTTTCCTATTCACCGAAGCACATTTCGTGCTGTTTCCTGACGAGTCTAGGCAGGTGATCGTGATCTTTGTACTCATCAGTTATTTAGCATCAGCTGGAACACGTCGTCTGACCCCAGAGTCAAGAAATACATTCTGTTTCAACTCTAGTTCACGGCGCTCGTTTCATATGCAAGTATGTTATACCAACAGCTGTTTTATGTCTTCACTGTGTCAACCCATGCTACTAAAAGCAGAGATTTGTGGCGATAGTAGCCTTGCTTTCTTGTGTGTGTGTGTGTGGTGTGTGTGGTGTGTGTAGTGTGTAGTGTGTGTGTGGTGTGTGTGTGGTGTGTGTGGGCTGTGTGTGTGGTGTGTGTGTGTATGTTTGTAGTGTGTGTGGTGGTGTGTTGGTGTGTGTGTGTGTGTGTTTGTGTTGTGAACATAATATTTTGTTTCTTTCCTTCCTCTACCAAAGCACGCGTGACTGGTTTTTCCGGGCAGGGAAAGACATATGGTGCATATATCGATACTTTGCATTGTCTCCATAGCAACCGGTGACTCATTGTCGGTATGTCGGAGTGTGGGTTTTTTTAGGCTGAGTGATTTAAGGAAGGCAAATCGATATTTCTTTAGCGTATTATTGCTCGGGCGGACAAAGCGATACTTTTGCAGGCGAATTATTTTCTTCAAAGCCGTGGACGACAGATGGCGTTTGACACGTCTGTCGATGTGGTTATGTAAATGGCGACGTCAGGAACAATAGTTAGGCGAGCAGCAGGGCGGGCGGGGCAGGGGACCCGGGGCGACAGTGCGACTAATAGAGTTGGCGCGGGCTTAAGGGCTCTGTAATAGACAAAATTGTCTAGAAGTTGTTTGTTAGCAGGGGATATATATGTGTTACAAAACAAAGCAATTTAGGGGATATGAAAATAGACTTATAGGCGGCAGTGACAGGCGGCAGAGGGGGGCCGTTTTAGGGTTTAGACAAAGAAACCTAGAAAGGTGGCTTGATGACCGGGTATATATGATAAAGGACGGCTCGGGCGCTGGCATCATCATCTGTGGTATGGTATCGAAGGTCGACCACTTAGGGATGGTTTGAGCTGTAGTAAAAAGGAGAATATACGACAGAATGATGGGTGTCTGGTAATACTGTAGAGGGCCGAAGACAAGGGGCATAACTGGCAGATTATCTGACTTTATAAATAAATAGGCGAAGGTTCTGATTTGTCAGTAGGCTTCAGTGGTGATTCTGCTGGGGCAGTCAAGTTAGGAAAATTCGTCAGTCGGTTCGCCTGTTAGTCAATGGGATAAGCCCGCCCGCCCGTACGCACGCACGCACGCACGCCCGCGGGGCCATTTTAGGGGATAGATAAAGAAACCTAGGAAGGTGGTTTGATGGCAGGGAGAAAGTGTGGCTTGGGCGCCATCGTCATCATCATCCGCGTCGTCGTAAACTATCCTTTTCTTAGTAACGTTAAACAGTTTTAGAATAGTGTCCTTGGTTTCTGTATGTTTCATAAATTAGAGACTAATAGATAGCTGTGGATAGCTGGCTGTGTATGTATAAATTGGATATATAAATAACAACTATACAATATTTATAACAAAGACACATATAACAACACAACAATATTCTACGTTTTATATTTCTTTTATTTATAAAATCAAAGTTGGCGTAGACATCTTCTCTTTGCAAGTGGCCAAGGAACCGAGTCATCTAGAGAGGCAACAGGTCGGTTGTTCTCGACACTCTCATTGTGTCGGATGACATAATGCGGTGTATATTCGTCCGTCTTGTCGATGGGGCTGTTCTCGTCAGCATAGGGTTCTGTAATCATGGTTGTAGGCTGGTAAAAAGGAATGGTTAGCAGCTCCAGTCGATCAAACTCTGTCAGGATCTCTGTCTTTAGGTCAAGTAGTTGCTCAAATTCTAGGCGATTTAGTGTCAGTTCCGTTTTGGTGGGAAATTTGAAATCAGCATTGCCAAAGAACCGTCTCAAGTGGAGGGCGGGTGTCCCTGTATAAAGCGAGACTGAAACAGCTTTTAAGCCCTCGCCCAAAGGTTTCAACACCTCGTCGCTTCTATTCATGTACACCCAACTAGTCGGGACAGTAGACATCTCCAGTGTGCGTATGACGTCGGCGATAAGAAGATGGTCGCTGGTCAAGCTGTTTATATACCCACAGTAGCTTGTAGAACCGGTTTAAATTCGACATGTCCGGACTTGTTTTGCTGATTAGGGGCGAACGAGGCGCCAAACGATTCGGTCGTTGACGTATTGTCTATACGAAGACGAAAACGGCTGTAAAACTCGGCGCAGGCGACCACCGCGGCATTTAATCAGTAAAAAATAAATAACGTATAGTCCACAAGTACTGGCTCTGTAAGTCTTGTAACGTACGAGGGTTGTAACTGAAGGGTCTGGTCGAGTGGCGCTCGATGAATCTTATAATGTCGGCGTGGAAGGGCGGGAGCCCGAGAGCGTCAAAATAGGTAAAACGCCCAAACCCATCGTAGTACAGACCAAGCTAGTGCGAACCCGGCTGGTCGCTACCATCCGTATTAATGACAAATGCAGCTGTCTTATGACGGTTGAAATGTATAAGTAGTTGATCACGGGCCAATACTTCTACTAGAACAATGTGGTCAGCGAAGAGTATTTGACGTATCTGTTGCGTGTTCATGATCTTAGACGTAGTCCAGAAGTACTTGACGCGTCTTGGAAATTTTGAGTAAAGAGTCTTGTTCAACGAAGACTATAAGTTGTAATGGTTCGGATGTGAAGGTGGCGAACTTAAATTCTAAAGACAACGCCCCAGAGCGAGGCATCTCAAACTGGTCCCCATCCAATAGTCTAAGTGAGAGGTCAAAGGCGTAGAGAGCGTACCCGTTCCCATAATGTCTGTATTCGATATCGTTACCGGCATCTTTACCGACCAGGCCCATAGCCAACATAGTGCGCAAAAATGCTTTCACGTAGCGATTATTTTCATAGTCTGAAGTTAAGGGTTTACTTTAGACACTAAGATCGTCGACACACACGTTATCGAACGGGTTAGTCTTGTAGAAACCGTTAAAGGCTACAGAGTTAATTAGTCCAATAACTAGTCCGGTAGGTGTCTGACTCAGAAAAAGATTGTCTTGGGTGTGAGACAACATTTCTTTGGGGATAGAAATGGTTTTCAGATTCACTCGTTTCAAAGGATATTTTTCATTGGTCTTGGTTAAAGATTTCTCGTGGGCTAGAGAGAGGGTAGGATTTAATTTGGCTTTTCGAACCATCAAGGTAGCGTGTGTTATAACAGACTTGAAACCAACATCCGCATCATGAGCTACAAGATTGAAGACGTCTTTAGAAGGTCTTAGTTTGATCTTGACATCTACGCCGTTTAATAGGTAGTGGTCTTGGGCTAAAATGTCGGCGTGTAAGCGCCCCATCATATAAATTTCTTGGCTATTGCTGTCTAGCTGTCGCCGTACTTTTAGGCCTTTATTACCAAGCTCTTGGGTGTCATCTATAAAACCCGCGGTATCGCTGAGGTACATGGCAGCAGAAATAGGGCCCTTCTTGGCGTCTTCAACATAATTCAGCGTGGCCTCAAGGTATGCTCAATAATGACAACTGTTTTCGCTAGGTGTAATCAGTTAGTCATTGAGGGAAACGTCTACTTGAGAAAATAAACTGTGCATGTAATAGTTGACGGGTGCCACAGCTGCATCTGGCGTTATACTATATGACGTGTAAAAAGTATTGAAAAGATCCAATTATTCTTCACTGTTTCCGGAGATGGCACTCTATAGGGGCTCCGGGGGCTAGGGACGCCAGTGGTATTTCCACAAACTGCCCCTCCTCAACCGCTGTTTGTGTTGGTGGTACGCTGAACAAATCCAAACCAGTGTGAAGACATTCGCATGAACTAGAATGAATCATAGACATTATCAAAGATATCTGAGTACTTCTTCTTCTTCTTAGGCAGCTGACGTTTGTGAGAATGACGAGATCGGGGTGATGCTTTAAACCTTTTACTCAGAGGCTCACCGGGTGGAGCTGCGCGGCGTCGACGAATCCCTCTTCCTGATTGGTTACCGGCCACGTGATCAACAGCTCCTTGAAGTAACCTCTTCCCCGCTTCCTTGGCATGTTCTTTAAACGCGTCTCCGCCATTCCGACCGGCTAAAGCATCTTGGGCGACTTGCAAACCCGTACCGACACCTTCTCTTAGCAGTGCTTTACCGCCTGTCTTTAGCCAAGAAAGAACCATGCGACCTATACCGCTGAAGAAACTACCCAGACATCGTCCACGTTGACTTTATCTGTCGATAAATACCGGTAAGCCATGTCCTGCTTGCTGACAGTAAAAGTCTTTATACATTTCAGGACTTTGAAGTAAGGGCACGTGCCTCACCATTATTCTAGATTGAAATGTCTCCGAGTTTTAAAATGTAACGTCACCACCGAAGATCTAGTCTTGAATGGTATAGTTTTTCCCGTGTCAGTGGTTGAAAGTATTTCCACCGTGTCAAAAGAAAAACGACTCATAGGAACGTAGTGTGATTTGTCGTAGATGCGAAACACTAAAGACGAAACTCTATCCATAATAGGGACGGTACGCAATAAGGGAACCATGACATCACCCACAGGTCTCACAGCGACGAGATCGCATTAGACGTAGATATTACTCATGTCGCTATCAATATCTACCTCATACTCGCCGACTAGTGGTATGTCAGTGTTGGTTAGACACAGGTTGGTCAGGTCTAAAATAGATCTCAAGAGTTCGCATATAACAATCTGAGCCCCTTTCTCGTAAAGTTTAAGGACGGCCATGATCGTGTACTTGTTATAATGGATTCGCATTATCGCATCACCGCCCTCCTCGTTTTCTAAAAGCAGTAGATTTAAAGCATCGATAAAATCTTCACCTGATTTGTAAACACCGGTTGGTAATGTAGTTTCTTTTTTGCTGTCTTTGGGTGGGGTGTACTCGATCCAGATTTCGTCCTCTAGGATATTAAAATAACTGCTGGGAAATTGAATCTCTGCCAAACCGATTTCATATTGTGAACTCAACTCGATGCTCTGTGCAGTTTGAGGAAAAAGTGACCCGTTTTATTGTCAGGAAATATTTTTGGCGAGGCGTTGCTGGGTAGCGTGACGTAAAAACTCATGGTTGCTTTAGGGCCGTCTCTATTTTTGGCTTCGGTAATAGGTAACCCAAACAGCTAGACAAAAGCACGATCCACAATTTTCCTTCTGGTTCACTAACCGGTCCGTACGTTAGATTGAATAGTGATACGCTGATGACGACATATAGTAACCCAGACCACAAATATAGGCGGAGACTGTTAGCAGCCTAGGCTAGCTAGCAGCAGTCTGAACGTGGTCGAGCTTTTCTTTTTTTTTCTCAAAAGGACTTGGACTTGGACGACATATATAATCACCATCTAAGAGATGAAAACAAGTTCAGGGCGTGGTCGTAGTTTACCAAACCAAGGTTTTTTACCGCTGCTGGCGTCTGCCGCTGTAGCAAAGACAGTAATTTCATCCACTTCGTCTACAACTTTCTCTTCCATAACACTACTTTTCGTACCGCTCGAGTTGTTGGTCCGCTATCCAGCTGTAGAATGAGGTCGGATAACCAAACCACTTGACTAAATATTCTTTACCACCTCCGGCACCTCGTCGTTCTTGTAAAATCTGCTCGATTCTATAGGTTTCTTTGTCGCCAACTTTCTGTATTTCTTCCTTATAAAACGACCCGCGGAGTTCCTCACCCGAATCGTCTTTTAGCACATAGGCTACTTGAGTGGTTCTGTTGACGCGGCTGAGGGTAAACAGCTCTTCAGTCCAGGCTGGCATATAACCTTTCTTGAATGTCTGCTTGGTTTGAGCGAGTCTGACACGATCATCTTCTTTAAACACGGGTGTGCTGGGGCTGTCAACACTCTAATACAAGGTACGCAATACTTCTTCTTGATTTCTGAGGTTAACGTCCACAGAGGCCATACCGATGCTGCGGTGATAGGAATGATTGTAATTCCGCAAAAGACTACCCAACACATCGATATAACGTTGCTTGCTGGTTTTAGTGAAATAACGCCACATCTGTTATTTCAAGGTGCGGTTAAATCTTTCTACTACCGCCGCTTTGACATCTTCGTTCTCTGTCGTGAAAAAATGCACGCCCTCATCTTTAAGAAACTTTAAGAACGTCCGATTAAGGAACTCGGACCCTTTGTCTGTTTGTAAGGTGACAGGTTTCCGCTCGGCAAATATGTTACTGACTGCCGACACTAAAGCTTTTCCAGTTTTAGTTTTTATGGGGATCGCCCAGGCATATTTACTGAACACGTCTATACAGGTAACCAAGTACACTATCCCTTTGTTGTCTTTTCGTAAAGAACGCATTTCTATCAGATCAGCTTGGAATTGTTGGTTGAGTCCACCAGTTATAATCGGACGTCTTTTAAAATTTCGCCGTACGGGTTTATGCAGAGTGTACTCATCTTTATGACTCAGCCGTTCTTTGAACTGTCTGCTCGAAAGTTTCGTGCGACGTTTTAAGGCGACAGCCCCACTATACGCCCCTAATTGTTCCTGGTCGTAGTAAAGTTTAGTTGCGCGGCCATTGCTCCCACTTTGGTGTAGGTATTTTAGACTTTTTGTTTCTTTGTCTCAGTTTATACGACGAGACCGGTGGTGTCTCCGTGTCAGCTTTCTTTTTGATAGTTTTAGCCGGCGACGGCGAATGAGTCACTGTCTCGTTGTCTTCTGTTTTAAGTGTTAGCGGTACTGGTAGTGGCGGCGACGGCAGGATTTCTATATTAGTTTTAATACCCACTACACCCAATGACTTGTGTCGGTAATGATCAAGACGAGTCAAGTAACTTTGTAATGTCTGTTGATATAGTTGGGCTTTGTCACGAGGCGACAGCTCTTCAATTTCCAGGACATGTTGCATATGAGTATCCAAATCACGTAGGCTATCGTTGACTGTATCGGGTGGTACATATTGTTTCTGAAACACAGAGTCCATCATACGCGGGTCGATCAATATCATTTTTTTGGCCATGGTTAGAAACCCAAGATACCTTTTACTACACTTAGTATTGGCCCTAATAACGCCCGGAGAAACCCGCCGTATTGTAAAATCTCTTGTCGCTTTTTGATTAAAAGTTTCTTTTTGGTGAGCGCTCTGAGGTTGTTTTTGTAACGATACAAACGTCTATTCTGGTCGGGTGTCAGGGCGACATTACCTTTTAATATATCGTGACAACATTCACAAAGTGTCTGTACGAGGCGGTTTATATTATGTCTTTGGCTGTGTGGGCTTTCGCCCTGCACAGAAAACGCAGCATCTCGCCGTGTCGCTTTAGCTTGTCAGACATTATTTAGATACGTACACTACTCGTTTCTCGTCGGGGAAAAATAATAATTTCTAGACCTTCTAGTTGCTTTGACTTATCGTCATTTTCAAATTTGCTACTGTAGGTTGACGATTTCTAGGGTTTTATTTGAGAATTCCTAGAGACCGGTTTACTCCTTGCTCATGTATACAAGGGACTTCTTTTCTACTGACGCCAAGCTTAAGTTAGAGCGGGCATTCTTCTGCCTGCATTCCTAGAGATCAGATGTGTTCATCGGCGCCTCATAAATTTATACTTTGAGAAGGCGGCCTGTAGTGTCCAGGACATTTCCTAAGCTTGGGTAAGTTAATTATAGTTTATGAGTACCTTAAAGGATGTCTTGTTAAAAGGGTCACTGCTGTAGATTGAGTGGTATCGGTTATGGGATCGCACAGAGTTCGACCGTTCTTGATGTCCAGAGAACCGGATCGGAACCTTAGACCTTCTTCTGTACAGACTAAATAGTTTGTGCTCTAAATAACCCACACCATTGGTAAAGATATTGAATCCTACAAGTATTCATCCTTTGAACTAGCAACAGAAGTTTGTGCAGTATTAATGGGGACGGAGAATGTAGATCAGTCTTATCGGCAACTAGCGCGTTGCCTTGAGTGTGTTTGACCCAGATCCATGGGTGTGTAGTGAATAGCCTGAGAGACGGAGGAGAATATAGTGGAGATAGATAGACACTATCACACATATATCATTCTCTCTCCCCCCTCACATCTGCACACAGACACCAGTGTTTACAGTCAGTACCCATATCTATATATATCTGACTTTCCATCTCTGGCACTAAACAGACAGATAAATGAAAGGAGACATTGTCTCCTGGTCTTGAGAGTACACTCTGAGGATTGTGAGGCAGGGGTGGAGTATGCTGATGGGTGATGAAAAACTGATTGCTAATTCATGAGTTCTTTCCCTGTCATGTCTGATATCCTACTTGGTGATTACTAATTCTGAGTTCTTTCCCTGACAGGATGAAACCTCTGTAGAGAGCGGGCAAGATCAATCACAGTCCCTACTGAACAGCCAACAACCAACCACCAGCTAACCAACAGTTTTGTGTCCCAAACATAACAATAGCATGCTCTATGTACCACTACCTTCAAACATGACCAGAGTGTGGGTGTGAGCTCCAGGACGAGTCGGAACATTTGCAGAGGTTGTGCCAGTGAGTGAGTGTATCAGTCTTCAGGAGCCTGGTTGGGCTCTGAGGACAGTTTTGTGACCTAACCTGTGGAGATAATTTGTGAGTCCCTATACAGTATTCTGTCTCCTTCGGATGGTGAGGTAACTGCTCTAGTGACCAGATCAACTTGAGGCAGAGCTACCAGAGTCAACCTACAGTCGAATCAACCATGGACTGAGGGGAGCCACAAACATGGAACGTCTGATAAGTGAGCAGTTTTTTTGTTTCAGTTATCATGCTCTCTGTCCCCCACAAGCTCCACTGTTTCCCGCTGATGAATTAGATGTACCGTTTAAGATCATTCTGGCTGGCTTCAATATCTGAGTCTAGCTCTGAGTCACTGATCATAGAAACATCGTGGAACATGATGTCTTTTATTTGTGGTAAAGAATTGACACTTATTACCTACATACATTTTCATGGCTCGACTTCGTGTGTCTCTGTTTCCCTTTCATAATTACGTTAGCGTTGATGTGTTGTATGAATAATAATTGTTATGTGTGTTTAACATGGTTATGATAGTAGACTATCATAACCTTGGGGGCTAGCTTTTTATAGTAAGTGGGGGTGGGCCAGCCAAGTGTGCCTAGGACTATATATATATATTATATATATATTAATATATATATATACTATATAATATATATAGATATATAATCATCGTGAAGGGACGACAGCAAACGAGCATACGGCTGCTGGCGGCTCGAAATATTCTAATTCAACCCCCCTCCCCCCCCCCAAAAAAAAAAAAGTTTGTTGTTGTCTGTGTGTGTCTTGTATTTACATAATTTGTATATCTGGAATGAACACGGTATTGCATAAATAAATATGCGTCACCATGACCTAATATTACATAAGCTGCAAATCATTTTACTGGACGTTGCAAAACAACCATCCAGCATTTTTTGGATTGTTGTGGTTTTTCAAGGCACATTTTACGTGTGTAGTATTGCCACCAAAAAAAAAAAAAAAAAAAACGGTCAGCTCTCGGTACCACTCGAGAAACGAAGACAGGCAGTTTGCTTGACTGCTAAAATCGCCGGAAGTGAGATTGATCCACCACCCAGGCATTACTAAGCACGGTCGGCAGGCGTAAGCCAATATGGCGACGTCAATTATACAAACGTTTTAAAATGGTTCACCCCTCTAACAGTTGATTTAAGTCCTGCTGCCTGAATTGTTCGCAAAAAATGTCGTTTGGTCATATCGCGAGAGCAGCTACAATAAGACTGCGCAGAGGCGAACTCCCTGTCGCTGGGTGCGAACTTAACCCCTGATTTGCCGGAGTCAAAAAGACGTTTTCAACTGTGAAAGTTTATTTTTATAATCTAACAGAGTTCTAATTGTTAGCTGTTGACGGAACGGCAGTAGATATGCAAGCGGCGTACCGATTTATGATGTTAAAAAAGAGCAGCGGCGATTCGTTATCTCTGCGGTGATGTCGGATAGCATATATCAATGGCAAACATCTTGCTGGGATTTGCACAGCAGCTTTGTAGATACTGATTTCTGCTATCCGATGAACTATGTGCTCGCTACACCATGCAGCGGTCTTGGTTTCAGTTAATGGAGATAAAATTTTGGTTGCTGCAAAGGACCGAGTGCAGTTTACATATGACTATGCGGTTTCCTAGGGTTAAGTCTTCCAGCCCCCCAACCGATTTAGTTTTTTCCCAACCCCTTAGGGCCCTAATGATAACTTTCGGTTTAAAGGGCCCTTTCGTTTCCGGGGTTCGTAATTGGGTTTCGAAAAAATGATGTGTTACTAGTGGGCCACAAATTGAGGGCGGGCACGAGCCATTTTTTTT
>CAJHNH020001831.1:0-141920 GCA_905116865.2 Candidula unifasciata | reverse complement strand
ACAAACGCTGGAGATAGAAAAGAAGGCGAGCTTGAATTAGGAATCACCGGGTCGTTCAGCCAGCCTAAGTCTAGACGCTCGTCCCAACGTATGAGCAGGGATGACTTCCACGCAAGTGTCCTGAGGACGACCAAGACCTACGGGATCCAGAACAGGCTGGGCCATAAACTGGAGGATAGGTACGAGAGGTTTGGACTTGACGACGTTACCCAACTCAACTTTTACAGGCAGTTGTTCACGGAATTCTTCGGATCGTTCGTTCTGGTTACTTTGGGTTGCAGCGCCATCACACCTTATAAACCGCAAGGGTCGGATGCTGTGAGTACTGTTCTAATTCTTGTGTGTGTTAAGCAGTGCTGGATTTAGGCATAAGCTTAGTTAGTTAGTTAGTTAGTTAGTTAGTTAGTTGGGTTATCCTCATTGCACTCCGGACATGTCCATAGGTACTCAGATCCTCCCCTCAGTATGAACCCCAACGTCCGATGGCTAATAGTACCAGTTCTATGTTGATTAACAAGTCTTCTGGCGTAGCTGGTGTGCGTATCGTTTTTTGCTGTGCCGAGTCTGCCATATGATTGGATTCACTGCCACCAAGTCTCTATTCTTCCCATTTCTCTGAGGGCATTAATGGCGTAGCTGGTGTGCGTATCGTTTTTTGCTGTGCCGATCTTAATTCCCAAGTCTGCCATTCTGGCGAGTGATGTGATTCACTGCCACCAAAGTCTCTATTCTTCCCATTTCTCTGAGGGCATTGATAATATCAGCATGATCCATAGGCTGACCGTCGGTAGTGATAGCGGATCCAGCCAACCTGTCAGCTCTTTCATTTCCATCGACGCCTGCGTGTCCCGGAACAAAAATAAAGGTGACTCCACGAACAGTGGACTTCTGTAATGATTCAAGCACTGAACCTGCCTGAACCCTCCGGATCATACTCATTGAATCACTGAGTATACACACGCGGGTGTATTTTTGTGTTTCAAGCCAGGCAAGCTCTTGCGTTACTGCCATCACCTCCATCGTCATGCTGCTGGTTGTCATGGAGAAGGCGCCGTTGGCTTCTTTGACTGTTCTGCCCGCTGAGCGTGCTGTAAATGCCCATGCGCTTCTTCTTTGGCGTATAACGGATCCGTCTGTATAGATTATTGCATCTGCTTCGTCTGAATTTTCACCGATGAGAGCATTGACCTCTGCATTAACAGCAACAGGATTCTCTTCTCTACATCGCCTGTTGAGTGTGACAATACAGGAAAATGTACAAATAAACGCCTGAGGCACAGGTATCCATTCTGCACCAGGTATGATGTCGGTTAGGCTGCATATTTGCCTAATGACATCTTCTGCCCGACCTAGCCACGATTTCCCCCTCTTCAGTCTGTCGCCCTTTTCACTAAAAAGCGCTTGATGCAGTGGGTGTTTCTTATCAGCGCATATTTTGAGATATGCCCGAGCCCTCCACATCCTGATCCTTTGGTTCATTGTTGGAAAGTCAAGTAGATACCTCATTGCTCCACAGGATGTGTCTCTAGTACATCCCAAAATAATGCGCATGGCTTCATTTTGCACCTTTTCGAGTCGTTCAATCTGGGTAGCACTGACAGTGAGGATGGCCAGAGCGTATTCTATGGGGGAAAGGACCAGACCGTAGAATAGAAGTATTAGTAGTCTTTGCTCAATATTGGAAGCAGCCATAATCCTCATTGCAGATAGACCTTTGCGTGCTTTTGTTATCACATGGTCAACGTGTTCCCTGAATGACAAGCTGCGATCGAACCTCACCCCGAGAAACGTCATAACGTTGGTTCTGATCAATACATTATCACGCATTTTCACTTCTGGTAAGTCCGACTTGACAATGTGATTGTTCAAAGAGAACCATGACACTGATGCCTTCGAAGGATTGACATAGGCATTGGAACCATCACACCAGGCGGCAATTCGATCGAGTTCTTTGTGCATAGTGCTGGCGATCTCCTGTCTATCACGCCCTCGTCGATAAATCAAAATGTCATCAGCAAATGACAAAGTCCTTCCCTTTCCATTCAACTGCTGCTCAGTGATCATCACCGTGTAAACGTTGAATAAGACTGGTGATAGCGGTGATCCCTGTGGCAAGCCTGGACATATCATTTGCGGTTCGGAGGACCAGCTACCACATCTTAGTACAATCTTTCTCTGGAACAGGACCGCAGCAATCCAGCGGATCAGAATAGGATTAACTTCTAGTTTAAGCAGTAATTGCATTAAATAATCGTATGGTACTTTATTGTAGGCATCTTCTAAGTCCAACACTGCCGCACATGTCTCTTCTTTAATCTGAAATCCCTCGTACACATCGTAGGCGAAAACTGCAGCATTGAACCATGTCTCTTTATTTAACCTGTACCCTCCAAGTGTTGGTGGGAACTTATCATGTAGGCATAAGCTAAATAAGCTGAGCCCTCGCAATTTGCAATGGCCTCAGCAAATTCCAATTTTTTAACCCACCAGTTAAAAGATCTTTTAATATACTTTAAATGCAGCTTCCTTTTAATAGAGCATTTTTTATCGGGTTATAGTAGAGCTTTTGAGAATGTTTCTTGTGTTGTGCGTCCATCACCAGCGATGAAGACAAATTTCATCCAAAGTAGAAAATGATCATCATTCATTGGCTCCTTTCCGTTTTTCCGGACGATAGTGTTATATTGTGCTATGTTGAGGCATAGGACTCACAGCCCATGGCGATTGCGAGTGTGACTAGCAAGACCCGCCCGTGTCAAGAAAGGTCTTCCATAATGATAGCGTGGGATTTCAGGACCATTGTTGTCAGCATTTGTGTTTAATCCGTTTCTTCTCAGACGCTCATCTCTCATCCTTTCTGCAATCATTTCTTCCTTCAGTCTCATTCCCTTCCTGATATGCCCTTTCCACACAGCACGGCCTATGGCATTTAGTATGATCATAAATACGAAGGTGGCTGATTAGTTCAATATGAGCCTGGATACTTCTTGAGCAGTGCGGACAAAACATGGAAGCGTGGGATAAGCAGCACGAAGCAGGATGAAAGTGACTTACTTGCGCAAGGACTTGGATTTAAGCGAAGAAGAGTTGCGCAGTTCGTCGACCCTCGATCTTTCGCTGGTGTCCGTCTTGATCCAATGGCAGGACAATGTCGAGACGATTGGAATTGGACCTAGGTGATTGTTTCTTTTACTAACAATTAAACGACAGTATAGTTCCATCAACCGCATATTTAAATGACGTAAATGTTTTACAGTTTTCTCAGATATGCTGGTGTAATTTAAAACCACAGGGGCATCAGGGCTTTGTTTAGCTTAGGGCCTCATCAAGTATAAATCCAGCACTGTGGGAAATGTGTTTATTTGTCTGTCTGTCTGTCGGTCTGTCTTAATCTGTCTGTCTGTCTGTCTGTCTGTCTGTCTGTCTGTCTGTCTGTCTGTCTGTCTGTCTGTCTGTCTGTCTGTCTGTCTGTCTGTCTGTCTGTCTGTCTGTCTGTCTGTCTGTCTGTCTGTCTGTCTGTCTGTCTGTCTGTCTGTCTGTCTGCCTGTCTGCCAGCCTGCCTGTCTGTCTGCGACTCCCGCAGTGACCGTCAACAATCTGTCTAATCATGAAGGTTACACAACACAGCCACATACACGTGTCCTTTGTGTGAAATATGGTACCAGATTTGGTGCCCCACTTAGAAAGTCTGTCAAAAAGATGAAATTTACACAACACAGCCTCTACACATGCCCCTTTTGTGGAAAGGAAACCATGAAGAGAAAGGATGTTGGCGTTTGGAAATGCAACAGATTTTCATCCGAACCCCCCTATAATATGGGATTTCCATATAATTCGCCTGATGTGGTGACTTAACAGAAAAGAACTAATCTAAATCTCTTTCATTCATCGGAGTCGACAAATAGCACTTGGCGTGATGTGGTGACTTAACAGAAAACAACCGGGTTGTGACCCCCTATAATATGGGATTTCCATATAATACGCGTGATGTGGTGACTTAACAGAAAAAAAACCAATCTAAATCTCTTTCATTAATCGGAGACGACAAATAGCACTTGGCGTGATGTGGTGACTTAACAGAAAACAACCGGGTTGTGACTTAGCCACACACAAAAATACCTTTAGATTTTTTGATTGTTCAAGTGTGAATGAGTTGCCATTGTTGTGACATAATGCTTCACAACAAATAAATCTCATGGTTAAAACTTACAAAAGAAAATAAAATGTCATGCGCATTTGTTCTTTATGAAAAATAAAGGGAAAAAAATTGACCAATTGTCTTTTAAAATTATTCAAGTGTCGAGACATGAAATGCAATCATTATCTGAGTGTTGGATATCTCTCCATGACATCAAATATAGCCGTGTAGATTTGTGTTTACTGACACGACACTTTATTCCCTCAGCATCTAAACATGGCTTCCATCATTCTGTCTTGGGGATTTACCATAGCAACTGTTGTCTGGACGATTGCGCATGTCAGCGGCTGCTTTCTGAATCCTGCCGTCACTATCAGCATGTTCATCAACTCCAGAATCCCTTTAACCAGGTGAGCAGGTCGTCGTAATATTATCGCTATTATCTTCATCGTTGTCATCATTGTAATAATGTATTATCGTCGTTGTCATCATTATCGCCGTCGTCATCGTCATTGTCGTTTTCATCATCATCATCGTTATTATCGTCATTGTCATCGTTATTATCGTCATCGTTATTATCATCATCATAATCATCGTTATTATCATCATCATCTATCATCATCATCGCTATCATCATCATCATCATCACCATCGTTATTACCATCACAATCATCGTCGTTAATGTTATTATTATCATCATCATCATTATCATTATTATCATCATCATTATTATCATCATCATCGTTCTTATCATCATCATCATCATCATCGTTATCATCATCAACGTTAACGTTATCATTATCGTTATCATTTTTGTCAGTATCGTTGTTATTTTCATCCTCATCGTCCTCATCAGTTTTTTCCTTCTTGCGCCTGCGGCGACTTCGCAGAGCTAAAGTTATTCTGGCCACATTAATTAGAATTACTAGGTTTCAAAATTCATAAGTTATACACCATTCTATATAAAGCTGACCCTCACAGCTGGTTGAGAAAGTATGAAGAAGAAGAAGAAAAAGAAGAAGAGGAAGAAGACGACGATGATAACGATGATGATGATGAGATGCCATTATTCTTAGACACTAATTTACTACTAAAGTCCCCATGTGGGTTCCGGGGCCCCATATTAAGGGGAGAAAAGAAGAGACCCACTGGCTACCTACAAGCATCTCGCAATCGGCTACTAATTAGGAATTCGCTAATGTCGGATGTGTTGGTTGTGGAAAAGAGGTTGGGGCGGGGGAGGACCCAGAAAACGTACCGTTGTAGATGCCCATAATATCTTCAGATAAAAGGGCGACATCACAAGCAAGTTAGTTTAACACCTTACTCCCCCCCCCCCCTTTTCTTTTTTCACTCCAGCATTTTGTTCCTTCAAAATAACGAACAAATTCGTAACACATGGGGACGGGGGATGACCCTAGCTTGGGGGAAATGTACAGCTTGTTTACGCTTTTTGTTCTTTCAGATGCATTGCTTACATCCTGGTGCAACTCGTTGGCTGCACCGCCGGATCCGCTTTCCACAAGTACTTACGGGGTGAAAAAGTATGTAGTTCATATTCAGCTTAATGCCAGCAGTGTGCCTGTATGTTTCTGAGTTAGTGTGCCTGTATGTTTCTGTGTTAGTGTGCCTGTATGTTTCTGTGTTAGTGTGTGCCTATATGTTTCTGTGTTAGTGTGCCTGTATGTTTTTGTGTTAGTGTGTGCCTGTATGTTTCTGTGTTAGTGTGCCTGTATGTTTCTGTGTTAGTGTGTCTGTATGTTTCTGTGTTAGTGTGCCTGTATGTTTCTGTGTTAGTGTGTCTGTATGTTTCTGTGTTAGTGTGCCAGTATGTTTCTGTGTTAGTGTGTCTGTATGTTTCTGTGCTAGTGTGCCTGTATGTTTCTGTGTTAGTGTGCCTGTATGTTTCTGTGTTAGTGTGTCTGTATGTTTCTGTGTTAGTGTGCCTATATGTTTCTGTGTTAGTGTGCCTATATGTTTCTGTGTTAGTATGTGCCTATATGTTTCTGTGCTAGTGTGTCTGTATGTGTCTGTGTTAGTGTGCCTGTATGTTTCTGAGTTAGTGTGCCTGTATGTTTCTGTGTTAGTGTGCCTGTATGTTTCTGTGTTAGTGTGTGCCTATATGTTTCTGTGTTAGTGTGCCTGTATGTTTCTGTGTTAGTGTGTGCCTGTATGTTTCTGTGTTAGTGTGCCTGTATGTTTCTGTGTTAGTGTGTCTGTATGTTTCTGTGTTAGTGTGCCTGTATGTTTCTGTGTTAGTGTGTTTATATGTTTCTGTGTTAGTGTGCCAGTATGTTTCTGTGTTAGTGTGTCTGTATGTTTCTGTGCTAGTGTGCCTGTATGTTTCTGTGTTAGTGTGCCTGTATGTTTCTGTGTTAGTGTGTCTGTATGTTTCTGTGTTAGTGTGCCTATATGTTTCTGTGTTAGTGTGCCTATATGTTTCTGTGTTAGTGTGTGCCTATATGTTTCTGTGTTAGTGTGCCTGTATGTTTCTGTGTTAGTGTGTCTGTATGTTTCTGTGTTAGTGTGCCTATATGTTTCTGTGTTAGTGTGCCTATATGTTTCTGTGTTAGTGTGTGCCTATATGTTTCTGTGTTAGTGTGCCTGTATGTTTCTGTGTTAGTGTGCCTGTATGTTTCTGTGTTAGTGTGTGCCTATATGTTTCTGTGTTAGTGTGCCTGTATGTTTCTGTGTTAGTGTGCCTATATGTTTCTGTGTTAGTGTGTGCCTGTATGTTTCTGTGTTAGTGTGCCTATATGTTTCTGTGTTAGTGTGTGCCTGTATGTTTCTGTGTTAGTGTGCCTGTATGTTTCTGTGTTAGTGTGTGCCTGTATGTTTCTGTGTTAGTGTGCCTGTATGTTTCTGTGTTAGTGTGCCTGTATGTTTCTGTGTTAGTGTGTCTGTATGTTTCTGTGTTAGTGTGCCTATATGTTTCTGTGTTAGTGTGCCTATATGTTTCTGTGTTAGTGTGTGCCTATATGTTTCTGTGTTAGTGTGCCTGTATGTTTCTGTGTTAGTGTGCCTGTATGTTTCTGTGTTAGTGTGTGCCTATATGTTTCTGTGTTAGTGTGCCTGTATGTTTCTGTGTTAGTGTGCCTGTATGTTTTTTGTGTTAGTGTGTGCCTGTATGTGTTTCTGTGTTGTTAGTGTGCCTATATGTTTCTGTGTTAGTGTGTGCCTGTATGTTTCTGTGTTAGTGTGCCTGTATGTTTCTGTGTTTGTGTGTGCCTGTATGTTTCTGTGTTAGTGTGTGCCTGTATGTTTCTGTGTTAGTGTGCCTGTATGTTTTTGTGTTAGTGTGCCTGTATGTTTCTGTGTTAGTGTGCCTGTATGTTTCTGTGTTAGTGTGCCTGTATGTTTCTGTGTTAGTGTGCCTGTATGTTTCTGTGTTAGTGTGCCTGTATGTTTCTGTGTGTGTGTCTGTATGTTTCTGTGTTAGTGTGCCTGTATGTTTCTGTGTGAGTGTGCCTGTATGTGTCTGTGTTAGTGTGCGTATATGTTTCTGTGTTTGTGGGCCTGCATGTTTCTGTGTTAGTGTGTGCCTGTATGTTTCTGTGTGAGTGTGCCTGTATGTGTCTGTGTTTGTGTGCGTATATGTTTCTGTGTTTGTGTGCCTGCATGTTCATCTCAGTTTTTGTTTGGCGGTTATTTCGTTGAATGCTGATTTGTGTAACTTGTTAAAGGTAAAGGTAAAGTCGGGAGATGTGAACCAGCGTCATTGCACACTGTTATAAACCATAAGTGCTCTGCCACCAGTACGGACAGCTGAAAAGAATTGTTCGCCTGTGTCGCCGTTCGCACGTAACTCTGTAGCTACAGCGACGTTCCTCCATTTACCCCAGAGTATCACTCTGGTACCATTTCCTAGCTAGAGGCTGGGTGAACCCCGGGAGCCGCCCGGTTTCGAACACCAACCGTGGGCTGCAGCGAATCGCAGCTGGATTTGAAAGCGAGCTTCTTATCGACTGCGCTAAGCGGCCCCCTGTAACTTGTTCTCTCCTGGTCTGCTGACCGCCCAGGTCAGCCTGTTCTCTTGTTGGGGCTGGGTGTTTCTCTGCTGTATGGGTCTTGGACTGCCTTCAGAGGATCTTGACTGGTTGAGTCCTGATAAGGACTAGGGCTTTCTGGGCTGCTATCCTCCCATCCGCGGTCTTGTTGGGTCTTTGTGTGTGATTGTGTGCGTGTGTGTGTGCGCGGGCATCGTGGAACCTCCGTTGTGCTTATCGTCTATCTGCCTCCGACCACCCTTTTACTGCCTATTGTTACTTTTGTGCCAGTCTTTCCAGTGTTGAGGATTCCTTGTTGCTGGTCTGTCCGCCTGCTGGTCTGTGTGTCTGCACATTTCATCAGCCATGTTTTCTATACTGTCTATTTCTGAGTCTGATTGCTTGTCTGTTTAATGTGTTGTCTTTAGATATTTCTACCATCTATACTGTGTCAGTCCATCTATTCATTCATCTACCATTCCATCCTTCCACATATTCAACCATAATGTCACCCATCCCTCCATCAATTAATGTATCATTCTATCTACCCAACCATCCATTCATCAGTTTTCAGGTCCATCCATTCATCTGTCATTACTCGGGAATACCAGATGGCATCTAGGGAAACTGATCACCCTGGTGGTCTGTAGTAAGTGATACCCTGAGAGATCTGAACGTCATGGAAGACTGGCTAGTAAACAGCACCTTATCTCAGAAACTGACATTTTTGGGGGTCATATCAAGCGCCATGGCGGATTCGAAAGAATAATAGCAGAAGGCATAGTGCCATGAAAGAGGGGCAGGGGCCGACTAGTACGAAGATAGGCGCAGTGATACCTTGGGTCGAAAAATGGACGAGGTGGGAAAGCTGGCTTGTTAGGGGGGGGGGGGGGAAGCCCATGGAGATGTGCGTTGTAAACTGCATAATAAAAATAGGGCGTATGGCTGTTTGCCACAGAACTGGTAGTGTGCCTTAGGCAGTAATGCGTGTGCACCTGCTTGGTTTGTCCTGACGTCTGCCTCCATAAAATTGTAGCAGTCCTAGTGACATACTGTAGGTATTGGCATGTCTGGTGACTGCCTTAGAAATGTATGCGTGTCTAAGTTGCTGGATTAGGCCGTGACCGCTGTCTGTTTGACTGAAAGCGATATACATTTTGTTTGGGTTTTCACCGTCAGTGGACAGAGCAACTATGGGGTGACCCGTTTGGGATGAAGCTGGGACCCCGACTGATGTAGCCTGACAGTGGTTCTGAAGCTATTGTTGTCTCACAGGTAAGCACAACTTGTCAAACGCTGCTCAATCGAGAACTGGGAATTGACGAGTTCAAGGGATGTGTCATCGAGTTCTTCATCACGTTCATCCTGCTGTTCTTTGTGTTTGCCACCACTGACCACCATAGAATGGATCACGGCGGTTCTCACGCTTTGATGATTGGTGGTGTCATTATTCCATTGGTCAATATGGCGGTGAGTATTTTCAGATCTGTATGTTGGCTTTTCTATTGAAGTTCTGTGTATAGGTGTCATTTCTAACTATCTAATGCTAATAGTGCCTGCTTGTTTGATTTGCGAGGAAAAAAGAATACACACTTTCAGCCAGCGCCCCTAAAGGGGAAGCTTAAGGTTATAATTGGGACTGAGTTTACGGTGGCCATATACAATGGCTTAGCAGTTCTCGTCACCGATTAGCCATGAAAATGACTCCTGCAGTGTTGGTGCAATCAAGAAGGACAGACCCAAATACAGACTCGATCGACGACGAAGTCGTCTACCGGCCAGCCAATGTGCGACCTGGTCGCCAATGTAGTGACAATGCTAACAATGAGATAAAGGTAAAATAAATAATAACTTGTGCTCTCAGCCGCCTGCCCCCACCCCTTTCCCAGAAAATACAAATAATTTGCAGCGTAAAGCACACCTGGTGTCTAAGTCGATCTTAAGATAAAAAGTTCAAAATTATGAGATAGGCTTATACCTATTTAAGGCTTTTTATCATCATCACCCCACAGCAGTTCTTGAACGGCTTCCTTTCTCTAACCAGTTCCCCAGCCCTATGTGCTTTCACAACCAATGCAGCTTCAATGACTTGTCTCCACCTTTGCGAAAGTCGCTGAGGCATTTTGTGCCCAGCATGTAAGTTGACTCCTACAGTTTGTAAGACTTGAAACCCTGACTGAAAGCCGTAGACTACGCTAGTTGCCTGCTCTTTACATGGCTTTGCCGCGACTGAAAGCCGTAGACTACGCTAGTTGCCTGCCCTTTACATGGCTTTGCCGCGACTGAAAGCCGTAAACTACGCTAGTTGCTTACCCTTTACATGGCTTTGCAAAGGTAAAGGTAAAGGTAAAGGTGAGAGGATCGAGTTCAATTCACCGGGTTTAATCCCATATGGTTCAGTCTCTCTCTGCAGAACAGCTAGCTGCCTGCCAAGAGCGTCCCACAGAGCACGACAGTAGCTTCTGTGACGATCCCCAGGGATCTCTGTGAATACTGCACCCGTAAACTGAACGGCGCCGAAGTGAAACGAACCTACGACCTTCAGAGCGCGAGGCAAACGTCCCGACCACTTCGCCACCAGTCCCAGTCATAGGCGCTAGATGCGGTGATCTCAAGCACCGTGCTTGCCCCCTTCCCGCAAAAAAAATCAAATTAGGAAACAGGGATCACCCCCCCCCCCCCACCCTTTCGGGCCTCTTCCCCACCATATATAGCCGTTCCCTTCATGAGCATTTGAATATTTCCATCCGCCCCTCTGGAAGGAGGATGAGGAAAAAGAACAAGCAAGAAGTTGCAGTATAATTCATCCTCTTTTTCTATAGGTGTTGCCCGGTCAGGAACGTAGCAGGTCACGTGGTGCCCAGTATGAAACATTTCCTGTCTCACAACCTTTTTATGGTAGAAGTACCTGTTGTTGCCATTTTGTCAACCCCCCCCCCCCCCCCATTTTTTTTTTGGGGCTACGCCGCTGCCTCTTGTGAATATTGTCAAGCGGTTCCTTCATTGGCGTGTTCTCAGTTCATAACTGAATCGTATATTTGCCTTAGAAAAATCATAATAGCCAAAAAAAACGCTGGGGTTGGTTCTGCAACGTCCTGCAAAGGATACGCAAAAATTATAATACTTCGACATATTCCTGTTATAGACTTGGCCTTATAGCTTTCTTTGACAGACAGACTGACTAGCAACGAGGCAGACAGAAAAAAAATAGCATCCAGATAAACAAGTATGTTTGCAGGCAGACAGACAAAGAAGTTGGTTAAATAAAGGTAGATAATGCGTTTATAGATGTTTTGTAGATTAGTTTAGCTTGTCCCTGTCTGGCTACCAACCAACCAGCCCACTTATGTCTGTGTATTAATGCGTATATATGTCTAAACTTCTTCTTCTTCTTCGCGTTCACCAGCTGTACACTCTGGCGTAAAGTTCTGGTTGTTCGTCCACTTCTGGACTGCAGTCCTGCTCCAGAACCTGAGTGTTGCGTGTGCATCAGTTTTACAGATCTGATTCAATTGAATGCAGACTGCTGGTTCCTTGCCTCTCAGGCAGATGCACTCCGACTTCAAAAGAAGCTCCCCAGTTAGTCGACTCTTACGACATGCTTTTGGGGAGGCAGTGGGTCTATTCTTGTTTTCCCCACAAAAGGGCCCCGGAACCCACACGGGGGCCTGTCTAAACAACAACGGTGAGTAAATACTTCGCATGTGTGAGTTTTATAACAGGTAACAATCACACCGAAGAAGATATCGCGTGATATTTTCATCCTCGTCACTTCGCTGTTTAGAATAGGTACAATAAAGTGGCATCAGTAATCATGCAGCGAGCGTTCTTTTCGCCAAGTTCAAGATGTTAACCGAGGGGGGTGTTTGTAGTAAATAGTAAACAGTAGTAATAAATCTGGGAACAACAATCATTTCATCAGATGGAAAATGTGCGCCGGAGTTAAAAAGCAGTGAACAAATTAGAAAGAATTTTGAAGCAACAGAGATGTGGAAAAGGGATAGAGGCAGACCAAGAGAGATGATGCTGATGGGCTGAAATGATGGCATGGAGGGATATCATCAAGAGAGCAGTTCCAGGCAACCAGGGAGACGCATGAGCACCTACGCCAGTTAGCAGGGCACAACATGATGATGATGAAAAATAATAAAATAGTACAATACTGCATTTTTCTTTGGCAATATGGCGGAGATTTAAGCCGTCACATGCACGCCTCCCCACTGGTACACAACAAGAAACATGAGACTGTGTCAGTTTTTCCTCTTATCTGAGTTTTTTTTTTTTTAAATCCGTTCGGACTACGTGAGCACCAGAACCGTTTATACACGCCGACAGAGTCGTATTGCGACCTTTTGATGCCCTCAGCGCTTAAAAGATTTGTGCTGCCCATTCCCCACTTCAAGCCGTTTTAACATCATTAAAAGCCCTTGCGACAACAACTTATGGCAGTGGCTATCAATCTTCCCAATGCCGCGACCTTTTAATAAAGTTTCCTCATGTTGTGGCGACCCCCAAACAATTATTATCCTTCATAACTTCAATGAATATGTGGTTTCAGATTGTCTTAGGCGATCCACAGGTTGAGAACCGCTGACTTATGGAAATGAAATGTAGATAGTCATTTGACATACACAAATTAACATAAAGCCCCTATGCTTGTAGGGCCCTGGCTAGTGCCCAGCGAGCTGACGGCAATGGTGCCCGAATATATATGTAATTCAAAATCTAAACTATAATAAACAATGAAATATAATTGTATTTAAATAAAACTGACAGTAAGATAGGAAATAATGTCAATTTTTTTTTCTTTTAATTTATTTATATTTGAACAGCTTTCTCCTACTTTTTAAAATGCGAAGTCTAATCTTACGTAACACATCTGCTTATCTGCTTAATAGTGATGAGGTATCCAGCCGGTCCTGTTGCACTGTTGTTTTGATGTTGTAAACTAGATGTGTTAAGAGCCATTTTGGAACGAATGAACAGTGCGAGGCACAGGTGGATAATTACGGTATGAAGAGAATGGCGCTGCGAGGAGTTACCAGGGGATGCGGCCGACGCTCGACACTTAAAGGAAAAGAGAGACAGATATAGAATCAGACAGTTATTGGAGCCATCGGAATTAAAACTCTTCACTTGCTGCTGAAACTGGGGACGGAGCGCTTATGGGAGTATCCTGAGTGCTATGATGTCAATTGTTAATTCAACTTTGGGATTTTTTAAATATACTTCAAGCGAGGGGGAAAAAAACCGCTCTTCTCCAAGGCTGTAGAGAATTTATGTGGTGCCCCCGCCCTTTGTGATGCCCGAAGCAGGTACTTAGTGTGCATAATGTTGAATCCAGCCCTGCTCACAGACACTCTGTAACTATAATAGCTTCATCACCACCAACCAATACTTTCAACCCCCTGTTCACCCACGGATCATTTCAGGCCGAGCTAACTGGGGCGGGTATGAATCCAGCCAGGTCATTTGGTCCGGCACTCATTCACGGGAACTGGGACGCCCATTGGGTAAGCTCAACCAGTTGTGACAAATTCCATTTTTTATTCATACGTGCTTGGATTTTGTCGGTACCAAGTAATGTCGCCATTTTTTTTTTTTTTGGTATCATCATCATGTGCCCTGCCAGCTGGCGTAGGCACTCGTGCGTCTCCACAGATCACAATCCCTGGTTGCCTGGAACAGCTCTCTTGATGATATCCCTCCATGCCATCGTTTCAGTCCATCCAGCATCATCTCTCTTTGTCTGCCTCTACCCCTTTTCCAGTGATCTTTCCGGTTGTCACGATGTTCTCCAATGTCTCTCTTCTCATTATGTGGCCAAAGAACAGTGTTTTTTTTTTTTTTTCTTATCGTTGTTTATAGAGATCTACCTTAACTATCTACTTTCAAGCAATCGTTGTTTGTTACTATGGCCATCCAAGGTATTCGTAACATTCGTCTCAGAAACCACATCTCTGTGGCTTCCAAATTCTTTCCTATTTGTTCACTGACATTCCAAGATTCACTGCCATACAGCAGAACAGGTTCTATGTAACATTTTAGCATTCTCTTTATTTTTTAGGATGCCTATTTTTTTTTTTTTTTTTGTTACAGTGTGCTACTGTAACAGACGCTTAGTGGCAAGAACTTGCACTTTTTCTGGACACTATGTCGCCAGTATAGACACCTTGTTTCGACACTTTGTCGCAAGTATCGGTCATCATCATCATCAAGTGCCTTGTCAGCTGGCGTAGGCGCTCACACATCTCCACAGATCTCGCTCTTTAGTTTTCTGGATCAGTTCCAATGTGATCATATTCCTCCATGCCACTGTCTTAAGCCATCCACCGTCATTTCTCTTATTTTATCTCGGCCTCTTCTACCAGTGATCTTTCCAGTCGTCACTGTATTTTTTCGGTGCTCCTTTTTTCGATACTTGAACAACAAACTTTGTTTGTCTTATTCTTATTGTTGTACATAATGTTCTACTTTCGTTAGCCATCTCCAGGAAATAATTGTTAGTTATTCTAGCAGTCCAAGGTATTTACAACATTCTTCTCAAGAATTCACGCCTAGGTGATCTGATTATCTATACAGATGGTTCGGTGTTGAGATGAAAGATAAGTGCCTGGGAGTTCGTAGCGAAAGCCAATGGAAAATATTAAGTGCAAGACAGCCTAGCATACGACATCACAAGATCTAGCATGAGAATGGAGGTGGAGGCGGTAACTGCAGCTCTCCGGTGGCTAGAGAACAAGATGCATACACATGTCGTAACTGTAACAGACTCTGAAGGCATGCTGAGAAAGGTGAAGTTATGTATGCTTCGAGCAGAGTGACAAGCTTCAATGGGAAGGTCACGGGTAGTGAGCCTAGTTTAGATCTTTTCCAGGCGATGCCTGTGTACGTAATGAACAGGCAGACAGATTGGCTGGATCTGCACCACTGGGTGGTGAATTAATACACGACAAGGCAGATGTGGTCAAGGCCCTTTGGAAGCAAGCAAACGAGTCAGTAGAGAAACAAGATTATTATGGCCTGGAGAGAATGAGGCACCTGAGTGTAACCAGAGGGTCTGGCCTGCTCACTACACTCAGAGGAAAGGCAAACCGGACATATAACCAGATTGTGACCGGCACCGTCAGTACTGGAACTCTGCATTGGCTGCTGAAGATGAGGACGGAGCACGCATAGGAATGCCCTGAGTGCGGTGATGTCAATTCTTGACTCAAAACTCTTCTCAAGAACCACATCTCAGTTGTCTCCGAAATCTTCTCACTAGCCCTAGTACCTTTTCTATCTCCCAGTGTTTCATTCTTTGTGTTCGAAACGGACAGCTGCTGAACCGCACACAGTGTTGCACCAAGCGCACAGCTGACATTGGTCAATACCTGTCTACACATCTGGGAGTCGCCGTGGTGTAGCGGCTAGATGCTCACCTGCGGGTCTGTAGGTCGTGGGTTCAGGCCCTGACGGAGCCGGACTTTTTTTTCCCCCTTAAAAAATAAGCTCGGCTCCCATGTTGACCCAGTGGGTACTAGGCACAGTCCTGGGAAGAAAAGGCAGCCGTCCACCTATCCGTCCACCCATCCATCTATCCACCCATTCTTGTATCCATTATCCAACTAATCATCCATCTAACTAAGCATTCACTTACCTAACTGTCCAATTATCCATCCGTCTCACCATCCATGCGTCCATATAACTAACCATCCACCCACCCATCCATCTATCCATCCATTCATATATCAATCCATACAAACAACAAACCACCTATCGTCCATCTATCTTACCATTCATCCAACCATCCATCCATCTAACTAACCATCTATGCATCCACCCAGTCAACCAATTTTCCAGCAATCCATTAACTCAAAACCATCCACCTATCCAAACATCTACCTATCTATCCATCCATCTAACCAACCCCTATTTATCCATCCATCCATTCAGCTAATGATAAGTCCATCCATCCATCCATCAAAGCAACCATCCACATATACATTTATCTATCAATTTAACCGGTTATCAAATCACCCACCTATCGATCTACCTATTCTACCAATTATCCATTCATCCATCCAACCTTCCACCCATCCATTTAACCAGTTATCCATCCATCCAACGAACCAACCACCTATCCATTAATCCATCCATTCACCTATCCGTCAAAACATCCCCAGTAATCAGGGCTGCCATTGGAATCTTTTTGAAAAACCCGGCTAAGCTGAACAAAAACCCAAGCGAAACATTAGCTAAGAACCAAAAACCCAATATTTCAAAATTTGAACCCAATGCGTCAAATAAAGCCCCAGATCTGGGGGTAAAAACCCATCATTGGCAGCCCTGATTTAAAAAAAAAAAAAGAATTGTGGATGTGAACTTTGACCATTCATATAATCTGCAGGTGTACTGGGTGGGCCCAATAGGAGGTGGAATCACTGGGGGCTTGTTGTACGACCTGGTCTTCTCTGAGCGAGTCATTGCCTGGTCCAGATACTTACAAGTGGGACATGTCCAAATAGACGAGTAGCAGTTCTGCAAATTTCTGCAAGACATTTTGGCTGTTTTAGACAAGCTGAGATCAAGGAGTGGAACTTGAGCATATTTCTGCAAGACAGTTTGGCTGTTTTAGACAAGTTGAGATCAACGAGTAGGACTTGTGCACATTTCTGCAAGACAATTTTGCTGTTTTAGACAAGTTGAGATCAACGAGTAGGACTTGCGCACATTTCTGCAAGACAATTTGGCTGTTTTAGACAAGTTGAGATCGAGGAGTGGAACTTGCAAGACAATTTGGCTGTTTTAAACAAGTTGAGATCGAGGAGTGGAACTTGCAAGACAATTTGGCGGTTTTAGACAAGTTGAGATCGAGAAGTGGAACTTGCAAGACAATTTGGCGGTTTTAGACAAGTTGAGATCGAGGAGTGGAACTTGCAAGACAATTTGGCAGTTTTAGACAAGTTGAGATCGAGGAGTGGAACTTGCAAGACAATTTGGCAGTTTTAGACAAGTTGAGATCGAGGAGTGGAACTTGTGCACATTTTTGCAAGACAGTTTGGCTGTTTTAGACAAGGTGAGATCGAGGAGTGAAACTTGCAAGACAATTTGGCGGTTTTAGACATGTTGAGATCGAGGAGTGGAACTTGTACACATTTCTGCAAGACATTTTGGCTGTTTGAGAAAATTTCAGATCGACGAGCATGACTTCTTTTTCAGGACATTTCTCACAGATATTTTGTCTTTTTGTTAAGTGCATTTTTTGTTTCTGCGTTGTTTAAAAAGAAATTGACAAAGAATGTATAAGTTCCTCTGTATTGTCTGTTCAATATGGCGTGTACAGGTATTTGTTTTTGTTTCAAGTTATCTTTAATTTTCACCGGTACATATATCACAAACATCATCATCATCACATAGCAGGTGCTTTGCAGAACGTCGCTCTCATCACCGGTCTGCTCTGCCTTTAAAAAACTCGATCTCTCGCCAGTTCTCCCGCCTCATGCACTTTCATATTCAAGGAATCATTTATGTCCTCTGCCCATCTTCGTGTTGGTCGGCCCCTGACTCTCCTTCCTGGTACCATGCCTTCTCCTGTTATTTTGTTTTGTCCATTCCGACCTGGCGCTTTGTTTGACGAAACTATTTCAGCTTCGAGACAAGATGCTGTTTATTAGCCAATCTTCCTTGATGTTTACATCTTTTAATATGCCAGTATTTCTTTTCCTTTTCGTCTATGGCAATGTTTCCTAAACTTTACTTAGTCGTGGCGCCTTTTTTCAATTAAAATTTTTTTCACGGCGCCCTAACCTGAGTGAAAGTACGTAAGAGATTTAAAAAAAAAAAAACACATAAAACTCGTGTATCTTCGAGTATTTCGTGTCGCTCCCGTGAAGAGGTCGCGGCTCAACGGGGCGCCGGGGTGCACAGTTTGGGAATCACTGTCTATGGCATTCTGAGAATCTTTCTATATGGTTTTAGCTGAAAAGCCCCTATTTTCTTTCTTTCTTAAGGACTGTGAGATAGTCCACGTCTCACACTCGTACGTTGCTACAGGAAAGATGCGTGATCTTAAAAAATTTTAATTTGGATTTTCTTGCTAGTGCTTAACCATATACTTTTTTTTTTCTTTGTATTGCTATGGCCATCCTCCTTTTGATTTTTGTCATTCTCTATTGCTATTTGTTTTAGAGCCTAGATATTCAGAGTTTGTGACATTTGTAATTTCTTCATCATTTAGCCTAATGTTATTTTTGGGTAATACCAGGGGTATATATATTTAAGGTTTTAAAAAAAGATAAAAGTTATTCTATGGCGCCTTGCTGCTTAAAAATGTTCCTTTTAGTTGGATTACTATGTTTTTTATTTTTTTACAATGTCTCTCTCTCTCTCTCCCCCTCCCCCTCTCTCTCTCTCTCTCTCTCTCTGCTCTCTCTCTCTCTCTCTTTCTCTCTATCTCTCTCTAAATTTACCCCACCAGGACATCACACAGAGCGATAAACACCAGGTGACACAAAGTAGATGAGGACTACCCGTGGAGAGGTCCCAGAAACCCCTTTCAGCCGTTAGTCCATATTTATGGTCCGGCTATACTCAGGGCCCCCGGCAAAAGTCTAGGTGGGGCTTCAAATAACCAAAAATTGCATCCCACATGGGGACGATTGGGTTCCGCAATTTAAACAAAAAGATTTACATACATATATAAGATGTTCAGCACTTAGTACATGAATCTTATGTTCATCGCAACAGTGGCGATATGTGTCATGAAGGCTTGTTGACGTTGTATCCAGTAGCTCCCTCTGCTGCCGGGGAACGGGAGGTGGGGAAGGAAGGGGGGAGCTCAAGGCTCTTTAGGTATCATTGTATATAATGTTGTCTTTGTTTGAACTATTCTGCATTTAACGTCTGTCAGTCGATCAAGTGCCGTCTCCACAATGACGGTTGGTTGCAATGGATCCCCAACCCGCTCTGTCTCTTGTGCTGGTTGTACACTCTCTCAGACTGCTGTCCGGCCATCTCTTGATATTGTCTTCCCACTTGTATCGTTGCCTACCTCTTGCTTTTTGCCTTCGACCTTTCTCTGACTAATACGTCTTTCATCTGCTGTTATCAAGGTACCCAAGGACTTAATCGTAACAATGTGATTAGTGAACAATTGTGAGAAAGCGTCAGGGATTGTCGTGAGGTGAGCAGCCAACCCTACACGATGGGCGAGTCGTGACTCTGACTACCCTACGCGGGCAGTCAAATTTCAAACTTAAACCCGTCCAGAAGGGTATATAGTCCCTTATTTTGATATATACCTTTATCTCGTAATATATTCATTTCTAGACCCTCAAGTTGCTTTGATAAATCTTCCTTTTCAAACTTGCAACTGTAGGTTAAAGCTTTCTGGTATTTAATTCAGAAATTCCTTTAAGCCGGTTTACTCCTTAGGCATGAATACAGGGGACTTCTTTCCTAGTGACGCTAAACGTAGTTTGAAGCGGGCATTTTCTGTCTGACTGCCTAGAAGAACAGATGTTCTCAAATGTGCCTCGTACATCTATGCTTTGAGGAGGCGGCCTTTGGTGTCTAGGACATTTCCTAAGCTTAGGTAAGTTGATTATAGTTTACGAGTACTATAAAATATGTCTTTTTAAAGTTGGCCACTGCTGCCAAGAGGAAAGTTTCAGCTGTGTGATCGCACAGAGTTGGGCCGTTCTTGATGTCCAGAGATCAGGCTCCGAACATTAAACCTTTCCCTGTGCAGACTAAATAGTTTGTGCTCTACATAACCCACACCATTTGTATAGATATTAAACCCTACAAGTAATTATTCTATAACCAAACGTAGGATTTGTATCGACTAATAGACACAAGTTAACTGGGTCATCTTTGGCCGGCTTGATGCTGTGACAAAAGCAAGCTCGGGGCTCTGAGTCAAAGGTTATTTTTAGCACAACAAAGTGTGTACGGTGAACAGACGGGGGATGGTATAAAATATATATATATAAATGAGAGAGAGATAGGATGTATATCTACAAGTGCGTGTGGGCGAGGAGAGTTGATGTTCTCTGTTTGATAGTCTATCTGTCTCCACTCTGGCACTCATCTCCTGTCACTGTTACTGACTGAACAATAGAGATGATATGTAGAGACTTATACTGTCTCATTTTTCTCGGAGCTGTCCTCTGAATGATTACTAATGTGGATGTTAATAAACTGAGCTTGACGTGTAACCCCTGAGATGACTGCTAATTCTGAGTTCCTTCTTGATATAGGATGATATCTCCTTGGAGGCCAGGCAGTGAATCAGCAGTCCACAAAACCACCTACAAGGAAGTCACCTATGTCTAAGCCAGTGGTGGGCATCAGATTATAAACCTAACTGGGGTCATCAAGTAATGAAATCCTCCAGTTGGTCTACAAACAACATTATGGGTGTTGTACATCCATCATCATTTATCCGGCAGTTTGTTTGTGCCTCAAGTGTTTGACTTGGTACCTGAGATCCTCTCCAGGAGCTTGAGTGTATCTCCAGTGTTTGAGTGTCTAGTGTGGGACTGTCTTGAACGTAACAACAGAGTGACTGAACATCCAGCCAGCTTAAGAAACCAGGGATTCAGATAAGTGTGGGCAATCTGGGTTTATTGCCAGGCTTCACTATTAAATGTCCACACTCATCATAAGGATGATCAAGGCAGACTCTGGAACATTCATACACGTTCAGTCAGATCGGGTTTGAAGTTTTGGTCCTTCATATCACTCTGGGTTCTTGAAGTTCTTTGCTGATTCTTATATAATGTATGTGTTACACTTATTACAGTATTTCTAAAGTTTCACTATTGACTGGAATCTCACTCATGCATTGTTCCTAGCTGTCTAAAATACATGTATGTTCTGTAGATATCTTCATCTGTGTTAACATGGTAGTATACTATCATAAACTGGGGGCTACCTTTTTATAGTAGTGGGGGTGTCCAGCCAAGTGTGCCTAGGAATATTATATATTTTGTAGTGCCAAAGCTTGAGTTGCCCTACTCCTGAAATAAGTTGAGCGTACATTGGCCACGGAATATCCATTAGACCAATACGAGCCAACGACTCAACATAATTATTTCAGAGTGCTGTTGGTTCTTAAGGAGAAATCCTTAAATCAGGCACGTGACAGGAGCGATATGTGACAGGGATGTAGTTTTGAGGACGAATAATAAGATAACACTGAAGGGTATTGATGAGTAAAAGTAATGGTGAAGTCCTGACAGAAACTGAGTGGCGACGAGAACTGGCTACCCACATCAGAAGGAGCAATCTACATTCATTGGTCATGTCATGAGAAGGAGAAAACTGGAGTACAGCAACTGGAGGGAAATTTGGAGGGGGAAAGGAGGCAGACAGAAACCGAGGAAAAAAAATACTGGACAATTTGACATTATGGCAGGGAATATCATCTGTGTAAAAACTGATTGAAAGTACACGAGACAGATGGTTGTGGATATGTGACTACCAAAGGCACACAGCATAGTTTGCTAAAAAGTATAATGTATATTATCTATATGTGTATATCAATATGTTATTATTAAAACGTCTAGTTTGAGAATGGAGGTGGAGGCAGTCACTGCTGCCTTCCGCTGGCTTGAGAATCAACTGTAGACACATGCTGTTATAGTAACTGACTCCCAGAGCATTTTGAGAAAGGTAGAGACAGACATGCTCCGTGCAGAGTGGCAAGCATCACTTCAGAGGTCCCAAGTAGTTAGCATCCTTTGGATAGTTTCTCCGGGTGATGCCTGTGTGTTAGGAAACAGCTGGCAGATAGACTGGCCGGTTCTGCACCACTTGGTGGTGAAGTAATCTATGAGATGCTTCATGTTGTGAGGGCCCTTTGGGAGCGGATGAACAGTGCCGAGGCACAAATAGATCATAACGGTTTGAAGAGAATAGCACCGCGAGAGTTGCAAAGGGATCTTGCCGACGCTCGACACTCATGGAAAAGCGAGACGGATATACAATTTGCTGAAGATGGGGACGGAGCGCTTGTGGAAGTGTCTAGCCGCTACACCTAATCTTGACAAGAACAACTGCACTCAATTTTAAAACTGCTTGACACACCGCTTGAAACCTCTTCTCGACCCATGATCTGGCGGGTCGAGGCGGGCTTTGTACACAGACAGTCGATCGAGTCATTGCAAAACTTCACTGTGCTTGGAGTTACCTGCATCTTTATACCGGGGAATGCGGGTGTTGTTGGCAATGAAAGAGGGGACAGACTAGCCTGCTTTGTCTTAGTTACAGAGGGCTGGATTTTGGGAGCAGCACTTCCACATCTGAGTGATGCTAAGAGTGCAAGAACTGGGAGTAAAGATCGGCACAGGCAGGCACGAGAAGCACACCGGACGCACTGTCAGCCAACATAAGACGCGGGACGCTCATTTATGTGTTGAAGGGGGGAATCTGAGCACCTATGGACGTGTCCGGAGTTCCGTGAAGATAACCCAAATCATAACTCATTAGTCCTCTCGACCCCTAGCGGGGTCTCACCCCCAGGTTGACCACTGGTCTAGTGTGTCCTTCTACCTTTCCACTTCTTTCTGTGGGTGACGGTCAGTACATTGTCTGTTTGTTTAATATATATATATATATATATATATATATATATATATATATATATATATATATATATATATATATATATATATATAATGTGTCTTCGGCCTCAACGCTTTCCCGTCTTTTTTTTTTTTTTTTGTTTTTTGTTTTTGTTTTGTTTGTTTTGGCATTCTTGAAAGAAGAAAAGAAAAAAAAAAGAAGTAATGAGGATAAAATTTATTATTAGGTGCTTTTTAAATATCCTACTCCAAGCAGGGACAATCCACAGGTCACAGGACACTCTCATATTTCAAGGAGTGGTAGATAGGCTGCATGCAGTCGTGGCACCTAGGTTGCATTCTCTCATGTGACGTAGGTGGGTTGGGGTTAGGGCCAACTCTAGATTTTTTGAGGTCGTTAAAAGCGTCAGAGAGCCGGGAAACCCAATCTTACCGCCCTCTGAAATGTTGGACTATCATGTAACGTCATCTGGGGTAGGATATCACGCAAGAACCATTATTAATTCAACCACTCATGTTGCCCTACCGCGAGTACTAAACTGTTGCATCCAGCCTGTTCTGTTGTATGCTAGTAAATCTTGGAATGTGAACAAACAAATTCAGAAGAGTATGGAGGCAGTTGAGATGTGGTTCTTGAGAAGAATGTTGAAAATACCTTGGACTGCCAGATAAACCAACATTGGATGCCTGGAAATGGCTAATGGAAGTACAACAATGAGAAAGAGACAAAGTTCTTTGGTCATGTGATGAGAAAAGGAGCACTGAAAAATATCGCGACGATTGCAAAGATCACTGGTAGAAGAGGCAGAGGCAGATCAAGAGAAATGATGGTGGATGGCTTAAGACAAAAGCTTGGAGAAATATAATCAGTGGAACTGATTCAGAACACCAAAGACCGAGATCTGTTGAGATGCATGAACGCCTACGCCAACTTGCAAAGCACTTGATGATGATGATGAGTTGGGTCAAGAATTAACATCACAGTACTTAGGGCATTCCCAACCGTGCTCCGTCCTCATCTTCAGCAGCCAGCGCAGAGTTCCAGTACTGATGGTACCGGTCACAATCTGGTTATATGTCAATAAATCTTACACCAGTAAAACGTGAAATATGAAACCAGGCCATCAACCAATATACGCCCCGCTATCTCGGACACCATTTAATGGAGCAACATTTGTTCTGACGCAGGCGGGTTCACGAATGGAAAAAGAAATAATTACAGACACTCGGAATTTTCTTCTTGTAAATATTTCACCTTTCTTCGCGATGACATCTCATCAGGATACACCAGATACACCTGAGAACACGACATTCTCTAAGTACCCAATTTACTTACAGGATTCAAGTTCACACAGCTCTACCCTGCTACAACAGTTCCATTTGTGACCACGTTGCCACCTGGAAATCAACGTAGAGACACAGCACTTGATTTTCTGTTCTCAGGCCTTGATCGATGCACGCAAAAACTGTATGGCTGACAACAAGCACGTTTGAATATCGAAACAGAAGATTCAATGAACGCTATACATTTGCTGTAATTAGCTACGCGGTGATCCCCCCCCTCTCTCTCTCTCTCTCTCTCTCTCTCTCTCTCTCTCTCTCTCTCTCCATCTCTCTCTTTCTGTCTACGCCGATTTATGCATGTATTGGCTGAGCTGTTAATAATTATTAGTCATCGCTAGTGTATTACTATTGTTAGAACCTAGAAAATGTGAATGCAACCACTGGTGGCTTGCAGAATACATTTTTCAAGCAATGTTACTGTACTAGGGCGGAGAAGCCCTTAGCACTAAGATAAAAAAAAAATAAAGGAAAATAGTTCGTTAGGTGGGGACTAGAAACAGGGATTTTCTAGCCCAGACACGAGATCTTCTGTGTAAAGTCTAATATAGTCCAGGTAACGACGAAACTAAACTAGTAAACTAGGCACACTAACTACTAGTCCTAAGCTGAAGAAAACAACTGTAACAGTAACTATGAATACAACGTTGAACATAATTTTTATTTAACTTCACATCAGCATGGCCAAAAGTAACGACATAAACGACCACGTGCTGGAACAAAACCTCAAATATACAGCAATCTACCATCTAACTATTTCTTGGCAAGAATGCAAATGACAATTAATATTAAATCTAACCAAAGGAACGTACCATACCGAGCCGATCCAATCTAGCGACACCCAGCCATTCGATCTGACACACCTGTACATTGCGACCAAGTGCAGTCGACAACAACAGGGCGTTTTGACCGTAACAAGCCGGAGCGACCACCAGATAGGAGAAGGGCCAATAAAAATTTATTTAAAACTATCTAACCAACTAAACGTACCATACCGAGCCAATCTCATCACGAACTTTTCCTACGCCCGCCATGCCTGTTAACTAGCTCATTGTGCGAAGCACAGTCAGTAGGCAGGCTGGCGCAGAAACCGATAACATACCACAAAGTATGCATCTCTTTCTGAAACCGTCCCTTGGGTGCACCTTTCTACAGCAGTCCTTTATTACAGCCAACTTTCTGTCACAGCAAGGACTGTGTCTGATCTGACTGAGCCATTTGAATTTACTGTCCCTTTCTTAGAGCCAGTCATGCCGACCTTGTGTGCATAGGGAATTCCCTGTGTCAATGTCTTACATATGTGTGGTCATTTGGCATGATTCTTCCCTTGTCTCACTCTCTCCCTCTCCCGATATATATATATATATTTATATATTTATATATACTTTTATAAATATGTAGTCATGTGTGCTGCACTACACTAGCAAGCAAGCGGGTGGCAGGTAATGAGTGTATGTGTGTGTGTGTGTGTGTGTGTGTGTGTGTGTGTGTGTGTGTGTTAACTACTGCGCGTTTGAGTATGCGTGCTGAATTTTAGTAATACAGTGAGATAGTATTTTGGCTATACGCCAAAGAAGAAGCGCATGGGCATTTACAGCACGCTCAGCGGGCAGAACAGTCAAAGAAGCCAACGGCGCCTTCTCCATGACAACCAGCAGCATGACGATGGAGGTGATGGCAGTGACACAAGCGCTTGCCTGGCTTGAAACACAAAAATACACCCGCGTGTGTATACTCAGTGATTCAATGAGTATGATCCGGAGGGTTCAGGCAGGTTCAGTGCGAAGACAATGGCTTGAATCATTACAGAAGTCCACTGTCCGTGGAGTCACCTTTATTTTTGTTCCGGGATATGCAGGCGTCGATGGAAATGAAAGAGCTGACAGGTTGGCTGGATCCGCTATCACTACCGACGGTCAGCCTATGGATCATGCTGATATTATCAATGCCCTCAGAGAAATGGGAAGGATAGAGGACTTTGGTGGCAGTGAATCCACATCACTCGCCAGAATGGCAGACTTGGGAATTAAGATCGGCACAGCAAAAAACGAGACGCACACCAGCTACGCCAGAAGACTTGTTAATCAACATAGAACTGGTACTATTAGCCATCGGACGTTGGGGTTCATACTGAGGGGAGGATCTGAGCACCTATGGACATGTCCGGAGTGCAATGAGGATAACCCAGCTAACTAACTAACTAACTAACTAAGTATTTTGGCTACGGGACACCAGTAGCACACATATATCTTCGTGTAGGAAGTCGGCAGTCCGAAACCCAAGTTCAAGGTGTCTCCTTCGTGCCAAAGAACTTCATGGCTGTTTGGTGAACAGTCGTTAACGAAGGCAGTCAGGTCGTTGTTGGGGCGACGCTTGCTGGTGGATGTAATGTCCTAAATCCCTTACCCAGCTAACAGTAGGGTACTGCTGGGGTGACAGTTTATTAACACTCACATAATGATTCAGGTCCAAATGAACACTAGGCACTGCCACTGTTTTGAGCCGAGGCTAAAAAAATTGTCTGCCAGACTATGGCCGTTGCTTTTTTGCTCCATTTGTAGACTGGAAGTATATAGTTTCGTTACCCAGCTTCTGAGTTGAGTGCATGGCGTGACACTGTGAGCTGCGGATTTCATTTGGAAATTTCATTGTTTTTCGACTGACCAACGTGGGGGTGTGATTTGTAGATTCAGAAAATGGCGCGATGCCGGTTGTCGCAATATTGGTGGGGGCCATTATTTGATTAAAATTGATCGCGTGTGCAACTGCTGATCTTTTGGTGACTTCTGCTTCCATCAATGATGAACTGCATTTCTAACGTCAGACTGTTTGTGTTAGCACTTCGGATGGCTACCAAATGCTTTAATGCGAGTGTATGCTAGATTTGCCGAGACAGCAGTTTGTCAGTCTTTCCACAGTGGACTGTAATAAACATTCTGTGTGTTTTTCGTTGGCACAGGAGCGGAGCAAAGATGGGGTGACCCGTTTGCTATGAAGCTGAAATTAAAATTACCAGATTACCATATTTATATGTCCGTCTTGCCTTTCCTATGAGTGTAGTGAGCAGGCCAGACCCTCTGGTTACAACCAGGTGCCTCATTCTCTCCAGTGCATAATAATCTTGTTTCTCTACTGATTCCGTTGCTTGTTCCCAAAGGGCCTTGACCTAATCTGCCTTGTCATGTATCAATTCAGCACCCAGTGGTGCAGATCCAGCTTATCTGTCTGACTGGTTTGATGATGATGATGTTACCCTGGTGAGCGTTTTTAAATAACTCTTTTGTATAACGCCATCTAGGACCAACTTCCGGTTAAAGATGTCCGTTGAGGAGAAGTTTAGTTTTGCTTGCGTACGTTTCTAGTCACAACTTTTTCTACGACATGGAAGTCGGCACAGAGATCAGCCAGAAAATACGCTCTGCCATCAAAGCAAAACTTGTGGAACTTGGTGCTTATGTTGACGATGAACTGCCCGATTATATCATGGTGATGGTTGCAAATAAACGAAGCCGGGCCCAGATGAGGAAAGATCTGGGTTTGTTTTTGGGGACAAATACAGTTTCTTTTACAGAATGGCTTCATCGTCTTCTAGCAAAGCTGCAGACTATTAGAAGTCAAAGTGATTTAGATAAATCAGCAGGAAAGCAGGTAAAAGGAGGAAAATTAAAAGCTGAAGGAGATAAACAGAAAGGGGAGACGCAGACTGTTGGCCTTAATTCCCCCACAAATCAAGAAAACATCCATAGTGCCGAGGCTTGTCTAGAAAAAACACAGGCAGATATCGATAGTGGTGAAGGAAATAAGTACACAGATGCAAGTGACAGTAGAGAAACTGGTAGTTCTTCTACCAAGCAAAGTTTGAAATCTGAATGTGATGACAACGTCAGACAGGATATATTAACGGATACATCCCCAAGGGATGCTGTGTCCGAGGGAGAAGCAATGGAGGCTGAAGTTGTAAATGCACGACGTCTAAGTATAGAATCAAAAATATCAAGTGCCTCACATAGCCCAGGTCATGGCCAGTCATATTCTGTCAGTAGAAAACGCAAAATTCAGTCAGAATTAGCAGATGTTGGAAAAGAAAGTGATGCATTCCATACTCACAACCCAGCATTTGACAATACTGCAAATGAGCTTACTGCAGACGCATCTTCGTCGTTGCAAGTGACCAGGTGAGAGCAGCATGGTCATTATCATTATTATATGATGTTGTTGGTGTCCATATGCTGTGTGATAGGATGTAGTTACCTGGGCAGAGATAGTAGGTAAAGCTAAAGGACCCTTTTCCATGCCTTTAGGCATGTAGGGCTAGACCTATATTTTATAGGCCAATTGATGGGTGATGTGGTAAACTTTATGCCAGCCACCTTTACTTCCCAGGACTATGCCTGGTACCCACTCGAGGCTGGGTTAACCTGGGAGCCAAGGTCATTTTTGAAAAAAAAAAGTCATGCTCTGCTAGGACCTGAATCCATGACCTTTAGATTCACAGGTGAGCATCTAGCCGCGACATCCACAGCGCCTCCAAGGGCAGAGATAAATAACACACCATCACTGGATTCCTCAATATATTTCAAAATAGTCTACTAAGATTGTCACTATTGCCAGTTTTTTCACTTCACAGATGCTAGCCATTTTGTTTTTACATTAAAGACATTTCAGAACCACTGCTGACAAAGACACAAACACACAAAACTTTCTTATAGACATCTCCAATGTAGGCAACTATCCTATAGAAGGTTCACTGTGACAGCTATCCTATAGACAGTTTACTGTGACAGCTGTCCTATAGACAGTTCACTGTGACAGCTGTCCTATAGACAATTTACTGTGACAGCTGTCCTATAGACAGTTCACTGTGACAGCTGTCCTATAGACAGTTCACTGTGACAGCTGTCCTATAGACAGTTCACTGTGACAGCTGTCCTATAGACAGTTCACTGTGACAGCTGTCCTATAGACAGTTCACTGTGACAGCTATCCTATAGACAGTTCACTGTGACAGCAGTCCTATAGACAGTTCACTGTGACAGCTATCCTATAGACAATTTACTGTGACAGCTGTCCTATAGACAGTTTACTGTGACAGCTGTCCTATAGACAGTTCACTGTGACAACTATCTTATAGACAGTTCACTGTGACAGCTATCCTGTTGACAGTTCACTGTAACAGCCTGACTGTGGAAGTGATAACACCACTAAAGACAGTTCATTGTAACAACCAAGAAGGAAGTTCTTCCTCTCGTGAATTTTTTTGTTTTAAAACTGCGTGACAATCACACTGTAGACTTGGGCTGTTTAAATGGCTGCCTGCAAAGGCAAAGCAAGTGGCCCATGGATCACCTACCAATTATATTCTAAAATTTATGTTTCTGTGCTGCAGCTCAGGCTTCTGGCTCATGATGATCCCCCATTTTGCAACATTTTGGCCTCTGAATAAACTTAGTTGAATGTCCCTGCTGTAGAGTGTTTACTGTGACATCTGTCCTAAAGACAAGAGACAGAGCACTTATTGAAATGCCTCAGTGAAGTATGATGACCCCCACTATCGACAGTTCATTGCAACAATCAGCAGTAAAGCTCATCTTTAGAGCACAAGGCCTAGGCTGTATTATAGATACAATTTGTTGCCAATGCAGTATGATCACTCTCTTGGCCTGCTTTGTTAACTCCAAGGAAAGGTAACACTAATACATTTTGAAAAAAAGCATGCAGCAGAATCAACACAGCAGTATTCTTTTTTTGTCAACTTATTGAAGCTTCCATTCTGTACCAGTTGCTGGCTGAGGGCCTGATCTGCCTGCCATATTAAATTTTCAGATTGTATTTCTCATGTTATGATAAGGCTAGTATCCTCCCCCACTACATTTCTGCTAGTTGTTTCATTATCAGGTTTTCTCATTGAGTTGTACTATTGTCAGGTTTTCTCAAGAATTGTACTATCATCAGGTTTTTGTCAATGAGTTGTACTATTATCAAGTTTTTTTTAAAATGTGTGTCCTGTACATTGCCAACATCTTCTCCTCACCTCTTAATTAGCTGGAATTTAGCATTTGCATTGAGTAATTCAGTGTGAAGCCCCAATTGATTGTTTAGAACTAATATCACACTTGAAACATTTTGACAAGAAAGCTGTCTCCTCTTTTCAGCTACCAGCACAGTACAGGTTGCAGCCTGCATGTCTGTCTAATAATATAAAATAAAATAGTTTGTTCTATCTTGCCTTTGCTATGAGCCTTGTTACTCCCACTTGCATCATTTTCTCTAGACCTTGATGATGTATTTGCTCAAGTGCATCTCTCATGTTCATTATTTGTTGCTGTCATCCTCTAGTCAGAACCTAAATATTATTATTGTACTCTGTAGATATTTACATAAAAGACACATTTAGTTTTTTGGAAGTTTTTCTGCTTTAGATATTCTTCAACCTTCCGAACCCTTGAGGTTTTTTGCTGCAGTTAGCACTGTCTCTATTCATCTCTTTCCAGTGGGTGACTGCAAATGTCTGTAGGTCTGCCTCTATCTCTCTTGGTCTGCCCTGTCATCTACTTCCATTCATCTGTTTTGTGTAAGCAGATTTTGTCTCTTTTATCTGCCATTATCTCAATATGCCTCAACTATTGCAGCATTTTGTCACTGATAAATCAGTACTATACCCACCCAGGACTTCAGGTGCTCCGTAATCATTGAAGGACCCAAAATAATCCTACCGTTGAATGGGGTTTCTGAAATTTATACCTGGAGTCTCATCTGAATAGTGATCTCTTGGGTCACCGGCTGTTAAATCCTTCAGGCGTCCTTGTGAGGTTCAGCTTCATTCACACACTGATTAATGATGGTTTAAACGATTATAATTTCATTATTGCCTTTCACTCTTTTATGTGTGCACTGTTGTCATTAACGTAAAACTAAAAATACTATTAAAATATGGCTTGTTGAATCTGTGTTTTGGTTTTGTGAAAATTTACCATGAATTTAGCTTGTTTCAGCAGTAACTTATGGTTTGTTTCAAAAAGAAGATTGTGTGGTGATGATTCTAGTTTTTAACTAAGCCTGTATTGTTTTTCAGTCTGTTTATTGATAAAGAAATAGCCACATCTCCGTTTTCTAAATTCAGGACTCGGGAATGTTTTAAAAAACAGAACAGACTGTCAGTTCATTTGAATTTTAATGGGAAAGTGGGAACGATTTAATTCCAGCTTTATTTGAAACGGCAGTGCGGTCAATGATTGCGTTTTCTGTGTTTGGGGGTCTCCGAGGACTTTTGTACTTCTTCAATTTGAAAACTTTTCCAGGTATGTTGTTAACTGTTTCTTTTCAATAGACAGACTGAAAGACTTAACGTCTTGTGATTATAGTTTTAATGGTGTGTTTAATTTACAGATTTGCCTGATAATTTAGTTGAGTAATTTGAATTGTTGCAAGCTACTTAAAGTACACATTTTGAGATCTTGCATCTTTTCTGTAGCAACTTATGGATTTGAGTCACAAACTCTTACTCAGTCACTGAAGAATAAATCAGAGCTTTTGAACTGAAATTCTATAGAACAATTCTTAGAACATACACCAAGAACAAGGAAAAAACTGACATCCGACATGATCTTAGCATCAAGGAGAATTGGCTCATAAACAGCACCCTGACCAGAAAGCTGAGGTATTTTGACCAAGTTAAATGTCTTGGTAGCCTAGAAAATAAGACACACAAATATGGATGGATACAAGCAGTTGCAGATGCATTGGCTGTGAAAGCACATAGGGCTGGAGAGTTCGCCAACGAAAAAGAGTGTTCATGCGTGCGGTGACAAGAACAATGTTTTGTAAATGACCTGCTAATTGATGTTGAATCTGAATTGTTAGGATGGGGGAGTGTCATTGTTATAACTCTGGCTGGTTCTGTATCACTTGGTGGTAAAATGGTAGTTCTTCTCCTACTTCTTTATGTCCTCTTTTACCGCTTCGGGTGTCGAGGGAGATATAAGGTCCTGCTTCCTGCTCTTCTGGCTGCTTCGACCATAGACACATCGTGGTGCTGTAAAGTTTCTCTGATGTTATTTTCCCATCTTGTTCTTGGTCTACCTCTTTCTCTACGTCCTTCTCCTCTTTTGGTATATGCCTTGTATGGTACAGCATCAGAAGGCATTCTCTCTAAGTGGGCAAACCATTTGATTTTCTGTCTTTGTATGTAATTAAGAATTGGTTCTGTGCTGACTTTATGATGATAGTTAATTACACAAATGTCTTGTGTGTGTGTTGGTTAGCTTGCATATATGTATTTTTTTTTTTTTAATGCGGCCAATGATTTCTGAAGCAATACATGAAGACACTTATAAAAATTGTCATCTGTTTTACAGGAACGTATGTGACGGTGATCCGGAGGGAACGACCCATGATCATGATGCAGAGCTTCCAGATCACGATGGGCAGCCTCCACAGAAAGTCATCAGATTGGCAGAGTCTCTGCAGCTGGAGGATATCAAGCAAGCCTTAGCTGAAGTCTTAGACAAGAGGACAGAACAGAACGATGACATTGCTCATTTTTCTAGAATGTTGGAGTCATCTTTAAGAAAATTACGACCACGGATTTTATCATTGGCGAAAATTCGAATTCAGGAGATTTTGTATGAGTTTGAAACTCTGGCATTTCAAGAAGAAAATCTGGTGGGAAATCAGCAAAATGCTAACAGGACAAAGCAGGCATCTTGTTTAAGTAATGATTCAGAGATTGATAGTTTTGGTAAATGTTCAAAGTCTTTATTGGTAGACTCAGGATCTGATGGTTCAAGGAACTTGTTAGAAGATAAACATGCTTCTTGTGTTAGTTCACAAACAAATCCTAACCTGCTAGAGAAGGAAATACATGATTCCAATTATCTGCTAGATAATGTTGACAACTGTCGGCCAAAGATCAACTCAGGTAAATTAGATAACCATTTGACAGTAACTCGTGAATACTCCACTGCTGACACCAGGGTGAATTCGCAGCCCCGTGAATCTCTTGCAAAGTCACAGAAATCCACAGGTAAATCTGCAAAACATTCTTCAAAAGAATATGACACTGTGGTTAAATTTGGAGACAAAGAACGTACCGCAGGGAAACTCCAAGATCAATCTCAATCTCCTGGCTCATTAGGCAAAGCTGACATTGGTTCTCCAAGTTCAGTCCATTCGTGTCCACTCACCGGCACTCTGAGCCTTCGGATCAAAAGAAATGTTTCAACTGCTTCACAAGAATCACCCACTTCCCCTGTAGATCTTCAGTCCAAGCCTTGTTCTTCACACGCTGGCAGGAGCAAACACACTTCAGCTAAAAATAAGATCTTGCCTTCCATTTTAGTGGATTCTATTCACACTCGGAAAAGGTCTGAAACTTTGGAGCCTGCCTCAGTTCTGCGGCAGGGTGGGAATAAAGACAGATCGCCTAGACCTGTAGATGCCTCGAAGCAGGATGTCCAGGACTCCCCCAAGCTCTATGGGCCTGAGGCATTAAAAGTCATGGCCAAAAATCTGAGGATTACTGTAATAAACAAACAGGCAGTGAAGTCATCTCAGGAGTCTAGTTCCGAGGATTCTGATGATGAAGAGGATGATGATAGTTCAGATAATGATGACGAAGAAGAGGAAGAGGATGCAAGAGTAAACAACAGCAGCATTGCAAAAGTGAAAGCTGGTTCGGCAACACAGAAGAAGAAAGCCAGTTCTGTGCACTCTTCAGCATAGATGTGTTCATATGGTAAGATCCTGGTTTCTACTCAAAGATTTTAGATCATGGATTGGCAGCCTATTTTTGGGTCTGCGGGCCAGATTTAGAAATACCATCTCTTTCTTAAATGTTTGTTGTTTTCTAGACACAGCGTTACGGTCCGAAATGTTTGTAATTGTTGTTGTATGTGTTATTTGACCTATGCTTGGTTAGTGTAAATTTTTGTAACTTATGGTGCCACTTAAGTGGTTTGAAATGAATTGTGTCCATGTTCCAAAGTTGTGGATTTCAAGCTGTGTGATAGACGTGGCCAATGAAGACACCTTTGTTTGGGGTGCCTAGTTGGTCATGTTCTTAGAAGACTTGTTTCCATAGTGAGGGGCAGACAGTATTTGGAAGTGGCAGGGGTTGGCAGCCTTTTTTTTGGGTCTGGGGGCCAGATTTAAAATTACCATCTCTTTCTTAAATGTTTGTTGTTTTCTAGACACAGCGTTACGGCCCGAAATTTTTGTAATTGTTGTTGTATGTGTTATTTGACCTATGCTTGGTTAATATAAATTTCTGTAACCTATGGTGCCATTTGAATGGTTTGAAATCTTAACTGCTTCTTTGTATTCACCGGCTGTAAACTCTGGTGGAAAGTTCAGGTTGTTTGTCCACTTCTGGACTGCAGTCATGTTCCAGAACCTGAGTGTTGCATGTGTGGTTGAAATGAATTCTGTCGGTATTCTATAGTTGTGGATTTCAGGTTGTACGATCGATAGACATACCCAGTGAAGACACCTTTATTTGGGGTGCCTAGTTGGTCATGTTCTTAGTAGACTTGTTTCCATAGTGAGGCGCAGACAGTATTTGGAAGTGGCAGGTTCAATTCCCAGCACGATAATTATAGTTTTAGATTTGTTGTTGTTGTTGTCTAGTGTGTCCTCTCTTTCTAATAATTATGCAGCAAGGCTATTCAAAGTTTAGAACATTTTCAGTTTCTTCATTGTTCTTTGTCATCTTTTGGGTTGGCATGTCATTTTATTTTAAGTTTAAAAATTTAAAAAAAAATTAAAAATAACTGCAACATGTCTCTTAAAGGATAAAATTAACAACTGTTAAACTCTTTGCCCTGTTTGAGAAGAAGAAGCCCCCTCTGGGTTTTGATATTGTGTTTTTGCCAGGTGGATTTAACTGTAACAGGCCTTTTCGTGTTTAGCATTTATCATTACAGATTCTTCATAGATCTTAAGTGAGAATGTAGAAAGAATACAAACTTGTCTTACTCCCTTTGCACGTCAGAGTATTTTGATGTTTCACCAACTACTCATAACAGCTGCTTTCTACCCTAGTAGACAAGGAAGACAGTAATTCCAAGTAAATTTCTAAACTCTTCACACTTAGCTAGTCATTTACTATCAGCTGAAGAAACTGTGTTTGCAGTAAGCAAATTCTGTAGTCCTTGGTGCGGTTTATCAAAGAGAAGGTCATGGCCAGCTCTGATTTTATGAGTCATATTATGTGGTCATGTTTCCAGCAGCTCATTAAAGAAGGTGTTGGTCACTGTGACCTTTATCCCTGGTTTATGGCACCAGTGGCTTACGTTTGCGAATGTGGTGTGTAATTCCGAATTATTTCGTTCAGTTCTCACTGCAGGTGATTGAGCCGGAATTCCTAAAGCAGTTCAGCAGTTGTTCTCACTGCTGTTCTGGCAGTTCCTGCGATCTCTTCGGTGCCAAGCTGTGTTGGCATTTGCACTTTCCTTGGCATTACCAGCGGTGTCGAGACGGGTACCCACTTCCTGGGCTACAGCCTGAACTCCAGTTCATCTCCAGGCCTGTGCCCTGGAAAGGTTCCTGCAAGGTCACTCAGTAGCAGACGTTGTTCCCAAAGCCAGTGGCACAGCTCTCTATTTCCTAGGAACTGATGTTTGCCTACAATGTGCAACCTGGAGTGCAGACTTAAAAGAAAGCAGGGGCAAACTACTGAACGTAATATGGCCTAGTAAATCCAAACAGGCAAAAACTACTGAGGTTGGTTTTGCTACGTTCTGTAAAGGCCACACAAATGAACTTTTTTCTTTTCTAATTTAGGGTCTCAACATTGAAGTCATTTCTTCTGTTGTGGGGAAAACAAGAATAGACTCACTGCCATGTAGTAGAAGTAAACTTATTGGGGGCATCCTTCCAAGTCAGAGTGCATCTGCCTGTGAGGCAAGGAACCAACAGTCTGCATACAAGAAAGCCAGATCTTTCCAATGCGGCGTCCGTGGCTTAGGCGTTGCGAGTCCGACTCGTAATTCCAATGTACCGCGATCAAAACCCACTGCTGGCTGCGTGGATTTTTATCATGGTGAGGGGCGTTGCAGGTCGACCCAGCCTAAAGGGGCTACCAGGATGTATGTCCTGGGGAAGTAAAGACAGCCGGTGTAATGCTGACCACATTACCCACCTAGTGCCGATTAGGCTGTAAAATATGGGTGCTCTTCTCATATGCCCGATAAGCCTAAGGCGTGAAAAGGGATCTTTACTTTTTTTTTTTTACTTAGATCTTTCCACTGAAGTTTACAGCCGATGAACTCGAAGAAGAAGAAGTTGTTTCTTATTCTTATAGTCTGTGCTGTTGTTGTTAATACTCATGTCTTCACAGGGTGGGGGCTGCATGGTCTCGAGGCATGGCGTCCACCTCAAGTGCTGGAGTCCCGGGTTCAGACCCCGGTGAAGGCTGGGATTTTTTTTTTCACGTGGACTTTCAGTAATTTCCCCTGGTCTCTGGGTAGTGAGATCGTACGCCCGTGTGTATTGTTCGCGCGTAAAAAAAATCCCTTGGTAGCTGGAAATTGAAAAGAGTAGCCTAATGGCGCTGCCCGGGCTAAATTTGGTGTTAAAAATCGACCCAAATTATATCAGGATCCTCGCCAGTGCAACAGAGTGCACGCACTGTATTGAGCTGCTTCAAACTGAGGCTTGAGTTATAAGTAGAACGGAGCACTTTTGGGTGACACCCGTGTGCCATGATGTTGATCGGTGGAATAAACCAATAAATAAACTCGTGCCTCTCCAGCTTTCTGTCTTTTGTAAAGTTTAAGTATATGTAAGCAGAGATTGTTAGCAGTATATGGTTGATAGGATTTTGATGTTTGTAATCGGTACTTTTTGTGTTTAAAATCAAAGGGTCTGAATTTGCATTCATATGAGCATAATCAAAATCCTTTAGATGTACACAACCCAGAATAAATGGTTTTATCTTTGGGAAAAAAAAAGCACATTTGTGTTGGATTATTTTGTTCCACCTTCCCTAGCCCTCATGCTTTTGATATTAACTTGTACAATGGCCGTTATGAACCAGTACTGTGCCAACATACCAGACATGAACCAGTACTGTGGCAACACACCAGACATGAACCAGTACTGTGACAACGCACCAGATATAAACCTGTACTATGTCAACATACCAGACATGAACCAGTACTGTGACAACACACCAGACATGAACCAGTACTGTGACAACGCACCAGATATGAACCTGTACTGTGCCAACATACCAGACATGAACCAGTAATGTGACAACACACCAGACATGAACCAGTACTGTGACAACGCACCAGATATGAACCTGTACTATGACAACACACCAGATGTGATCCTGTACTGTGACAACACACCAGACATGAACCTGTACTGTAACGATACAGCAGACATAAACCTGTACTGTGACAACACACCAGGTGTGAACCTGTACTGTGAAAACACACCAGACATGAACCTGTACTGTGACACCACACCAGATATGACCTGTACTGTGACAGCACACCAGACATGAACCTGTACTGTGACAACACACCAGACATGAACCTGTATGATGTATCACCACAAACCTGTATGCATTGTAATGATACACCAGACATGAACCTGTATGATGTATCACCACAAACTTGTATGTATTGTGATGATACACCAGACATGAACCTATTTAATGTAATCGTTTTCTTGTGTCATCCACAGGGAACTTCTTCTTCAGGCAGTAGCAGAAGTTGAACATTCAATTGCTGTAAAGAGAAGAGTGTCAGTGACAAAACCAGTGTGCCGTGACCGCTCTTACATTGAAGAGTACACTCCGGAACGAAAGAGGTCACATGATTCTCTATACGAGGAAAGCCCACCTCCGTATATTCCGTCTAATAAATCAGTAGTGGACCAAAGAAGTTGTATTTCTCAGACTAAGCGAACAAGACGTCTTGGTCGTTACTCTAAAAGCACACAAGTTCGTGAGGATTGTCGGGAACTTATTTCCAGATACAGACGTGAAGAGCTTTTACGTTCTATTGGCATTGTAAGAGACGCATCTCAGGAGGCAGAATCTTTCAGGCCACTTACTAGAGACAAAAGTTGCTTGAAAAGATTTGAACAGTTTACATGTAAACGAGCAGTGAAAGGGGACAGTAGCTCCAAGAACCTTCAAAACTTCCAGATAACAGCACATTTGGCTTCATCTGACTTGAAGCATCTGGCTTCTAAGAATCCTTATAGTCAGATAGAGAAACATCCTTCATCAGAACCTGGGTTGTCTTGTGTGTGTGCAGGTTCTGCCTCATCCATGGACACCAGAACCTCCATCTCATCCAGATTGGGCAGGCTGGTTATGGAAAGACCTGGCTCATTTGATGTTGAGGGTGTTTTTGATGTTGGGAATTCTAGAACAGGTGACATAATGGCCAGCTCTGAACTTCAAGATGCTTTAAACGATGCAGCTACACAAGGAAAAGTAAACTTGATAGAAAGACTTGGTAACAAATCCCAAAATGCCTCTAGAATATATCAAGAACAACCTGAGAAAGATTTCATTTCAGAACAAGCTTTACAAACATGTAGGAAAAAAAGAAAAAATTCGAAGTGTGTCAGCCAGGTTGTTTCCAGTGATATCCAGTCTCAGTTTAAATATATAGAACGTACAGTAAGAGGTCCAGAAGGTAAGGATGTAGTATTACAGCATCGACATTCACAAGGAGCACCTGCCGGCCTAGTTAAGAGTTCAAACCTCGGGGGTAGTGATGATCCAGCTGAACAGGGTGGAGATGAGGATCAAGAACATCTGCAGCTAGTGGTTGAGCATGTTGCTGATGATTGTACACTTGATTCAGCTGCCAGTGACACTAAAGGAGGGTCTGTAGGTGGTGATGGGGAAAAGCATCAAACAGTGGTAGGACCAAGGAAGGGTACCACATTCATAGTCACACTCGATGGAGTGGATGAAAGTCAGTTTGATTCCAAAAATGTTGATGAAGTACATTCAGGCTGTGAAATAGCCCAATCAAGACAATCTGCCTTTGAAAAAGTTCATGCAGAACAGTTAGAAAATTCTGGTACTATGTTTAGAGAATCAAACCTAGGACAATTTGAAGACTCTGGTACCATGCCGGAGAAATTCAGGTGTCCTGCTGCATCGGTGACTGTAACACCAGTGGTGCCCTCTGTCCTGAAGCAGCTGTGGCAGGAGCAGAAGCTGCTCTTGGATCTTGAAGCTGCCAGATCTGAGCATCTAATTTTACAGCAGGTGCAGTCTCTGAAATGGGCAGCAGTTGTTCCTGAACTGCTTTCTTTAAAACCTCAGCATACATTACTTGAGGTGAAAGATTTTGATGCTGATACAGATGAAATAGCCGTGGAAGATCATGGCACAGCAGAAGACATAGCGGATGAGGAAGATGGATCATCCGCTTATGAGCAGCCGAAACTAGAGAGGTGTAAGTTCTGGCCAGTATGTGCTGCAGGTGGTTCATGTGGGTACTATCACCCAACAGCACACTGCAAGATGTTCCCGAAGTGTAGGTTTGGAGATAAGTGTTTGTTTATTCATCCTAACTGCCGATTTGATTCCAGGTGTGCACGCCCAGACTGCCCATACACCCATAACAGCAGACGTCAGTCAGCTTGCATCAGTAGTGCTTCTTTTATCAGATCTCAGTCACATTTTGTGCCCTCTCCGCAACCATATAAACCTCATCTTCTTCAGCCTGCCTTCTCAAGTTCTCAGCCAACTTGTCGTTACTTCCCCAACTGTAAGAACAGAAACTGCCTGTTTACACATCCCAAATTATGTCGGTTTGGCTTGGCATGCACAAATCTGTCATGTCCATTCTTCCATCCTTATATGCCTAATAAGAAAATGCTAAAGTGGCAGAACCACTGCGGCAAAGTGAAAGAAGTTTCACTTGAAACGTCAAGCAGAATCAGAACTACTGTTTCCAGAGGTCCCGGCTCTACAAAGACAAGTCGTCCAACAACAGTCTCCTCCACAAGCCAGTAGTTTTTAATTGTATTTTACATTTATATAAATTCTTTCAAAACCTAAAAAATATAGAAGACAAATGCTTGTTCTCTACAATATGTTCTTCCTTTGTTCTTTAAAGAACAGTTAGCATATTGTGTTGCAGTTTACGGCTAATCTTTCGACCCAACACATCCAATTTTAGCAAACCTCTAATTAGTCGCCATTTACATTATGCTTATCAGGGATGGGAGCAGTAAGTGTTCTCCCCCCCCCCCCCCCCCCCCCCCCCTACTGGTGCACTGGAACCTGTGCTTGGAAATCTCTACGAGATCTGAACAATGAAGAAGTTGACAGTCATCAGACAGCAGGTTCTTTACAGAATGTCACCCTTGTCACAGTAGGCCTGAAAGTCTCTCTCTCTAGCCTTTTCTCAACCCATGTGTGCTTTTGTCATGTGCATCTTCAGCATCTTCTGCCCACATTCCTGGAGGTCTGCCTCTGCATCATTTTCTGGAAGCTGTACTCTCAGTCGTCATTCTCTCCAGGCCACCTTGATCTTTAATGTGTCCAAAATACCTCATCAGCTTTTGAGACAGCATACTGTTTGCACACCAGTTCTGAAGAACTTACTTAGTCGCTCCTCTTCTACCATAGGGTGTAAAGGTTTGCCAGAGAGATCAGCAGACTTCTCTATCAGCAGTTTTCTTTTTGATTTTGTTCCATTCCAGTCCTCTGTCAGTCAGGGACTGTTGGATATTGTAAATTGTCAGTTCTGAAGAAAACAGCATGACGCAAACTGGCAAAGGAACTGAGGTGCTGCGGTAGCTAGCATGCTTGGGTACCCACACTGGAAGTCCTTTACAAGATCTAATCATTGAGAACAACTGACGTGTAAACAGCATCATACGAACTGACAAAGGAATGATGTACTACAGTAGCCAGCTTGCATGCCTGTCAACCTGATGGTTTGTGTTTGAATCCCATTCAGTGTATGGGGATTTTTACAAACTTGCCTCAGCTCCATTGTTGACCCAGCTTAAAATTTATATCATGGAATGTTCCAACATAAAGGGTGCCTAGTGTGGTTTTGTATCAAATCACCAGTACCTTCATCTTCTCCTGTATTCACCCTGAACTCTTTCCACTCCAGATGATCATCGCCTGTGTCTGTTTGAGGCAATAATGATGTTTGTTCGCCTTCACCAGCTGGAAACCCCGGTGGAAAGTCCTGGTTGTTCATCCCTTTCTAGACTTTGGCTGTGTTCGGGACGTAATTTTTGCATATGCTCCCGTTTTATAGATCTGATCTAATTGTATGCAGACTGTTGGTTCCTTGCCTCTCAGGCAGAAGCACTCAGATTCTGAAGGAATCCCCTAAGTAGACATTCTTTTCTTCTTCCAAAATATGGCTCTTGGACCCACACAGGGAAATCCACTGCCAGTTGCTGTATAAAAATATAGGGGAGCACCATATACCATATAGGTATGGTAAAGAGATCAAGTTTTGCTGACATACTGCATCTGTTCACATGTGTGTTTTTCTAAAAACATTATGATGTTTTAGTACATTGTCATTATATACCTTTATAAATTAAAACACTTGTAAATGCTTCATAATTCTGGCTTTTGTTTTAACCGTTTCTTCATCATCCAATACAACAAAAATGGTGCCCGAGAAAGGTGGCTGGAGGCTCACACTAGGTGCTGGATTTAGACATAAGCTACTGCTTAGGGCTTCACAGTCTGCAGGGGCTTCAGCAAATTCCTTTTTTTGTTGTTGTTGTTGTTAACAAATGCAGTTGTCTTTTAATGAAGAATTTAAGAATATTATATTATTAAATGTGTGTGATTTTGCACACACATTTTAATTATTTCTTTTACTAAAAATTAAACAATGTGTTTGCATTATCCGTGTGTTTAATAACAATAAGAAAGAGACAAACACTGTTCTTTGGCAACATAATGAGGAGGAAGGCATTGGAGAACCTCGTGACAACTGGAAAGATCAGTGGGTAGGGGTAGACCAAGAGAGATGATGCTGGATGGACTGAAACGATGAAATGGAGGGATATCATAGAGAGAGCAGTCCCAGGCAACCAGGGATCATCATCTGTAAAGTTTTCTGAGATAAGCTGGTGTAATTTGAAACAGGGACATCATCAGGACTAGATCCAGCCCTGCTGACACCAAATGTGATTGGATTAAAAATCGTCTGTACACACATTGTGATTGTTACTGACTCACAGAGCATGGTGAGAAAGGTGGAGATAGACATGCTTCGTGCAGAATGGCAAGCATCGCTTCAGAGGTCCTGGAGAATTAATGTCCTTTGGATATTTTCTTCAGGTCAAGCGTGTGTTGGGAAACGAGCAGGCAGATTCTGCATCACTTGGGAGGGAATTGATGTATGACAAGCTAGATGTGTGAGGGGCCAGTGAACAGTGCAGAGGCACAAATAGATAATTAGTCTGAGGAGAATGGCGATGTGAGGAGTTGCCGAGGAGGAGCTGGTCGACTCTCAACACTTGAGGGAAAGGCGAGATGGATGTACAATAAGACTAGTACCATCGCAATTGGAACTCTTCGCTTGCTGCTGAAGATGGGGATGGGGCTTATAGTGGCGTCCCCAGTGCCATGATGTTGATTCTCAATTATTCATTCTTCTAGTCGTTATCCCTACCCATATAGAACTGCAGGTATAATCAGCACTGTAGCTCACTCATAACTTTTTTTGGATGCTGAACTGGGCATCTGGGATGTGCCCTGTTTTTCTGGCATCACCATCATGACAAACCACTTCTGTCGTTAAGCGTTGTGGGGAGGAATAATTTGCGATCCAGTGCACACTGGCTATTGTCATGCCCTGAAGGCGTAGGGTGTCTTTAATGTTGTTGATTCACTTAACCGTGGCTGTCCTCTTGCTCTTGTGGCTGAGATGTAGTGCTTGTGATGGTATTTGATCTTGCTGCATTCTAACGAGATTGCCAAACCACTTGATCTGCTGTTTCTCGATGAATCTAGTACGAGGTGTCGTTGCCACAGACTGTAATTTTGTAATCTGGGGGTGTTGATCTTCAGCTAGCAATCTGGAAAGGGAAAAAATGGATGGATGAAGCCATCCTTAAACAACACTACACGTTGACACTGTTAATGTGCTTAGAGACTATGATTGGAGGAGTTTCTGAGCAGCTGGCCCACATGGCTGCTAAGAATGCCTGAATTGGGGATAGGTATTTGCACGCCAGACACACTGGACTGTGTGACTAGCTAGCATAGAACTGGCTTGAATTAACCTTGTGACGGTTGTATGTATGTGGAAATGAGAAACTGAGCACCTGTGGATGTACCCGGAGAGCCGTGAAGATAACCAAACTTGTAATACACTGATACCTCTGTCTGCCTGCTGAAGAACCAGTCTATTAGCTTATCTGTCCATCCATACACTGAGCTACTTTGTCAGTGTTAAATGCCATGTTGGCCTGGAAAGAACAACCATGGGGCTTGCAGAAAACGAAGCAGAGGCAGGCCTCCGCGATTGTGGATACTCGACATTGAAGATGTGTTGTCTATTACTCTCCATTCCTCGTTTATGTATTTCACTTGTGTTTGAAAAAGGCTGCCCGGCCGAAACGTAGTTTTGTTGTTGTTTTGTGCACGTTTTCCTCTTTCCCATTTTGTTGAGCTTTTTAGTCAAATTTCTCTGGAATTCATTCTATTAAAGCACACAGGACTAGAGAATTAGCTAGAGGAAGAGAGACTGTCGGGCGGGCTGTGACGAGAGAGACGCTCTGTGACTTGCTGATTGACGTTGATCCATCCAGTAGCGCAACATCTAAGCTCACACTAGAGCAAGGGGTCGCTGAATAAGAGTGTGTACTGGGTGAAATTGAGCACATCGTGGCCTCGCCACGTAATGCAGTGCAGAACTGATAAGGAGAACTCACCCAAGAAATAGTTACTCTTATCAGAAATTCATCAGATCTAGGTAAGAGTTCGAGAAGAAACTCTGCCGGGGATAAGGTTAGTTGCGTATCTTTTACAGGACGTTGCAGAACCAACCCCAACAGCCCCAGGCTGTTGTGTGGTTTTTCTAGGCAAATTGCCATTGCCCCTGGACGGTCGGCTTTCTTGATACCACTGTCGAAACCAACGCAAGACACATGGAATCGCAGCTGGGATCGAACCCGGCATTACGAAGCGTTCGCATCGACTTAGCCACAGAGCCGACGCCGGGGATAAACAAACTGTTTTTCGCGCAGAAAATAGCCAAAACTGAGTTCGCGGTCAGCGGGCTCGTGTTAAATGAATAGCAACTACTACTAACCACCCCCACCCCATACTATTGGATTTCCCTAAATCTCGCGTGATATGGCGACAATCCTACAGTGACAAAAAGATCACTTTTCGGTTGCAACTCCACAATCAGAAGACCACTTTAAGGCACAGAAATATGTTGTCCTTTGCATCGACCTCTTCTGTGTGCAGTCCGTATTTCGACACAATTCCTTATGTCTGATGTAATTATCTCTGTAGCCACAACGTTCACTTTTCGTTTGTGTTTGTTATATTGTGAATCTTGTTGATCTACTTTTCGTTTGTGTTTGTTATATTGTGAATCTTGTTGATCTACTTTTCGTTTGTGTTTGTTTTATATTGTGAATCTTGTTGATCTACTTTTCGTTTGTGTTTGTTATATTGTGAATCTTGTTGATCTACTTTTCGTTTGTGTTTGTTATATTGTGAATCTTGTTGATCTACTTTTCGTTTGTGTTTGTTATATTGTGAATCTTGTTGATCTACTTTTCGTTTGTGTTTGTTATATTGTGAATCTTGTTGATCTACTTTTAGTTCGGTTTTAAACCTTCCTTCGTCTGATGTATGAAACGCCCGCCTGCTGATCAGAAGCTCCTGGGTTCGAATCCGCATAATTAAAATAACATTAGCTTCCATATCGACTAGTCTAAAATGGGTTCCAGATAGAGTCTTTAGAAGTAAAGGCGACGTGTATGATGTTGATCGCATCACCCATTGTGTGCCGTGTAATAGAAAATACGAATAGCATTATATGCCAAAAACTACACTGGAGGGAAAAGTGTATGCAGAGTGTTGATTCCCTGCCTCTCAGGCAGATGCATTCCGACTACGAAAGACATTTCTAATTAGTTGACTCTTGCGACATGCTTGTTGATGAGACACTGAGTCTGTTCTTGTCCCCAAACAATGGGGCCCTGGAACCCACATAGGTAATGTATATTATGAATATCAAGAAGAAGAAAAAGCATAGCTGGCAAAATGTATGCGCACACTCGCGCGCGCACTCACACACCCACATACTCATACGCCCAACCACTCACTTACAAACCCATATACATACACACACACATACATACATACATACAGACGCAGACACACATGAACAGACACACACGCACACATACATACAGATACACACAAACACACACACACACACACGCAAAGACACACAGAAACACACGCACAGAAACATGCACATACACACACACACACAAGCACACATACAGACACCCACACAGAAATATATACTTCCTGTTACTTGATTAATTCACAGAAACATATACACACAGAAACACACACAGATGTGCAAACAGCAGCATGAGAGTGCACATCTAGGGCAAAGGACGGAGCACATTAGAGATTGTTTTAGTGTTGAGACGCACCTGATTGATTGACTGATCGATTGGTTGACTGATTGATTATGTGCCCAGGCGTAAAAAAGGCCCGCTACTGTACCGACTGATGTAAGAAACACCGAAGGAGTTCCGTGCCCCTGATAGCCCGTTGATGGCCGATCAATACAACATAATGGAGGCGAGATAGCAGAAAACTGCTGAATACATTACTTTATTCCACTGATTTTCATCGTAAATCTGCCGTTGGAGTAATTCATAATGACAGGCAGACATCGTCATTATTCGTGAGTAGTTTGACTATAAATATTAATGTTATATTTTATCAGTCAGGTGACCAGCCAAATGGAGATTTGAGATAGATCAAAAGGCAAAGGGGTATGAGAGTCTCTCTAACTGGAACAGTTCCTAAACAGAAACTCAACTGTTGAGTCAACAATTGGCGAATAGGAATGATTTAAATTAATTATTATGATCGGTATCCTGAATATTATTAATTTATGGTTATTTCTCAGGAAATTTAAGTCCGTAACATATTCAGATGTGTTGTACTTACTGCTGTACATGTACAGTTAGTAATAAAAGTAATTAATTAATAATTAAGGTTGCGGTTAGTACAGCGGTTTATGAGCGCAACATGTTTGGATGTAAATTTGAAATAAGGACCTGGGATACAATACAGTGATATTACATACAAGGTTAGTCATTGACGTTTAAGTATTCCTAGACATCATAAATATGTCAAGACATTACATCATTAATCATATATGTATATGAGAATGTTTGGCTCTCCTTCGAACTTCATCCCCATATTATGGCGGCCAAACAAATACCCTAACAGGGCCTCTGTCATATGCAAATTGCAGAGTGCCTGCTGAGGAACAAACCGCCGCAAAACTAAGATTGCCTCCGAATAACGGGCCAATATGATTGAGGGCAAACAAATACTCTAACAGGGTCTCAGCGATATGTTAATTGCGGACCTGTTTCTTAACCTCTGCCGCACCGCCGACAGTATTTCCAGTGCCGCTACGCGCGGCAGGGGTTTGGGAGCTAAACTAGATGGCTGGAACTCACGAGCAAATAAATTGAAGGAAGTTGCAGGAGATGAGGTAGCTGCTGCTCATGAGTTCCAGCCATCTAGTTTAGCACTCCCATCTGCCCGGCGCGGTTGATACACTCGGCAGTGAGTTTAATCGGAAGAACACTATCGATAACCTGCATCAGAGCGAGTAGTCTCCCCGCCATTTAGCTTTTATCGTGTGTATTGTTGCGTTTCTCAAAACTGTCAACAGACAGTAATCCTAGTTTTGCCGCGATGTGTTTGTCGGAGGAAGTCCACATTTTACACACGACTGAGGCCCTGTTAGGATATTTGTTTGGCCGCCATAAAGTGGGGACAAAGTTCGAAGGAGAGCTGAATGTTTATATTATTAAAAAAATACCCACCTTCACTATACTAAAGGTTAGGGTACTTTATTTTTAATTTACCCCAAACAAAGGACATCCTAGAGTTCCCAGTAAAGTCCAGTATTCAAGGGTTGTTATGGGTTGTGGTTGGTGTTTCTGAGAAAGTCAACGCTGACAAAGATCCTAACCCCAACCCATAACTGATAATTTTCCTAGAATATTGAAATATTGGACTTTCCAGTGGGTTTTCCTTTGTTTGGAGTATATTAAAAATAAAGTTCTCAAGTTACTTTTTAGCTGTTTGGTGGTGCCCCGATATATAAATTGATTACGAGTTGTGTTGTCTTCACAACACTTCCGACTCGCCCATATGGCCATAGGCGCTCAGATCCCCCGTCCAGCATATCTCATATACATCATCGCCCCATGGGTAATAGTGCCAGTGCACTGCTTGTTAACAAGACTTCTTGAACTTCCAGTGTGCCTCTCTTGCTTGGCTGTGCTGATCCTTACTCCCAGTTCTCGCATTCTTAGCAGTGATGTAGACAATACCCCAAAATCATTTCATCATCCTATATCTCATTGACAATGTTGGCACAGTCCAGCATTACCTTACAATCTGATTTCTTTCCATTAAACTGGTGAAGAAGGCAATTCTACTCCTTGTCGTCCTCCAGTCAGTGCAGTGGGGGATGGGTGTTAAAGGATCGTTTGTGTCGTAGACTTTCCACTTTGCTGTGTGGGGAAGTTGGTTGTCATTTCTCTAAGGTTGTTCTTGATGCCTTTATTCCATTTTGTGTTTTGTTTTGGGGGCCTTCCCCTTCCTCTGTGCTGAACTCTTTCAGTACCAGACAGTGGTTACCTCAACTAATCGATCAACCAGTTTGTCCCCTTCAGGTTGCTGCCTAAAGGTTTACCGTACTATCCGGAGACTAGAAACATTTCAGTCTAGGCAGTAGATTTACAAGGCAGATCCCAGATACCTTATTATAATTAAGGCACTCATAATAGCTACACCAATCAGGTGTAACCCGCAGTCCTGTATAGGTAAGGATGTGGTTACTTCAACAGTCTCAAGCTCTAGGTACTTGCTACTTTAGATCAACTGTGTTCGAGTCTCTTTTTCGTAAAGTCCATGCCGTGGGGCATTGGTAGTCATGTCTATCCACAACCTTATGTCTCGTTTACACATTCATATACGTACACACATACACATATACATACATACATACATACGGACACACACATGCACAGACACCCACGCACACACAGAGATACATGCCTCTCCTATTCTGTCATGCTAAGTGTCCTGATGCAGCTAGTTTGATTTGATTTCATTCAAGAACCGACATCACAGCACTCGGGCATTCCAAAAAGCGCTCTGTCCCCATCTTCAGCAGCCAGCGAAGAGTTCTGATACTAATGGTGCCAGTAGCACTCTGATTAAATGTCCGTCTTGCTTTTCCTTTGAGCCTTGAGCATCTACCGGACCCTCTCGTCACTCCCCCCTGCATCAATCTCACCAGACTGTGGTGATCCATCTGCTCCTCCGAACTGTACACGCTGTCCCACAAGGCCCTAACCACGTCTGCCTTATCATGTATCAGTATTCCACCAAGTTGTGCAGAGCCAGCCAGTCTGTCCGCCTGTTCATTTCCCAACACACCGGCATACCCCGGTGAAAAAATCCAGACAATACTCCTCACCCGTGTCCTCCGCAGCGAAGCATGCCACTCTGCACAAAGCATGCCACTCTGCACGAAGCATGCCTGTCCTGACCTTCCTCAGCATGCTTTCTGAGTCAGTTACAATCACGATGTATGTGTGTGTGTGTGGTGTTCTCTAGCCAGCGGTAAGCTGCAGTGACCGCCTCCACCTCTATTCTTAAGCTGGATGTTGTGGTATCATATGCTAGGCTCTCCTGCGCCAAACGTCCACCATTAACTTTTGCTAAGAAGCCCCAAGCACTTCTTTTGCCTCTTGACACTGAAACCGTCTGTGTAAATGATCAAATCCTCTGAGCGAGCATTATCTTGAAATAATTGCTGAATTTCCATCTCTGTGGCACCTGCTGGCCAATCTCTGCATTCTCGGCTCAGTGTGATTATGACTCTACAAAATTCTGACTGTTCAGGTGGCGCTCTGACCCACTCCGCTCCTTGCCTAATGTTCTCAAGGATGCAAACCTGTCTGATTGTGTCTTCTGCCTGAGCCATCCATGACTTCGATATTATCAGCCACTGACCCTTAACTGCACCCAGAGCTTCATGCAGCTAGGTTAACAGTGTATAATGGACTGAGGCAGGTTTTGCTGATCTATGAAGTCGTCAAAGTCAAAGTCTCAGATCTGCGGGCTGCTTCCTGTTGATCTCTCAAGGATGCAACCCATGAGGAATGGGAAGCTCAGTATGGGGATGTGAGGTTAAGCAGTCATGTGCAGGGTCTGACAATTCTTTGGGTGAACCTAAGACCAGAACGCCATGTGTCAGTTCTGCATTTATGGAAGCCTTCTCAGATAGTGGGAAATTGCACATGTTCTGCCCTGCCTTTTGGTGTGGCATGGCCAGTGTACGCGTGGCGACACCTGTTAATAAAGTGATAAAGAAGAAACTACATAATAAAAGCTAGGCCATGTCTCACTAAATCAGCAGGGAAGGCCAACCCGGTGAACAAATGCCCAGTGAAGTAGGATGTGTGGCTGGAAGGCACAGAAGTGAGTCACAGCTATGCTGTAAACAGGGACAGTGCAAACAAGTCACTCGGGCGAAGGATACTACAGTAGATTTCCTTTGAAACTGCTGCTTTATATCATCTGACAAGCCACTGATGATGGTGGCGGTAATGGTAACATAAAACCAGGCCCTTAACCAAATATTGGTCATAGTATGTCTACTTATTTCTACTTGTAATCTGTGAGTGCAAATCAGTACAAATGAATATAGTTCTTGTCTAGACTAGATGAAGCGAGAAAGTAAGAAAAACACTTCATAATTTTCCATGTCTAGACTAGAAGAGGTGATAAAGTCAGAAAGAAACTACATAATTGACCAGCTTTCTGTGCAGATGCAGTCCTTGATGTACCATGGTTTGATTTCTGCGGAGGGCATTTTATATCTTCTTCTTCTTTAGTTCGCCTGAATTAAGTTGTCTGTATAGCAATTTTGTCTCTCGCATAAATCTCACTGTTGTTTTTAGTTCGTTCCGTGATCTGTAGAGTTTACGTTCCACTGTTGTTCTTTTTGGCCAAAAGGTTTGCCTTAATGTGTCAAATTTGGTGCAGTTCTGTAGGATGTGTTTTGCTGTCTATGGCACCTTTCCACAGGTACACATGGCTGATATGCCTATTTTAAATTTTGTATACTTGTTGTTATGTAATTGGTTGTGCCCTGTTCTTCGGCGAAGGATGATGACTTGTTCTGATCTGTCCGTAATAAAATAGTCATCTTAGGCTGGGGCTGGTGGTTTCCTGATCGATTTAAAGATCCTTTTCTTTTGATGATATGTAACAGGTACTACACCTGGCTGCTCTTTTGTCACACCTTATGCTGAAGTCAGAGGCAACCAGCTAGGAGGCGCACAACATCAATGAGGATACCATGCACACACTCCTGGGCATTTTATTTAATATATAGCTTCCTTGACCCTATTGTAGGGGAAACGAATAGATCCACTGCCTACCCAGAAGCATGATGTGAGAGTTGACTAATTGGAAGCTTCGTCGAAGTTGGAGTGCATTTGTCTAAGAGGCAAGGAACCAGCAAACTGCACACATGTGAGTCATATCTGTGAAACGGATGTGCACGCAGCACTGAGGTTCTGGAACAGGACTAGAGTCCAGAGGTGGGCGATCAGCCAAAACTTCCCACTGGAGTTCCCAGCCAGTGAACAAGAAGAAGAAAAAGAATATAAAAAAACATTCCCGAGTTATGAGTCATGGTTATCTTCATGGCACCCCAGGACACAGAAACACTCTCTGGTAGTGGTATGAGAGTTGCACTGTGGAAAAGAGTGGGATCTCATTATGTAATATTTGCAAAGACAACATTAGATGCACTGCAACCAACTTCAAATTCGGAGTCAGCACACATGTTTTTTTTTTTACAGACACACTCACAAGCGTTTTGCACATTTCTTGACTCACTCGTTTTGATACAGCCACACACAGGCAGAAAATGCACATTTTGTCCTTCCTGCTAATTGCCTTGACCGATGGAATCTATTGATTTCCAGTCACATGATGGCTGTTTTATGTTGGCGCATTCGGCTTGTTTACACTTCTCTTCCATTATCTGGCATGCAGCTTGTCTCTTGGGGCTTACTCTCTTCGCTTGACAGTTCTTGTTGTGTTCTTTATTGTTTTAGTGTTTTGTTTATTTTAGGTTAAGGGGAAAATTTGTGTTTGCCTTTTTGGCACATTTTTTTTTTTCACAATTTATATTTTTCTGGAAGATTTTGTTGTGAAATGTTATCTCCAGTGGGCAGTTTCTGAACGCATGGAAAGCTGGTGAGCAGGCAAAAATGCTTGTCTGACAGGAACCATATGATTAAATTAAAATCACTCATTGAAATAACGAAAAGAAAAAAAACAATATATTGCACAGGTTACTGCCTGAGAAAGCTGCCGTGGTGTAGCAGCTCAATGCTCCCCTGCAGTCTTGAAAGCCGTGGTTTCATGTCCTGACAGAGCCGGAAAACATGACCTGGGCTTCCAGGTAGCAGGTAAAGTTTTGGGAAGTAAAGACAGCCGACCCAATGTTGACCACATCGCCCACAAAGTGCCATTTGATCTATAAAATATAGGTCTAGCCCTGTATGTTGAATACATCTGAAGGTGGGGAAAAGGGTCCTTGTTTTACTTTACTCAGTTTTTACTTTACTCAGTGCCTAACGGAGACGTGACTGACCAAACTGTTAGAGAACACAGGCTTCTCATACGATTTTGGAATCCTCAGCAAGGTCATGATTTGTTCTGTCGGGGGGAGGGGGGGGGGGGGGCAAAAATAAAATCCTAATCTGCACAGTCCATGGTGTTAGCACTAGCCATAAACCTCTGATCTCAAAGACACCCCTGCCTACACAGCAAACGAAAAAATAATAAAAAGTCAGTAATTGGTAGTTGTTAGCATTGCCTGGCATATTTTGCTGTCTCATCAGGTGTTGTACAACAACAGAATTTAGATCAGCATGAGGAAGCACAAACATGAATCCTTTCAACTCAAATACAATAATAACATAGTCCACAGTTACACTGTTCATATCACCACGGAAGTCTTAGATTAACTAGGTGGTCATTTTGTTTACATAGAACTAGATTGCTCATCCTTATTTCTACCACCTCAGTAAATTTCAAAAGATGCATGTTCAGTGTGTGTGATTAGTAACCCAGGAGGCACAGTTCCTATCAAGCATGTCCCAGAAGTCTGGCAGATAATTTTCTATAGAAGGCTTTGGCTGGTTTCTCTTGAATATTTTTGACTTTTTTGTAGTCTCACTTATTCGTAGATGTAGTCATTTCTCAATGTGCTCTGCTACTCTACTTCCTATAGTTTTTGTTCTTGGGAATATTCTCTCTCTTCCTCTCTCTCTCTCTTTCTCTCTCTCTCTTTCTCTCTCTCTCTCTCTCTCTCTCTCTCTCCCACCCCCCTTTCTCTCTTTGTCTGTAACACACACACACTCACATAGTGGTTTTTTTTGGCGGGGGGGGGGGGATGCAGGTGTGTTGGGAAATCATAAGGCAGATAGATGGCTGGATCTGTGCCAATACAGAATGTAAGCATGACAAGCTAGATGTGGCTAAGGCCCTTTTGAAGCAAATGAACATTGCAGAAGCACAAATAGATCAATAGTGTCCAGAGAGAATGATACAGCTAGCAGTGCGAGAATGGTTGGGAAGTAACACATAGAAGTATGTGGCTGGGTCTGATACCCCCCATCCCTTAGAGGTGTTGAGATGCCTATAGTATCTATAGTAATATTATGACATTAATATTTCCTAGAGTGCAGTAATGTCTGCTACATTATGGCATTAATATTTCTTAGAGTGCAGGTATGTCTGCTATATTATGCCATTAATATTTCCTAGAGTGCAGTAATTTCTGCTACATTATGACATTAATATTTCCTAGAGTGCAGTAATGTCTGCTTTATTATGCCGTTAATATTTTCTAGAGTACAGTAATGTCTGCTACATTATGGCATTAATATTTCCTAGAGTGCCGTAATGTCTGCTAAATTATGGTGTTAATATTTCCTAGAGTGCAGTAATGTCTGCTAAATTATGGCATTAAGATTTCCTAGAGTGCAGTAATGTCTGCTATATTATGCTATTAATATTTTCTAGACTACAGTAATGTCTGCTATATTTTTAGATTAATATTTCCTAGAGTGCAGTAATGTCTGCTACATTATGGCGTTAATATTTCCTAGAGTGCAGTAATGTCTGCTACATTATGGCATTAATATTTCCTAGAGCGCAGTAATGTCTGCTACATTATGGCATTAATATTTCCTAGAGCGCAGTAATGTCTGCTACATTATGGCATTAATATTTCCTAGAGTGCAGTCATTTCTGCTACATTATGGCGTTAATATTTCTTAAAGTGCAGTAATGTCAGGTCCGTCAGGAAATATTAACATTATCCATTGACAGTATGTTAACATATGTTTTAACTGCACAACCCACTCAATATCAGTCTAGTATTTTCACTTATTAGATATATATAGGTGACAAGCGTTCACGCAGCTGGCAACTAATAGCCCGCTTGGGATTAATAACCAAAATGTAAGGATCTCCTCTGTTTGGCTGTGTAGTAATTTAACAGGGTTTTCCTAGGCAAGGCCTTCAGGCTTGCTTTTATTACGGCTGTTAATTTGTGTGTGTGGCGGCACAGGTGTGGGGTATTTTGTGCTTTCGTAATTCTCAACTTAATCATGGTGATCAGTCAATGCTTTATTGGCTTCCAGGTGTTGTGGTAGCTAGCGATAGAAAAATTTGTTAGCTGGTTATGTTTACCGTTTTCCTTCTTGTTTTCTGTAGTTAGCATTCTTCGGATATTTTCTTCAGGTCTTGCCAGTGAATTGGAAAATGATATACACTGGCCGGTTATGGACCACTTGGTGGTGAATTGATGTGTGACACGGTGGATGTTGTCAGGGTTCTTTGGAAGCGACTGAACAGTGCGGAGGCGGAGATAAATCTTTGTTATCTGGGGAGAATGGCACTGCGAGGAGTTACATGGGAATCTGGCTGGCGCTTAACACTCAGGGGAATGGCGAGACGCATATGCAATCAGACAGTTACTGGTACCATCATTGTAACTGTTTGCTTGCTGCTGAAGATGTGGACAGGGAGATTATGGGGATGTCCCAAGTGCTGTGATGTCGATTCTTAATTCAACATTCAAAATTGTTATCCTTGTTTTCTGGTTTGTTTTGCTGTTTGTGCATGGTAAGTGTCCGACACTCAAGAAAAAGGCAAGATGGATATACAGTGAGACTGGTAATGATACCATCAGAGTTGGAGCTTTGCACTTGCTGTTGAAAATGGGGACGGAGCGCTTGTAAGAATGTTTTGAGCACTGTGATGTCGATTCTTACATTCAGCATTTCACAACAAATGATGATGTCCAATCCTTTCATCTACTAGTGGTAGATTTAGCTGTGGTACAGAGGTTAGAGATGGGTAGCTGTGGCAAAGAGGTTAGAGATGTGTGGCTGTGGCATAGAGGTTAAAGATGTGTGGCTGTGGTACAGAGGTTAGAGATGTGTGGCTGTGGCATAGTGTTAGAGACTGGTAAGAGATACCATCAGAGTTGGTAGCTTTGCACTTGCTGTTCTGAACAGATGCATTCATTCACCATTTTATGTGAGGTGGTGAGCTGTGAACAGTTTTTAAAAAAAATAACGTCCTCCACAAAGAATTTACAATTATTTAGAACTATAGTGTACTGAAAAATCTATTTTCAGTGTGTTTTCATTTATCCTACTACAAAGATTATTTTTAATTTATTGCGGTCACAAATCACTTTGTCCCTATAAAATGGTGTTGCGACTCGAAGAAGTTTAAGAATCAATAGACTAGTGTATGACTTCCATAGCAGGCGTTAAAAATTTAACAGAGGTGCAAGAGTCATGTTGTAAAAGAGCTTCCCCACTTATTATTTCTAAATACGCCGGCGAACCTTCTTTGTGGATATGACACATGTTTGTATTTTAGATATGTCAGGTTATCACTATAGACATCACTGCACATTGGGCATTCCCGTACATGTTTAATCCTCGGATGCAGCAGCCACTCCAAGGTATTGCTACTGATTGTTTCCGTGAAGAGCTGTTTACAATGTCTCCTGTCTCAGCCATGAAGGTGGCACAGTAGCACTTCACTGTGCTTTACTCCAATGTCACACAATCAACTTAGCGTCCAAGAGTTTTCATTACCTAGTAACCTAGTCCGTACAGTATTGATGATTTCTGCTTTGTCTACGCTTCTTCCAACATGTGTTGGTGCCTGTTAAACTGGTAATTTTTTTTTACCCTTCATTTTAGATATGACACTGTTTTCATGCTGTTTTTTTTTTTTACCTTTCACTTTAAGTAAGACACTGTTCTCATGTTGTTTCTGATTCTCTGTTTGTTTGCATCCACAGCCGCTCAGGGAACTCATTGTATGAGCTGCTGGGTCTTCAAAAAGGAGCAACGAGTGATGAGATTAAGAAAGCATACAGACGGGTATAGCTCTCTCTCTCTCTCTCTCTTTCTTTCTCTCTCTCTCTCTCTCTCTCTGTCTCTCTCTCTCGCTCTCGTGCTGTGGGTGAATGTATGTTTGTTTATATTTATTGTTAGTTTAAATTGCCATTTGACCCGAAGGTCTTGAGTTTAAATCTGCATTGTTTGGCTTTACAAACAAAAATTATTTTACCTGCCAGGTCAGCCCAGCTCAAATTGAGTACCCAGAAGTCTCCTGGAAAGTAAAAGTGGCCAGAGGTGGACACTGTAACCAGTCCCTCTCCTTTCTAAAACAATTTTAATTGCAAATAAGTTTGATGGACAGACAAAATAGGAAAACTTTGTTTTTATGTTCTGGAACGAAACCCGAGTCCAGAAGTAGACGAACAACCAGAACTTTCTACCAGAGTTTACAGCTAGTGAATGCTAAAAAGAAGAAGAAAATTATGATTATTACCTTTATCTTTTATTGTCCTCTTTTTTTTTTTTTTAAATTGTTCATGTATATAATTCTAATCATCTTCATTAATCTTATATATTTGTTTATCAAATTATCAACAGTTGGCACTCAAATTCCACCCAGACAAAAATAGAGACAGCCCCGACGCTGCAGAGAAGGTAATCTTATGTATGTTTGTCCTTTTTTCCATTTGGCTATTACCTAATAAGTTAACTTTACACCCTGAGATTTATACCGTGAGATGAACACATCTTCACTTTATTTAGCATGTGATGTCTTAGAATCCCATACTAAATTGCTAGTAAGCCCAGTCTCTTCGCACTTTTAGTCTAGGCCCAATGACTGGCCTCTTATGTAGATAATTCTTCTTCTTTTCCTCCACTTATCTTATCAAAGAATTGGTGCTGGGAGAGATGTAGCCCTCTTACCCAAAACACTAAAAAGAAAATGGTTTATGACTCCCTTTAAAATTCCAGGAAAATTCCTTTAAAAAAAAAAACGTAAACATTTTACACAGATCAATAGTAATTAATTTGTTATAAATTTATTGATCAGTATTTTGTGATTCTTTTTCAAAATAATTACAGATGTATGAAGGGAGTAATCAGTGAACACGAACTGGGTGAAGCCTTAAGTGGAATATATTCCCCGGGGCCTGTAAACGTAGGTACTTAGAGACTCATGCAGTGACTATTAGTGAAGCTTGTGGGAAAATTTGACACCCCCCTCCCCTTTCCACCCCCACCCACCCACCCAACAAACATGTCATAAAATGTGACTAATTAGGGGCTTTTCTCCGAAGTCAGTGCATCTGACTAAGACTGACTAAGTAAGATCTATCAAATGGGTGAGCACAAAAACTTAAGTTCTGGAACAAGACCAAAGCCCAGAAGTGGATGAATGGCCAGAGCTTTTCACTGTAGTCTACAGACAGAGAACGTTAATAAGAAGGATTGGTTTTCTTCTAAGTGTAGATGATTGACACTGAGTAACCTACTTCTTTTGTGTCCAGTGGTTCACACATCATATGTAAAGCTTATAGCTCATAATCTAGATCAGTGTTTCCCAAACTCTCCTTAGTCGCGGCACCTTTTATCAATTACAATTTTTCAGTGGTGCTCTAACCTGAGGAAAAGTACAACTATTCATATGTAAGAGATTTAAAAAAAAAACTTGTGTATCTTCGAATATTTCCTGGCTTTCCTGTGAAGAAGTGGCAACTCCCTGGGACTCCGCAGCGCACAGTTTGGGAATCACTGATCTAGATCATGACACTCATCTCTACTTGTTTGTTTTCTTGACCATCCAAATTGACCAATGTTTTCCCTTCAGTTCAAGGAAATCAACCGAGCAAACGTGATACTTTCAGACACCACCAAGCGAGGTATCTATGATCGGTATGGGTCTATGGGTATTTATGCAGCGGAGCAGTTTGGGGAGGAAAACGTCAACACTTATCTTGTACTCACTAGTGGCTGGTGCAAGGTAAATTACTTTTTTTTTTTTTTTAAATAAAATTATCTACTTTTGATTATAAGTCTTGAGGTTCATGATTGTGTCTATTCTCTTTTACCTGGGAATTTAAATTAATCCTCTTTTGAATACACACACTCACATGCATAGATACACACACATATAATTTTAATAAGGGAAAATAGAGAAAGAAGACTTAATTCTTTAAGGTCCGAACAACAGTGTGAGCGTTTGTCCAAATAACGCTGTCATCGTTGTTCCTGTGTCCCGTACATATTGCTTCGCACACGGCTCTGTACTTGTTTCTAAAGTTTGGAACTACGATTAAAGATTTCAGGGAAAGTCACTCTAAACAATTTCTTTTTAGCAACATCCATATCCCAAGCCACACATGCATATATTGATTGGAGTCATAGCTACATTTCTTCACAGTGCATTTTCTAAGTTCGTTTTCGAGTGCCATGAATACCAGTGTTCCAACCACAAGTACAGGTCACAGAATGCGTCTTTCTGCGGCCGAAGCTCTGAAATTGTTTGAGTCAGATGTTTTTAATTCTGATAATGATAATGAAAATTTAGATTTTTCAGAAAGTGATTCGGACGGTGAGTTTTCACCATTAGCTATTGGGGAGAGTCTAGCGATTCTGATGAGTTTACACAATGTCCCATTGCTACCATTTGTACGGTGTAAGAGAAGGAAAGTGCTCCAAACAAAGAGACAGTACTATACTATAATATGGCTAAGCTTCATTAAAATAATTGCAGCTACAGTTTGTATTTAACTGTACAAAGTAAACAGTAAATAGTGTGTGTAATGGCCCATTTTCTGCCACATTTTCTCTGACATTTTGCTCAGCACTGTGAGAACTAAGAGCCCCTGATTGCTAAACTAACCCAGAAACTCATCATAACTTTGGAATTTGTTAGAAAATTGATATTTACTACTCTTGTGGCTGCAAAACCATGGTGAGTGAAGAATTTGCTTGTAAAATTAACACCTGCTGAATTCTTCTTTCCTAACTTCAAAAAAAAATTAAACATACACTTATCATGAAATTCAAAATGTACTTTTATTTCTCTTTAAAAAAATATGAACTTTTATAGGGATTCGAAGTATATTACATTCTCTATTGCCTTTCTTGTACACTACCCCCTCTGCCATTTTTGTAAAAGAAAATTATTGTGGGCTAAGTCTGTCCAAATTCATGGGCCTGAAAGAGTTAAATAAACCAGATCTTTAAGATATACCAACCAACCATTCACTTAATGGATTGACCAACCAACCATTTGTTTAACTGACTGACCAAACAATTTGACAGTAAACATTTATCTTAGTGGCTTTGTAGCTTAGAAATGAGCCAGATTGTTAAACAATTTCATGATCCTTGAATAATAGAGTTCATTATCTCCAGTAAGTAATAAAATCAACAACCATTATCATGGCTTTCTAACAGTCACAGAAGAGTTGCACCTTGGAAGAGCTTGGTGACTTGTTTAGGTTTAGACCACGGATCAACATCATGGCACTAGGGTAGCAACGCATAGATGCTCTGTTCTACTTCTGACTCAAGTCTGTCTGAAGAATCTCAGCGCAGTGCACGAACTCTGTAGCACCGGTGAGGATCCTGAAGTATTTTGGATAGATTTTCAACTCCAAATTTTGTCCGGGCAGCACCATTAGGCTACTCTTTTTCGATTTCCAACTGCCAAAGGATTTTTAGGTGCACAACAGTACACAAGGGCGTCAGATCTTACTACCCAGATACCAGGAGAAATTAAATGAAGTCCAGGTGAAAAAATCCCAGCCTTCACTGGGACTTGAACCCAGCGCACACACAAACCTCCAGCACTCAAGGTGGACACCATGCCCCAAGACCACACCCCCCCCCCCCCCCCCCCCTCCTCCATTTAGGACTTGTGCAGGCACCAAACCTGAACAGTGCAAAACAACAAACCAAGAATACCAGAAAAGGCCAATGAGGGCACCACCAGTTCTCTAAACACAACAGAAAACCCCACAGAACCCAGACAAATATCAGGAACTAGGCGGATGGCACACACATCACAGGCAGCCTGAAAACAGTCCTTCTGAAGACAAGACTTTAACAGGACTAAAGAACCCCATTTTTCACAGCAGCAGTAACCCCACCGGCCACTAACTCGGCAGATATTCAAAGATACGAAAAATCAGGCGTGATCGCACATCACAAAGACTGGCAAAAACAAAATAGTTCAGCGCAGAGCAACAACCACAATTATAACCGAAGCTGGTTGAATAAGGTAATTTTTTTTTTAATTAATGAAAGAGCAAGCTAGGGGCCTCACCACACAATATTCCCAGAGACAACCCTGGGTACACTCAAGCCAGCCTTCATTGTGAAGACGGTGCAGAATTAATCTCGGGCCACATGAAGCCTGACAGAGAAATTGTTGGTCGACACTTGAAGTTCCAGTTTCGGTTGCCATTGTTTGTTGATAAATCATTGTGTGTGTATTCATCTCAGTGTGCACCGTGTGATGGGATGATGTCAACCAATGTTTCTGTGCCTTTATCTTACAGCTGCTCATGTGTTGGTGTTTGAAAATTCACATTACATTGTTGTATTGTTGTTATATTACATTTCTACGACTTGGTCTTTTCTGGTTACACACACACACACACGTGCGCATGCGCACACACACACATGCCCACGCACGCTCACACACGCAGGTAAAGGATCATTTTAAGGCCTTTGGTGCTTTGGGCATATAGGGCTGGACCTATATATTTTAATAGACAGTGGGTACTCTGTGTGATGTGGTAAACATGTACTGACTACCTTTACTTCCCCTGACACCACCTGGTGCCAGTTTTGAGCCGGGCCGACCTGGGAGTAAAGATCTTCTTCGCGTTCACCATCTGTAAACTCCGGTGAAAATTCTGGTTGTTCATCCACTTCTGGACTTTAATCTTGTTTCAGAACCTGAGTTTTGTGTGCACATTTAATTTACAGATCTGACTTATTTGCATGCAGGCTGTTGGTTCCTCACCTGCCAGGCAGATGCACTCTGACTTTGAATGAAACATCGTTGATTAGCCTCTTATGACATGCTTGTAATAGGGCAGTGGGTCTGTTCTTTTTTCCCCAGTAGGGCCCCGGAACCCACATCACATGGAGAAATTTATTTATTCAGTGACTTTGTGATGACTGCAAGTGCCGTGCAGCATGGAAGATCATCTGTGTCAGAATTGATTGAAAGTACACGAGAGAGAAGGTTGTGAATAGACATGACTACTGTATGAAATGGTATAGAAGATCATCTGTGTCAGAATCGATTGAAATTACACGAGACAGAGGTTGTGGATCGACATGACTATCAATGCCACACTATATGGAAGATCATCTGTGTCAGAACTGATTGAAAGTACACGAGACAGAAGGTTGTGGATCGACATGACTATCAATGCCACACTATATGGAAGATCATCTGTGTCAGAACTGATTGAAAGTACACGAGACAGAAGGTTGTGGATAGATATGACTACCAGTGTCACACGGCAGAAGCTTTCAAAAGGAGGAGATGGGTTGGCATAAGGCTGTCATTTTGTAGAATCAGCTCTCATATTGTCGATTGCAATATTACTGTCTTTCACTTCCCTTGTCACCCAGATAATATACAGGTGAAAACATGTATAAATGTAAAGATCCCTTTACCGGCCAGTGGCGCATCGGCCATTTGAGGCTAGACCCTCTTTGGGCAATGTGGTCAACATCATACCGACCACCTTTGCTTCCCATGACTTTACCTGGTACACATTTAAGGCTGGGTCAACCCAGAAGCCAAGGTCATGTTTTGGAAAAAAAAAAAGTCAGGCCTCATGTGAATTTGAACACATGACCTTTGAACACCTGGCTGCTACACCATGGCAGCTCTGGAAACCCTGTTGAATTAATGTTTTGTTTCCTCATAAAGGTTAAAACATGTATCCTTGAGTTAACATTTGGTTTCCTCATAAAGGTTAAAACATGTATCCCTGAGTTAACATTTGGTTTCCTCAAAAAGGTTAAAAACATGTATCCTTGAGTTAACATTTGGTTTCCTCATAAAGGTTCAAACATGTATCCTTGAGTTAACATTTGGTTTCCTCATAAAGGTTCAAACATGTATCCTTGAGTTAACATTTGGTTTCCTCATAAAGGTTAAAACATGTATCCTTGAGTTAACATTTGGTTTCCTCATATAGGTTAAAACATGTATCCTTGAGTTAACATTTGGTTTCCTCATAAAGGTTAAAACATGTATCCTTGAGTTAACATTTGTTTTCCTCATAAAGGTTAAAACATGTATCCTTGAGTTAAAATTTGGTTTCCTCATAAAGGTTAAAACATTTATCATTGAGTTAACATTTGGTTTCCTCATAAAGGTTAAAACATGTATCCTTGAGTTAACATTTGGTTTCCTCATATAGGTTCAAACATGTATCCTTGAGTTAACATTTGGTTTCCTCATATAGGTTAAAACATTTATCATTGAGTTAACATTTGGTTTCCTCATAAAGGTTAAAACATGTATCCTTGAGTTAACATTTGGTTTCCTCATAAAGGTTAAAACATTTATCCTTGAGTTAACATTTGGTTTCCTCATAAAGGTTCAAACATGTATCCTTGAGTTAACATTTGGTTTCCTCATATAGGTTAAAACATGTATCCTTGATTTAACATTTGGTTTCCTCATAAAGGTTAAAACATTTATCATTGAGTTAACATTTGGTTTCCTCATAAAAGTTAAAACATTTATCCTTAAGTAAACATCTGGTTTCCTCATTAGGGTTAAAACATGTATCCTTGAGTTAACATTTGGTTTCCTCATAAAGGTTAAAACATGTATCCTTGAGTTAACATTTGTTTTCCTCATAAAGGTTAAAACATGTATCCTTGAGTTAAAATTTGGTTTCCTCATAAAGGTTAAAACATGTATCCTTGAGTTAACATTTGGTTTCCTCATAAAGGTTAAAACATGTATCCTTGAGTTAACATTTGGTTTCCTCATAAAGGTTAAAACATGTATCCTAGAGTTAACATTTGGTTTCCTTATATAGGTTAAAACATGTATCCTTGAGTTAACATTTGGTTTCCTCATAAAGGTTACAACATGTATCCTAGAGTTAACATTTGGTTTCCTCATATAGGTTAAAACATGTATCCTAGAGTTAACATTTGGTTTCCTCCATCAGGCCCTAGCTATCTTCTGTGGCATCATCACCGGATGCTACTTTTGCTGCTGCTGTTGCATGTGCTGCAACTTCTGCTGCGGAAGGTGTCGACCACAACCTCCAGATGGTAGTGAATACGCCAACCTGCATGTGAGTATTTTACACTGCGGAGGACTGCCTTGTGTTAGTTAGCCTTTCTTTTGTTTGCTTAATCAGCCGGTACAGAACAGGTCAATTAAAATATGCTAAGAAACATGCTTGGAAAAGCACTATGAGCAATTAAGGATATGCTCAGTTTACACTCTCGAGCAGTATTATTGTCCAGCAGTGACATTTATTCTTCTGGCGTTGTCCAACAATCACATTTATTCTTCTGGCATTCTCCAACAATCACATTTATTCTTCTGGCATTCTCCAACAATCACATTTATTCTTCTGGCATTCTCCAACGATCACATTTATTTTTCTGGCATTGTCCAACAATCACATTTATTCTTCTGGCATTGTCCAACAATCACATTTAATCTCCCGACATTGTCCAGCAATCACATTTATTTTCCAGACATTGTCCAAAAATCACATTTATTTTCCGGACATTGTCCAGCAATCACATTTATTCTCCTGGCATTGTCCAGCGATCAATTTATTCTTCTGGCATTGTCCAGCAACCACATTTATTCTGGCATTGTCCAGCGATCACATTTATTCTCCTGGCATTGTCCAGCAATCACATTTATTCTCCCGGCATTGTCCAGCAATCACATTTATTCTCCGGACATTGTCCAGCAATCACATTTATTCTCCTGACATTGTCCAGCAATCACATTTATTTTTCTGGCATTGTCCAACAATCACATTTATTCTACTGATATTGTCCATCATCACGTTTGTGTGTGTATAGTCCCTAGGAGGAAATGAGTTCTCCCATTAAACCAAACAAATTTATTTATTCCCCAGGAGTGAATGAGTTCTCCAGTTTTCCTATTGAACTTATCAAAAAAATTTGTCCCCAGGAGTGAATGAGTTCTACCATTGAACCAACCATATAAATTTGTCCCTAGGAGGTACTGAGTTTCCCCCCGATGAACCAGTCACATTTATTTGATGATTTCTCCAGATGAACCAGTCACATTTATTTGTCCCCAGGAGTGAATGAGTTCTCCAGATGAACCAGTCACATTTATTTGTCCCCAGGAGTGAATGAGTTCTCCCCTTGAACCAACCACATTAATTTGTCCCTAGGAGGGACTGAGTTTTCCTCCGATGAACCAGTCACATTTATTTGTCCCCAGGAGGAAATGAGTTCTCCAGATGAACCAGTCACATCCCAGCCAATTATTATAGGACAAGGAGACGACGAAGAAGCAGACAAAACTGACGAGAGGGCCAACATCAACACCACAAACAAGAAATCCTATGGAACTGATGACACTGCATCCTCTCCTCGAGGCTCTTCAGGGGAACCAAGCAATATAGCAAGCAATTGAAAGCTAGATGACTCCTTGTGGCTATATAGTTCTGCAGTCTCTCCACTGTGGGTCACCAGTGTTTTTGATTTATGGTTTTTTTGGTCAATTTACGTCAACAAGGTTTTTTCTAGTTCTTCAAGAGATGTTGCCATCAATTTTGTTGATGTCAAGGAGTTGTTTTCGCTCTAGTGTACAGATGTTGCCATCAATTTTGTTGGTGTCAAGGAGTTGTTTTCTCTCTAGTTTGCAGATGTTGCTGTCAGTTTTGTTGATGTCATGGAGGTTTTTTCCTAGTTATTTAGGAAAATCCAGCTAGTTCTGTTGATGAAAAATTAGATTTTACTGCCAACTTTGTTGATGTCTGTGAGGTTATTGTAGGTCTTTAAGGAAATGCTGCTGTCAGTTTTGAGATTTCCCCCTCTCCATTATAGGAAATTATTGAACTAGTATATGGCTATCACTTTTCTTTAATTTAAAAAAAACTGTGAAACATGTATGAGAGGCGGGAGTTACATGAATGTCCCATTTTTTAAAGACGTTTTCATATGGATTGAAAGTTTACGAGGGGTGCTAAGAAACTGATGCATATTTTTCTTTTATCATTGAAAATAGAAATGAGACATTTTGCACTTTGCTGATTTGAAATTTTGTGTGTATCAGATGGAAACTCATTGTGAGAGAACAGCTGCATTAATAAGATAGCAGGCAAAGCTAGTGTGGGTTTGAAGCAACAAATCAGTGTAACATTTCTTGTAGAGGAAGCAATCAGTGAACACTCATAAATGTTTGTGTGCTGTGTGCGGAAGTTGGGCAGTCAGTAAGAGCACCGTTGGTCACTGGGTTCAGAGAATTAAAGCTTCAGAATGTGGAGAGATAGACTTGGTGATGATGTTCATGTGAAGTGAAGTGAAGGACCCTTTTCCACGCCTTTAGGCGTATAGGGCTAGACCTATATTTTTATAGACCAATCGGCACAAGATGGGTGATGTGGTCAGCATCACGCCGGCCGCCTTTACTTTCCCGGAACTGCACCCGGTACCCACTCAAGGCTGGGTCGACATGGGAGCCAAGGTCATTTTTGAAATAAGTCCGGCTTCGCCAGGAAGCGAACCCACGACCTTCCTATCCGCGGCGAGCGTCTAGCCGCTCGGCCACGGCGACTCTCGATGATGTTCATGCTGTGAAGAAATTACAAGGTGAACACACAGGACAAAACCAGGTACAGGCAAAATATGCATACCCTTGTGTAGCTGTGAGGTCATATAATTAGAAAATAGTGATTTGTAAAGGACTTCTTAGAGGAGCATATGGTTAGAATCCTTGGCTGTCATAGACAAAACCCGGGTGTGATTCTCGGTAAGAGATGTGGATTTGTCTGTCAGGTGTGAAATACACAACCCCCCACCTGCAAAGTTTGTGGTGACTGCCCTGGTCAGCAGCCTCAAATCAGTCGGACCACCCCCACCCCAAACCCGTCTGAGGCCACCAGCTGGTAGATACAGCAGTGAAGATGGTTAAAAGGACATCATAGGTTATAGTCGATGACTTTCATACATTTTGCAAGAATACTTTGCGAGTGAAAAAGAGAGAGACATATCGTGAGGTATTACTTTCTGAATGCCCCCTCTCATATGGAAAAATTTCTCTATTGAATGTTTATTTTAGGGACATTTTTCTATTGAATCTTTTCATATTTCTCTGTTGAATAGGTCCATTTGAGAGAAATGCTTCTCTCAGTTGAATATGTAAATTGTTTAGAAATATATGCGTTTGTTGAATTTGTAACTTGTCAAGAAGTATTTCTTCATTGATTATGTGAAATTTATGTTAGTTAAATCTGTAAATTGTAGAGTGCTTTCTCTGTTAGTGAAAGATGTAAATTGTAGAGAAGTGTCTTTTCATTCAACAGTGTAAATTGTATAGAAATTTCTCATTTTTGAACATGTAAATTTCTTTATGTAATTCCCATGTAAATTCCTGATATTTTCTTTATTGTTTGAATTCCAGTTATGTGAAATAGAAGATTTTGACTCGTTATTTATATGTGTACCTTTTTGCCATTTCTCTATTATTATATGTGGATTGTAGATGTTTTCTGTAGTTTGAGAGAATTGGGATCCACAATTTTTAGATAACCTCTCTTCTTCAGAGATGAGTTGAATTAGGTATCAATATCTCAGCAAATGGGACACTGCTATATTTGCTCTAGTCCCCTATCTTCAGCTGCGAATGCAGAGTTCCTTCTTCTTCTTCATGATCACCAGCTGTAAACTCTGGAAGAAAGTTCTGGTTGTTCGTCAATTTCTGGACTCTAGTCCTGTTCAAGAACCCGAGTATTGCGTACACATGCATTTCACAGATCTGACTCATTTGCATGCAGACTCGGTTCCTTGCCTCACAGGCAGATGTACTTCAACTTCGAAGGAAGCTTCTAGTTAGTCAACTTTAACTACATGCTTTTGGGTAGGCAGAGGGTCTATTCTTGTTTTCCTACCACAATGGGGACCAGAATCCACACAGGGATGCAGAGTTCCAGTTCCTGCTGATATCAGTAGCGGTCTGGTTGTATAACTGCCTTCTCCTCCTCTGAGTGATGGGTCATCTAGATCCCCTGGTCACTCCCTGCTGCTGGATTCACTCTGGACTCTGAAAATCTGTTTGTGCTTTAGCTCGGTTCACTTGCTCCCAAAAGTCATGGACAACATCTTGCTTACCTGTTTGTGCTTTAGCTGAGTTCACTTGCTCCCAAAGGTCATAGACAACATCTTGCTTGCCTGTTTTTGCTTTAGCTCAGTTCACTTGCTCTCAATGGTCATAGACAACATCTTGCTTGCCTGTTTGTGCTTCAGCTCGGTTCACTTGCTCCCAATGGGCATAGACAACATCTTGCTTGCCTGTTTTTGCTTTAGCTCAGTTCACTTGCTCTCAAAGGTCATAGACAACATCTTGCTTGCCTGTTTGTGCTTCAGCTCGGTTCACTTGCTCCCAATGGGCATAGACAACATCTTGCTTGCCTGTTTGTACTTTAGCTCACTTTACTTGCTCCCAAAGGACATGGACAACATCTTGCTTGCCAATCTTCAAGTCCCCACCGAGTGGCGTAGAACCAGCCAGTTTTCTTTCAGATGCATGGTCGAGAGTTTAAATAAGTGATCACAACATTCCAGTATTTTCGGTCAGTGAGTTGCCTTAGAAAAAAAAAGTATCAACAGCAGTGAGGAAAAGAGTGTTAAAATGTGATATAGTAACCTGTGTTGTTATGTGCATGTGTGATGTGGACAATAAACTGAAAAGCTGAAAAACACCTGCTGGTTGCAGAGATGTGATTTTTGAAATGTATGTAAAGAATATCATGAAATGATCACCGTGAGACTTTTTTACAGCACAACATCTGGGAGGAAAACGAGATGAAGACCAAGAAAGAGATGGATAAATGATGTAGCCTTAACCTGCAAAACTGATGAACAAATCCATCACACAGGCCACTCGAGAAGCGCAAGATAAATACAGACAAACATGACACTGAGCTACAATCTGGTACCAGTGAGACGACAAAAGAAGAAGGAGATCACCATAGGGGTGTAGTTGTGGCAGGAAAAAAGAATAGACTCAATATTCTTTTTCCTAAGAAATGTAAGGAGGCAAAAATAGTCCCCGTAGCCAAGAAAGGGAAGCCCAAGGAAAACAAATGTAGTTTACCCCCCCCCCCCCACCTCTTCCAGAAGCTGCCATGGAAAGATTAGTGAACAGCACGTTACTTAATTTCCTGGAAGAAAACAAGATATTGGATGACGGCCGATCAGGTTTCAGAAAATACAGAAGCACTGACGACCAGACCTCTTATTTTGCACAGGAAATTGAAGATGCTTTCCAGAAGAAAATACAAACTGCTAGCTACTTTCTTCGACCTGACCAAAGCCTTTGAAGAAAGGACTTGCTAAAACTAGCACACATATGGACCTATGGACCCAAGCTGAACACATAGGAACAACTAAAATAAGAATGCAGGAAGCTGTAAATACAGTTAAGAAATGGACAGACTTGTCGGGTCACAATAAATCATACTAAAACCGAACAAGTTGATCTGTACCTAGAAGGCAACGTCCTTCCAAAAGAGGATAACCCCACATATCTGGAAGTAAAATTTGACAAAAGGCCAACCTGGGGCCCCCACATTGAAGACACCCAAAGGAAAGCAACCCTGAGGCTCAGACTTATGAAGAAACTTACTGGAACAAGCTGGGGTGCAGATGCCAACACTGTACGACACGTATACACTGGATACGTACGACCAAAACTGGAGTATGGCATGTGAGCATACTCAACTGCAGCTAAAACAAACCTGTTCAAACTGGACAAAATACAGAACACTGGTCTCAGAATCATCACTGGAGGTATGAGAAGCACACCAGTCCATGAGCTGGAGGCAACTTCTGGCCTCCAGAGCTTGAGTTTGAAGGGAAGACAAGGTGCTTACCCTAACAGCAAAATTTAAACGCATAAACAACAATCCCATGTGTAGAACAGCAAATAACTTAACTAAAAACTGACTGAAAAGGCAACACTTTCACAATCTATTAAAATTGTACTGCACAAAAAACAGTGACATCCTTTCTAAAGATCCTTCAACATGGGAAATGATCCAGGCATACAACACAGACCTACAGCCTAACTGTACAGTCACAACAACAATTCCTGGCATAGACAGAAAGGCTGAAGAATGTGACCTAGTACTGCATGCAAAGACCCTTGAACATGTCTGCAACTGTTTTCCAAAACCCGAATGGACACACGCAAATTGGGCATGCAGGCCTGTCTTACATTCGGCCCTTCCAGTCAACCATCTTTCGCACAGCAGTTGTATTTTGTGGATCATTGGAGGGAGCAGAAACAAATAGAGGAGCTGGATCGGTCATCATGCTGCAAGATGGGACCACAGTAGAAACATCATGAGCCTCCGGAAAACTCAACTAACTTTAGAGCAGAGCAGCAAGCAATTATTGATTCAACCAAAGTGCTTGAGGAAAAAAAAATTAAAAAAAGCAAAAATTATTTTCCTTTGTGTCTGCATGTCAGTCCTCCAGGCGACTCAGAAGGATTCACAAAACAACATGGAGAGAACTGACCTGCCAGCTAAACAGACTAGCAGAAAACAATCAGATCGTTCTCCAGTGGATCCTGGCTCACTGCGGCATACCGGAAAATGAGTTTGCAGACAGACTTGCTAAAAATGGAACAAAGGAGAAACAATACGCCCACCCATTGTCATAAATCAGAACACTTATCAAGGGAAAATACAAGGAATTGTTTAGAGAACAAACTAACAGTAAACATCCACAAGATACCATCAAGAAACTCAACATACAACAATTTTCTGTCTACAAACAGGACACTGCAGGCTCAACATGCATAAAATGAAGATTGTAAAGTCCCCACAGTGTGCCTGTCAAACAGGACCACAAACACCTGAGCACATTCTGCAGACCTGCCCACTCCACCTACAATTTCGAAAAGACACCTGGCCTCAAGAGCAGTGTGTGCAGAGCAAGCCATGAAGGACCTGCTACTAACAAGCAAGTTTATAGAGGCAACATACCTGATGGTCTGATCTGAGCATACAAAACGGAACGCAAAGAAGAAAAAGAAGAGAACTTCCCTTAAACAGCAAGTTGTAAAAGGTCATCTAATTAGGTGTGCTGCCTTTAAAATTGAAGTGCAACAGCCTCAGAAGCAAGAAACCAAAGGTCTGCAAAGAAATATGCCAGATCTGTAAAATAGATTTGCACATATTACTCAAGTTTCGGTACGAATAAAGTTGAGAAGTGGACTAACAACCAGAATTTTCTACCAGAGTGTACACCTGGTGAATGACAAGAAGAAGGTTGTGGAATGATGGAGAAATAAATAAGGCAGTCTTTCTCAAAGCAGATGAAAACTAATCTGATTAGAGAAATTAGCACGGTTTTCTTTGAGAATATTGCATGCCCCATTCTCTTTGCAATGCCACTGTCCTACCAGTTTGAAAATGTGTGTGTGTGCGTGCACGTGCGCATTTCTGTGTGTGCGTGCCTGCACTACCCATTGAGCCCTAATACTCGAGGATCATAACACTGTTTTTCTTTTGTCGGGCTGTTTATGTGGTAGAGCATCACAGAGGGGAGTTAAGATGTAGCTTTCTGTCATCAAATTGTTAAACGCACCATGTACCTAGTTTTACAGAATGATTGGTTACTTTCTACTCTACATTTTTGTGTGTGGATGAGCCTTCTATATATATATATATATTTTTGTTGTTGTTGTTGTTGCTCTCATTCATTGGTCAGTCTTCTTGGACACCTTCTTGCTCTCATTCATCAGTCCTTCTTGAACACCCTCTTGTTCTCATATCAACTCTTCCTAACCCTATTGCTAAGAGAAGCCATAAAACCGACACTTCTGGTTGGGTACAGTTCTCCGTAAAAGTTTATTTACTTACATGCTGTAGTGATGTTTTTAGCTGGAGCGTAGCTGTGTGCACTGATAACGTTTGTGCCTGTGCAAACATTTAGGAGAACTGGAAGTGATTATATTTACTAAAAATAGCCTTTGAAAGTGATTTCTTATGAACAAATGGCCTTTAAATAAAATTAGGACGTCATAATTTCCTGTTCATAATATAAAAAATGTGTGTTATGCTGAAGACACAGCAACAAGTTAGAAAGAACTACAGGAAATGATAGACATTGTGGTGTTAGGAAATGGAAGAATAAGCTGCGGTTGGAATAATGGAAAGACAGAAGTGGTATCAAAAGAAACAAATTATTCCTAAATGTTTAATAAAACTCAGTGGTGTTATTTTGGGACAAGTACAGAAATTTAAGTGTCTGGGCACAGGGATAACATCAGATGGAAGATGCATTACCGAGATACAAAACATAATAGGACAGGCAAAAACTGCATTTTATAAAATAAAGAAAATCTTATGCAATATTTCTTTGTCATTGATGGTTAAAAAAAAAAATTCTTGCTTGCTACATACATCCGGTTTTAACATATGGCTGTGAGTCCTGGACAATCGGTAGGCAGGCCAAACAATTTCTTGAGGCCTCAGAGATGTGGTTTTACAGAAGAATGATTAAAATACCAAAAAGAGCAACCAAGAGGTTTTGAAAGAGCCAGGATGTCACAGACATCAGAAGGAGACAGTCTTTATTTTCCCGCCATGTTATGAGAAGATGGAAAATATAAAACCACTGAAAGATCCATGGAAGGAGGGATAGAGGAAGACAACGAGAAAAGATTCTTGTCAGTCTTGTTGCATACTTGCTGCAGGAGATCAGGGATTGTGGAAAAGCATGATCGCCCATGCCAGTCGGCAAGGCACCTGATGATGATGAATTTCCTATTACTTACAATGGCTTTCCAGCAGAGATCATGTATGAGTCACTGTATAAATGCTTTTAATGGTCAAAGAGAGATAAGTCAGTTAATTGTCTGCTGCATTCATGTTTACTAATTACTCCCCTTATTCTGTATATAAATTAAAATTGTTTTGGTCTCTAAATGTAATTGTTAGAATTTTTCTTGTGACCTATTAAATCAAGCACCCATTACAGTAACTAATGTTCTTGCATTCTGACAAGACACACAAATAGTTTACGAATATGATGAAGTTTTCTGTGATGTTCTCTCTGTGGTCAAGACATTTGGTTGGAACATGACGGCTGTTATATAATTATAACATCCAGTTTCGTCCTTTTCAGGACGAAATTTTTTGTCATTTGAAGCCCTACTCTGGCTTTTGCCAGGGGCCGCAATATAGGCAGGCCATACATATGGCCAAATGTCTGAACGCGGTTTCTGGGACCTCTCCACGGCGATCCTCATCCGCATGGTGGCACTTTGTGTCATCGGGTGTTTATCGCTTGTGTGATGTCCTGGTGGGGTAGAAATTCATTCATTCATTCATGACGGCTGTTTTTGTTTTCTGGAGATTTGTCTTTCTCACCTTCAGATTGCATACTACTAGAGTCTGTCAATTGATTGGTGTGTACTTTAGTGATGACCATTCTTTGTGAAAGTACAGTGTCTTTATAGTCATCAGTGCATTGTTTTGTGATGATCTTTCAACTTTTTAAAAGCTTTGCTGTGTCAGTCTATGCTTGATCTGATTGCTGGAATGTTGATGAAGAATTGACATCAAAGCATTCGGGTCACTCCCATAAGCGCGCCGTCCCCGTCTTCAGCAGCAACCGAAGAGTTCCAATTCCTAATGCACCATTAACTGTCAGATTGTAAATCTGTCTTGCCTTTCTCTTGAGTGTTAAGCTTCGGCCAGATCCTCTAATACTCCACGCAGTACTGTTCTCCTCAGACCGTAATGATCTGTTTGTAGCTCTTTACTGTTCACTGCTGGGTGATTTGCTGAAAGAAATTAGAATGTGTATATGCATGCATGAACCATATTTTTCTGCGTATGGGATGCCATCTTGTACAAGACGACCCCTAATTTGTAGCCCAGAATTGAGAAATTAAAAATGTAATCACATTCAGTGTATAATAGTACTCCCCAATTTAGAAGTTATAAAAATTTATACATGGAAAAGTACAGTATTAATGCAACAACTTTCACAGTACAATAGCCAGAGCTCATAAGATCCCTATGTTTCCCCCAACACTTCACTGGGGTAGTTGGAAGAAGAAGAAGGTTATGGTTCTGTCACCGGTGCAATGCAGAGTCAAGAGACTGTAAATGATTCTGGTACTTGTGAAAGAAGCATATTTTCCTTACATTGTTATTTTGAGCATTCACTGTGTTTGTTTATTTCTTCCAGCCCACACTTGACTGTCATATTGTCTGTTCTTCCTTGGCCAACTTTTGTATTTAGATTGTCGCTTACAGTTTGGATATTCTCTGTCTTTAGTTCTCTTGTCAAGGGACACCACCACAAGGAACATGCAGGGTCGGTGTTAAATGAATTGAGAGGTAAAGTACCAACAGTCTGCATTCAAAAAAAGCCAAATCTGTAAACTCAATTTCTGGAACAAGACTGACATACACCAGAACGTTCCGCTGGATTTTACAGTTGAAGAACGCAAAGCAGAAGATCATGGGTTAACATTGCTGTCTAATGGCTTGCCATTTTTTTATTTTTTTAAATAATTATTTGTTTAACCCTTTCACCCCATTAGCCGAAATCTTGCTACTTCAGTTGTGGCTCATATCCCTGTACATATGCATTTCTGCAGTGGGCTGTTCTTGTACAAGTGTAGTTAAATGCCATTGGTTCTGTTTGCCCCTGCGCAGTATTTAATTGGCTTAGATATTATTATATTTATTAAAATAGCGTTTTTTTTTTTTCGTATGAACATAGCAGCTTTTTTTTATGGCTGTCCTTACTTTTCCATAGCCACAGTGATAGAGGTTACAGGGTCACAGCATGAGTTACACAGTATATATTTGTTTAAGCTATCAGTGAGTTCCCAAAATGCTTCACTGTGTTTATGTTTGTTGTAGTGTGCGTTCACCGGCTGTAAACCCCAGCGGAAAGACCTGGTTGTTCATCCATTTCTGGACTTTGGCTTTGTTCCAGGACCTGAGTTTTGCGTGTGCATCCGTTTGTTTGTTTGTTTGTTTTAGTATCCAGAAGCCATGAGTTGTTAACCCTTAGGCTCGGTATTATGGATATCGCAACCTTTCGGCCTTGATTCCATTTTAAATACCGTAAATCTGGGAGAAATGTGGCTTTTCTGCCCACCCCCGGGAGTGAACCCGGACCACAAGGAGCTCGTCACCCGCTCACCGCGAAATCCGGTTTAGCCAACTTCGCTAGAGAGACGGGCGTGCATCCGTTTAACAGCTCTTGCTTATTTGTATGCAGACTGATGAGGGAAGTTAGTGGCCTCCTATGACATGCTTGCTGGGGAGGCAGTGGGTCTATTTTTGTGTTCCCCCACAATGAGGCTCCAGAACCCACATGGTAGTTCCTGTTTATTGATTACTCCATTTGTATATTTGAAAACAAAAATTTTTACAATGTAGGTCAGGGCCATTCAGCTCAGTTTATCCAAGGGCCATAATGTTCAAAATGGGGATAGTCACGGGCAAGAGGCCCAAACAACAGGATAGAAGCATCATTAATACTATATAGTTGGCAGGTTAAATGTGGCCTGATTTGGCTCATGGGTTGTCATTTGAAAAGATGTAGATATACAAATTTAAAAAATTGTAACTCTCCTCTCTACTCAAGAATTCCAAATAAGTTCTGTTGCATTTTTCCCGTTTGTTTCCAGGGTGAAAAGGTTAATTACCCAAAATATACCCTGTTTAGGAAAAAACATCACCTTGTCATACATAGATGTCTGCAGAAGTGTTTAGTTCCCTTCCATAGATCACTGTAGAACATTGAGTCCAAACTAGACCAGCTGAATGTCTTTACCTGGACTGGTCTTTCTCATCAAGTCATGGGTGCATTCAGGGTGATCCCAGCTGTCTTGACTTAGGAGGTCTAATTTCTTACATTCACACACATTAAAACCTGACCCGTTACCTAGAATGGTCTAATTTCTTACATTCACACACATTAAAACCTGATCCGTTACCTAGAATGGTCTAATTTCTTACATTCACACATTAAAACCTGACCCGTTACCTAGAATGGTCTCATTTCTTACATTCACACATTCAAACCTGACCCGTTACCTAGAATGGTCTAATTTCTTACATTCACACACATTAAAACCTGACCCGTTACCTAGAATGGTCTAATTTCTTACATTCACACACATGAACCTGATGGTCTCATTTCTTACATTCACACACATTAAAACCTGACCCGTTACCTAGAATGGTCTCATTTCTTACATTCACACATTAAAACCTGACCCGTTACCTAGAATGGTCTCATTTCTTACATTCACACACATTAAAAACCTGAATGGTCCCGTTACCTAGAATGGTCTCATTTCTTACATTCACACACATTAAAACCTGACCCGTTACCTAGAATGGTCTCATTTTCACACACATTAAAACACCCGTTACAGAATGGTCTCACATTCACACACATTAAAACCTGACCCGTTACCTAGAATGGTCTCATTTCTTACATTCACACACATTAAAACCTGACATTCACACATTAAAACCCCCGTTACCTAGAATGGTCTCATTTCTTACATTCACACATTAAAACCTGACCCGTTACCTTGGTCTCATTTCTTACATTCACACACATTAAAACCTGACCCGTTACCTAGAATGGTCTCATTTCTTACATTCACACACATTAAAACCTGACCCGTTACCTAGAATGGTCTCATTTCTTACATTCACACACATTAAAACCTGACCCGTTACCTAGAATGGTCTCATTTCTTACATTCACACACATTAAAACCTGACCCGTTACCTAGAATGGTCTCATTTCTTACATTCACACACATTAAAACCTGACCCGTTACCTAGAATGGTCTAATTTCTTACATTCACACACATTAAAACCTGACCCGTTACCTAGAATGGTCTAATTTCTTACATTCACACACATTAAAACAGACCCACCTAGAATGGTCAATTTCCAGACCCGTTACCTAGAATGGTCTGACTTTATTAAAACCTGACCCGTTAGAATGGTCTCATTTCTTACATTCACACACATTAAAACCTGACCCGTTACCTAGACCCTCATTTTTATTTCTTACATTCACATTCTTACATTAAAAAAACCTGACCCGTTACCTAGAATGGTCTAATTTCTTACATTCACACACATTAAAACCTGACCCGTTACCTAGAATGGTCTAATTTCTTACATTCACACACATTAAAACCTGACCCGTTACCTAGAATGGTCTTTTCTTACATTCACACACATTAAAACCTGACCCGTTCTAGAATGCTCTCTCTCTCTCTCTCATTTCTCTTAAAACTCTGACCCGTTACTCTCTCTCTCACACATCTCCGTTACCTAGAATCTCTCTCTCTCCCTCTCCTCTCTCATCTCTCTCTACCTCTCTGTCTCTCTCTCGCACGCACGCATGCACAGACAGACAGACAGAGATATGTTCTGTACAATATAGGCACATATGGAGAAGTTTATTTGAAGTTCTGTTCAGTGGCATTGCAAAGTCAGGTGTTACTTGGTGTGGATAATTTGCCTATCTCTCACACAAACATACACACTTTTTTGTTTTAAAAATTATATAAACATATTTGTGCCATTTTGTCACTCCCACCCCTCTCCCCTTTTTCTAGTTTTCACACCCCAGACCTGCTGGCAACCCCTGCACGCCCCATCGTATGCCACTGGTTCTGTTATGGGTGTGATATGGGCACGTATAAATAAGTTTACTGGGTGTGATATAGAAAAGTATGGTGGTGTTTTCTGTGTGATATAGACACATGTGAAGAAGATTACTGTGTGATATGGGCTCGTGTGAAGAAATTTACTGTGTGATATAGACACACATGGAGTTTACTGGTGATATGGGCATGTATAGAGAGGTTTACTGGGTGCGGTACAGAAAAGTATGGAGGTGTTTTCTGTGTAATATAGACACATGTAAAGAAGTTTACTGTGTGATATAGACACATGTAGAGAAATTTACTGTGTGATATAGACACATGTAGAGAAATTTACTGTGTGATATAGACACATGTAAAGTAGTTTACTGTGTGATATAGACACATGTAGAGAAATTTACTGTGTAATATAGACACATGTAAAGAAGTTTACTGTGTGATATAGACACATGTAAAGAAATTTACTGTGTGATATAGACACATGTAGAGAAGTTTACTGTGTGATATAGACACATGTAGAGAAGTTTACTGTGTGATATAGACACATGTAGAGAAGTTTACTGTGTGTTATAGACACATGTAGAGAAATTTACTGTGTGATATAGACACATGTAGAGAAGTTTACTGTGTAATATAGACACATGTAAAGAAGTTTACTGTGTGATATAGACACATGTAGAGAAGTTTACTGTGTGATATAGTCACACATGAAGAAGAAGGAGTTTACTGTGTGATATAGACACATGTAAAGAAGTTTACAGTGTGATATAGACACATGAAGAAGAAGGAGTTTACTGTGTGATATAGACACATGTAAAGAAGTTTAATGTGTGATATAGACACATGTAAAGAAGTCTACTGTGTGATATAGACACATGTAGAGAAGTTTACTGTGTGATATAGACACATGTAAAGAAGTTTACTGTGTGATATAGACACATGTAAAGAAGTTTACTGTGTGATATAGACACATGAAGAAGAAGGAGTTTACTGTGTGATATAGACGCATGTAGAGAAGTTTACTGTGTGATATAGACACATGTAGAGAAGTTTACTGTGTGATATAGACACATGTAGAGAAGTTTACTGTGTGATATAGACACATGTAAAGAAGTTTACTGTATGATATAGACACATGTAGAGAAGTTTACTGTGTGATATAGACACATGTAGAGAAATTTACTGTGTGATATAGACACATGTAGAGAAGTTTACTGTGTGATATAGACACATGTAGAGAAGTTTACTGTGTGATATAGACACATGTAGAGAAGTTTACTGTGTGATATAGTCACATGTAGAGAAGTTTACTGTGTGATATAGACACATGTAGAGAAGTTTACTGTGTGATATAGACACATGTAGATAAGTTAACTGTGTGATATAGACACATGTAGAGAAGTTTACTGTGTGATATAGTCACATGTAGAGAAGTTTACTGTGTGATATAGACACATGTAGAGAAGTTTACTGTGTGATATAGTCACACATGAAGAAGAAGGAGTTTACTGTGTTGATATAGACACATGTAAAGAAGTTTACTGTGTGATATAGACACATGAAGAAGAAGGAGTTTACTGTGTGATATAGACGCATGTAGAGAAGTTTACTGTGTGATATAGACACATGTAGAGAAGTTTACTGTGTGATATAGACACATGTAGAGAAGTTTACTGTGTGATATAGACACATGTAAAGAAGTTTACTGTGTGATATAGACACATGTAAAGAAGTCTACTGTGTGATATAGACACATGAAGAAGAAGGAGTTTACTGTGTGATATAGTCGCATGTAGAGAAGTTTACTGTGTGATATAGACACATGTAGAGAAGTTTACTGTGTAATATAGACACATGTAAAGAAGTTTACTGTGTGATATAGACACATGTAGAGAAGTTTACTGTGTGATATAGTCACATGTAGAGAAGTTAACTGTGTGATATAGACACATGTAGAGAAGTTTACTGAGTGATATAGTCACACATGAAGAAGAAGGAGTTTACTGTGTTGATATAGACACATGTAAAGAAGTTTACAGTGTGATATAGACACATGAAGAAGAAGGAGTTTACTGTGTGATATAGACACATGTAGAGAAGTTTACTGTGTGATATAGACACATGTAGAGAAATTTACTGTGTGATATAGACACATGTAGAGAAATTTACTGTGTGATATAGACACATGTAGAGAAATTTACTGTGTGATATAGACACATGTGAAGTTTACTGTGTGGTTATAAACACATATGGGGGAGTTTACTGTGTGATTTAGACATGTTTGGACCAGTTTATCATATATTCCTTTATTTACTTGTGTGATGTATACACATACAGAGAGATTTTTCATGTTTTCAAGAATCTTGCCCAGAATTGTATATCCCAGAAACGGACAGTAACAGAATATCCAAACAGTATTGGTTTACAATTATTATTATTTATTATGAAAAACACATATTCAGAATAGTCACTGCACACTGGAAGATTTATAGAAGCTTAGTCTCTCCTGTTTACTCTCAGGATCTATGAATGATGATTGTTCCGATAGTTCGCTAACTGCATAAAAAGCTGGAGTTATCTTCTGATGAATTACAAGTAGGGTTCCAGATTGTGGTAGCTTTTAAATTACCATAAAAATTAACATAACTCTGATCACTTGTAAGAACAGCCATAAACTGGGGAAAGACTACAAGTATTCGTTCTTAAACCAAACAAATTCATAAAATCATTCTAATCTGTTCTGTGTTTAGTAAAAGTTACAAGCAGTCAGCTTGCATTGGGTAATAACAAACATATTTGTATGTGTGGGCTCCAGTTATGTTACTGTCACATGTATGATCCAGTTATGTTACTGTCACATGTGGGCTCCAGTTATGTTACTGTCACATGTGGGCTCCAGTTATGTTACTGTCACATGTGGGCTCCAGTTATGTTACTGTCACATGTGGGCTCCAGTTATGTTACTGTCACATATATGATCCAGTAATGTTACTGTCACATGTATGATCCAGTTATGTTACTGTCACATGTGGGCTCCAGTTATGTTACTGTCACATGTGGGCTCCAGTTATGTTACTGTCACATGTATGATCCAGTTATGTTACTGTCACATGTATGATCCAGTTATGTTACTGTCACATATATGATCCAGTAATGTTACTGTCACATGTATGATCCAGTTATGTTACTGTCACATGTGGGCTCCAGTTATGTTACTGTCACATGCATGATCCAGTTATGTTACTGTCACATGTGGGCTCCAGTTATGTTACTGTCACATGTGGGCTTCAGTTATGTTACTGTCACATGTATGATCCAGTTATGTTACTGTCACATGTGGGCTCCAGTTATGTTACTATCACATGTATGATCCAGTTATGTTACTGTCACATGTATGATCCAGTTATGTTACTGTCACATGTGGGCTCCAGTTATGTTACTGTCACATGTGGGCTCCAGTTATGTTACTATCACATGTATGATCCAGTTATGTTACTGTCATATGGGAGCTTTGATTCTGTTACTTCCACGTATAATAAAAATTACAGCCTCCTTCAACTTTGAGTTGATGTTTTATTTAAAAAAGGACCTTCAGCTACACGTGCCTCTGTTATTTAGTGCTTCTGTTATGTTATCTAGGGCTCTGTAATATGTCTAGGGCTCTGTTATGTGTCTAGGCCTCTGTTATATGTCTATGCATCTGTTACATTTCCGGGTCTCTGTTATATGTCTGGGTCTCTGTTACATGACTGGGTCTCTGTTACAAGTCTGGGTCTCTGTTACATGTCTGGCTGTCTGTTACATGTCTGGCTGTCTGTTACAAGTCTGGGTCTCTGTTACAAGTCTGGGTTGCTGTTACACGTCCAGGTCTCTGTTACATGTCCGGGTCTCTGTTACATGTCTGGCTGTCTGTTACAAGTCTGGGTCTCTGTTACATGTCTGGCTGTCTGTTACAAGTCTGGGTCTCTGTTACATGTCTGGCTGTCTGTTACAAGTCTGGGTCTCTGTTACATGTCTGGCTGTCTGTTACAAGTCTGGGTCTCTGTTACATGTCTGGCTGTCTGTTACAAGTCTGGGTCTCTGTTACATGTCTGGCTGTCTGTTACAAGTCTGGGTCTCTGTTACATGTCTGGCTCTCTGTTACCTGTCTGGCTGTCTGTTACAAGTCTGGGTCTCTGTTACATGTCTGGGTCTCTGTTACATGTCTGGGTCTCTGTTACATGTCTGGGTCTCTGTTACATGTCTGGGTCTCTGTTACATGTCTGGCTCTCTATTACATGTCTGGGTCTCTGTCACATGTCTGGGTCTCTGTCACATGTCTGGGTCTCTGTCACATGTCTGGCTCTCTGTCACATGTCTGGCTCTCTGTTACATGTCTGGGTCTCTGTCACATGTCTGGGTCTCTGTCACATGTCTGGGTCTCTGTCACATGTCTGGCTCTCTGTTACATGTCTGGGCCTCTGTTACATGCCTGGGTATCTGATTCCTATCTAGGTCTCTGTTACATGTTCATGCCTCGGCTATGTGTCTTATTCTCTGTTAAATGTCCAGATTTCTGTTACATGTCTGGGTCTGCATCATATATGTCTGGATTGAATTGATACATAACTGCAGATGATCACAAGCTGTGCAGAACCATGGTTGCCCATCCCAGTCACAAAGAATTTGCTGTTGATAATAATATGTAACCATACAGCCACACAAGACAAGCACACAATGCTTTCATAATGACATGTAACCATATAGCCATACAAGACAAGCACACAATACTTTCATAATGATATGTAACCATATAGCTATACAAGACAAGCACACAATGCTTTCATAATGACATGTAACCATATAGCCATACAAGACAAGCACACAATGCTTTCATAATGACATGTAACCATATAGCCATACAAGACAAGCACACAATGCTTTCATAATGACATGTAACCATATAGCCATACAAGACAAGCACACAATACTTTCATAATGATATGTAACCATATAGCCATACAAGACAAGCACACAATGCTTTCATAATGACATGTAACCATATAGCCATACAAGACAAGCACACAATGCTTTCATAATGACATGTAACCATATAGCCATACAAGACAAGCACACAATGCTTTCATAATGATATGTAACCATATAGCCACACAAGACAAGCACACAATGCTTTCATAATGATATGTAACCATATAGCCATACAAGACAAGCACACAATGCTTTCATAATGATATGTAACCATATAGCCACACAAGACAAGCACACAATGCTTTCATAATGACATGTAACCATATAGCCATACAAGACAAGCACACAATGCTTTCATAATCATATGTAACCATATAGCCACACAAGACAAGCACACAATGCTTTCATAATATGTAACCATATAGCCACACAAGACAAGCACACAATGCTTTCATAATGACATGTAACCATATAGCCATACAAGACAAGCACACAATGCTTTCATTGTGATATGTAACCATATAGCCATACAAGACAAGCACACAATGCTTTCATAATGATATGTAACCATATAGCCATACAAGACAAGCACACAATGCTTTCATAATGACATGTAACCATATAGCCATACAAGACAAGCACACAATGCTTTCATAATCATATGTAACCATATAGCCACACAAGACAAGCACACAATGCTTTCATAATATGTAACCATATAGCCACACAAGACAAGCACACAATGCTTTCATAATGACATGTAACCATATAGCCATACAAGACAAGCACACAATGCTTTCATAATGATATGTAACCATATAGCCATACAAGACAAGCACACAATGCTTTCATAATGATATGTAACCATATAGCCATACAAGACAAGCACACAATGCTTTAATAATGACATGTAACCATATAGCCATACACGACAAGCACACAATGCTTTCATAATGATATGTAACCATATAGCCATACAAGACAAGCACACAATGCAATGCTGTTCATAATGACATGTAACCATATAGCCATACAAGACAAGCACACAATGCTTTCATAATGATATGTAACCATATAGCCACACAAGACAAGCACACAATGCTTTCATAATATGTAACCATATAGCCACACAAGACAAGCGCACAATGCTTTCATAATGACATGTAACCATATAGCCATACAAGACAAGCACACAATGCTTTCATAATGACATGTTACCATATAGCCATACAAGACAAGCACACAATGCTTTCATAATGATATGTAACCATATAGCCACACAAGACAAGCACACAATGCTTTCATAATGATATGTAACCATATAGCCAAACAAGACAAGCACACAATGCTTTCATAATGATATGTAACCATATAGCCATACAAGACAAGCACACAATGCTTTCATAATGATATGTAACCATATAGCCACACAAGACAAGCACACAATGCTTTCATAATGATATGTAACCATATAGCCACACAAGACAAGCACACAATGCTTTCATAATGATACGTAACCATATAGCCACACAAGACAAGCACACAATGCTTTCATAATGATATGTAACCATACAGCCACACAAGACAAGCACACAATGCTTTCATAATACGTAACCATATAGCCAAACAAGACAAGCACACAATGCTTTCATAATGATATGTAACCATATAGCCATACAAGACAAGCACACAATGCTTTCATAATGATATGTAACCATATAGCCACACAAAACAAGCACACAATGCTTTCATAATACGTAACCATATAGCCAAACAAGACAAGCACACAATGCTTTCATAATGATATGTAACCATATAGCCATACAAGACAAGCACACAATGCTTTCATAATGTGTAACCATATAGCCACACAAGACAAGCACACAATGCTTTCATAATGACATGTAACCATATAGCCATACAAGACAAGCACACAATGCTTTCATAATCATATGTAACCATATAGCCACACAAGACAAGCACACAATGCTTTCATAATATGTAACCATATAGCCACACAAGACAAGCACACAATGCTTTCATAATGACATGTAACCATTTAGCCATACAAGACAAGCACACAATGCTTTCATTGTGATATGTAACCATATAGCCATACAAGACAAGCACACAATGCTTTAATAATGACATGTAACCATATAGCCATACACGACAAGCACACAATGCTTTCATAATGATATGTAACCATATAGCCATACAAGACAAGCACACAATGCTTTCATAATGACATGTAACCATATAGCCATACAAGACAAGCACACAATGCTTTCATAATGATATGTAACCATATAGCCACACAAGACAAGCACACAATGCTTTCATAATATGTAACCATATAGCCACACAAGACAAGCGCACAATGCTTTCATAATGACATGTAACCATATAGCCATACAAGACAAGCACACAATGCTTTCATAATGATATGTAACCATATAGCCACACAAGACAAGCACACAATGCTTTCATAATGATATGTAACCATATAGCCAAACAAGACAAGCACACAATGCTTTCATAATGATATGTAACCATATAGCCATACAAGACAAGCACACAATGCTTTCATAATGATATGTAACCATATAGCCACACAAGACAAGCACACAATGCTTTCATAATGATATGTAACCATATAGCCACACAAGACAAGCACACAATGCTTTCATAATGATACGTAACCATATAGCCACACAAGACAAGCACACAATGCTTTCATAATGATATGTAACCATACAGCCACACAAGACAAGCACACAATGCTTTCATAATACGTAACCATATAGCCAAACAAGACAAGCACACAATGCTTTCATAATGATATGTAACCATATAGCCATACAAGACAAGCACACAATGCTTTCATAATGATATGTAACCATATAGCCACACAAAACAAGCACACAATGCTTTCATAATACGTAACCATATAGCCAAACAAGACAAGCACACAATGCTTTCATAATGATATGTAACCATATAGCCATACAAGACAAGCACACAATGCTTTCATAATATGTAACCATATAGCCACACAAGACAAGCACACAATGCTTTCATAATGATATGTAACCATACAGCCATACAAGACAAGCACACAATACTTTCATAATGATATGTAACCATATAGCCATACAAGACAAGCACACAATGCTTTCATAATGATATGTAACCATATAGCCATACAAGACAAGCACACAATGCTTTCATAATGATATGTAACCATATAGCCATACAAGACAAGCATTCAAGGCTTTCATAATGACATGTAACCATATAGCCATACAAGACAAGCACACAATGCTTTCATAATGATATGTAACCATATAGCCATACAAGACAAGCATTCAAGGCTTTCATAATGACATGTAACCATATAGCCATACAAGACAAGCACACAATGCTTTCATAATGACATGTAACCATATAGCCATACAAGACAAGCACACAATGCTTTCATAATGATATGTAACCATATAGCCATACAAGACAAGCATTCAAGGCTTTCATAATGACATGTAACCATATAGCCATACAAGACAAGCACACAATGCTTTCATAATGACATGTAACCATATAGCCATACAAGACAAGCACACAATGCTTTCATAATGATATGTAACCATATAGCCATACAAGACAAGCACACAATGCTTTCATAATGATATGTAACCATAAAGCCATACAAGACAAGCATTCAAGGCTTTAATTTTTCAGAAAAAAGTTTTATTTACAAAACATATTCTTTCTACAAGTATGCTGAAACACTGACAAATGATATCTTCAGTTGAGTTGCATTAAGAACTGACGTCATAGCACTTTATAACCTATAAAACCCCCCCCCCCCCCCCCCAACCCCTCCCAATCTTCAGCAGCCAGCCCAGAGTTCCAATTCTGATGGTACTAGAAATAGTTTGACTGTACATCAGTTGTGATTTAAAGAGCTATGAACTGAACATTTGTTTATGTCCAACAAACTGTCCTCCTACCAGGTATCTTTCACGTGATCATTTAACTAAATAAACATTGTAACATGTTTTACATGCTTAATTCAGATAACACTAGACGCAGTAACATGTTTTACATGATAACTGGATACAGTAACATATTCTACATGATCACTGGATGCAGTTATACATTTCATATGATCACTTGAGAAAACATTAGACAATACAATATGTTACAGGATAATTGGATACAGTAACACATTTTACATGATCACTTAAGAAAAAAACTAGACAATAAAATATTTAACATGATTATTGGATACAGTACCAAATTTGGCATGATCACTCTAGATAACACTAAATACAATAACATATTTTACATTATCATTGGATACAGTAACATATTTTAAATGATCACTTAATATAACATTGGATAGTAACAAAGATAACACTAGACACAGAAACATATTTTACATGATCATTAGTTACAGTAACAAATTTATCATCACTGGATAGAGTAACAGATTTGACATAATCACTCAAGATAACACTAGACACTAACATAATTTACATTATCACTGAATACAGTAACAGATTTTAAATCATAACACAATATAACATTAGATAAAACATATTTTACTTGATCACTCAAGATAACACTAGATACAGAAACATATTTTACGTGATCATTAGATAAGTAACATATTTGACATAGTCACTCAAGATAACACTAGACAGTAACATATTTTACATGATCACTGAAGATATCACCTAATACAGTAATATATTTTACATGATCATGCAAAATACGCTAGACACAGTAAAATATTTTACATGATCACTCAAGGTAATATTAGATATAGTAACATATTTTCATGACCACTAAAGATAACACTAGACACAGTAAAATATTTTGAATGATAACTGGATACAGTAACATATTTTACATGATCACTCAAAATAACATTAGACACAGTAACATATTTTACACAATCTTTCAAGATAAAATTAGAAGAAAAGACACTGGCGTTGGATAGGACACATTGAGAAAACCCTAGAACAATATAACTAGAAAGTCTTTGCACTGGAACCCCCACAGGGGCAGAGGATTAAAGGAAGGCCAAAAAACACATGGAGAAGGGAGCTGGAGAATGAAGTTAGAAAGATGGGGAGGACATGGAGAGAGCGGCATGCGATAGCAAAGGATAGAACGACTTGGCATGAGTTGGTAGAGGGCCTATGCTCCATTGGGGGGCTAGAAAGGAAGAAGAATAAGAAGATGAGAGCAACAAATTTCTAAAGAACAGAGGAATGAAGGCCAGCTTGCTTTTAGCTGCACAACCAGTTTACTAAATGAGTGTACAGCAGAAGCATAACACACAGCACCTGGACACCAACAACATGCATACAGGCACTACAAGGTTTCAGGAGTGTTGCCTTGCATGGTGGCTGTGTGATCTGTTGTCTGCTGGTAGAAGTCTGGCTTGAATTTGTCCTCACTGCTGTAGCCACTGTTGCTGTTTTTGCTGTACTGGCTGTTGAAAGTTTTGTTGCTGTTGTTGTTGTTGTCTGTGCCACTGTTGCTGTTTTTGCTGTACTGGCTGTTGAAAGTTTTGTTGCTGTTGTTGTTTGGTACCATAAGGTTTTACAGAAGACACCAATGGCCACGGTCATCTTAGAAATAGGACTGACGTCTTCCCTCTCAAAGTCGGAGTACGTCTGCCAGAGAGGCAGGGAGCAATAACAGCACACAAATAAGCCAGTAAAACGGATGCACACGCAAAACTCAGGTCCTGATACAAGGCCAAAGGCCAAATGGACGAACAACCAGCAACTTCTCCCAGAATTCATAGCTGGGAAAGGCAAAGAAAGAAAGAAAAAGAAGATACCTAGGTGATGAAAAAACCCATAATCAAAAATTGTGAATTCTTTACTGTGAAGTCTATAAAATAAAATTATAGTTCTCAAGGTTTCGATAAAATAACATATCACTAAAGGAGTTCATAAAATAATATATCACTCAAGGACGCCATAAAATAACATTACAGCACTAAAGGAGTCCATAAAATAACATATCACTAAAGGAGTTCATAAAATAACATAGCACTCAAGAAGTCCATAAAATAACATAGCACTTAAGGAGGCCATAAAATAACATAGCACTCAAGGAGTCCATAAAATAACATAGCACTCAAGGAGGCCATAAAAAAAGTGTAGCACTCAAGGAGGCCATAAAATAACATTATAGCACTCAAGGAGTCCATAAAATAACATAACACTAAAGGAGTTAATAAAATAACATAGCACTCAAGGAGTCCATAAAATAACAAAGCACTCAAGGAGTCCATAAAGTAACATAGCACTCAAGGAGGCCATAAAATAACGTAGCACTAAAGGAGTCCATAAAATAACATCATAGCACTAAAGAAGTCCATAAAATAACATAGCACCCAAGGAGTCCATAAAATAACATAGCACTCAAGGAGGCCATAAAAAACATAGCACTCAAGGAGTCCATAAAATAACATTATAACCCGCAAGGAGTCCATAAAATAATTCGAGCACCAAAGAAGTTAAAGTAACAGTTGGGGTGGGGTGAGTGAGTCCAGTCACTTAAGCATGCTGACACAAGATAGGACCTTACTTGGGCTGGTGGCATTCCTGACATCCTCACAACTCTTGCAGCACCCATCCAGCAGTGACTTCTGATAGCAGGTGTATCTGTTGCCTTGTTCCAGGATGTACTCGCTACATGTGTAAAGAACCGTCTTATTGCCCTCTGTTGAGATTATTGTAATGTCAAAAGGTACTGTGTATTTAGAATTGGCATATTCAAGATTTCTTCATCAAGTGAAGAATAAATATCACAGGTGATCACACGAACTTTGAGCTGAAATGCTACAGTAAACAATTCTTAGAATACATTTGACTAAGAAGAAGAAAAACACCAGCATCCTTCATGAACTGAACATCAGGGAGAACCGGCCCATAAACAGCATCCTGTCTGAAAAACTGACATATTTTTGTCATGCTAAATGTCATGGTGGCTAGACACAATGGTGATAGATGGTCCAGTTTTTGGGAAAATGAGGCAGAATCAAACCCCCATAAGAGTGGAACAAAGGATGAATCGGCTATGAAAGCACATAGGGCTGAGGAAATGGCCAGAGAAATAGACATTTTCAGGTGTGCCTGGCCAGAGCGATGTTATGTAAGGGACCTGCTGTTTGATGATGGTCCCATGAAATACCCCTAGATGTCTTTGTTACAAATGTTTAAAAGGTATATTAAGTGTTACAAATGTTTAAAAGATATACTAATGTTACAAATGTTTAAAAGGTATACCAACTGTTACAAATGTTTAAAAGGTACACTAACTGTTACAAATGTTTAAAAGGTATACTAATTGTTACAAATGTTTAAAAGGTATACTAATTGTTACACATTTTTTAAAGGTATACTAATTGTTACAAATGTTTAAAAGGTATACTAATTGTTACAAGTGTTTAAAAGGTATACTAATGATACACATATTTAAAAGGTATACTAATTATTACAACTGTTTAAAAAGTATACTAAAGTTACAAATATATAAAAGGTATATTAATTGTTACAACTGTTTATAAGGTATACTAATGTTACAACTGTTTAAGAGGTATACTAATGTTAAAAATATTTAAAAGGTATCTAACTGTTACAAATGTTTAAAAGGTATACTAATTGTTATAAATGTTTAAAAGGTATACTAACTGTTACAAATGTTTAAAAGGTGTACTAACTGTTACAAACGTTTAAAAGGCATACTGATGTAACAAAGCATTTAAAAGAATGGTTCTGAAAGCATAGGTCAAGCGAAGGAAGCATTTCAGAAAATGAAAAATATCTCATGCAATAAGTCGCTCTTATTTAATGTCAGAAAGAGAGTGCTAGAAGGTTACACAGAACCTGTTCTGCTGTACGGCGATGAATCTTTGAATGAGAGTGAACAAATTAAGAAGAATTTGGAAGCAACAGAGATGTGGTTTCTGAGACGAATATTACAAATACCTTGGACGGCCAGAGTAGCTAACAACGATTGTTTGAAAGAAGCTAATGAAAGTATATCTCTATATATAACAATATGAAGGAGACAAACACTGTTCTTTGGCTACGTAATGAGAAGAGAGGCTTTGGAAAACATCGTGACAACTGGAAAGCTCAGTAAAAAAAGGGGTAGAGGCAGACCAAGAAAGGTGATGCTGCATGGGCTGAAACGATGGCAGAAGGGGATATCTTCAGGAGAGCTGTTCCAGGCAACCAGGGATCCTGATTTGTGGAGATGCATGAGTGCCTAGGCCAACATGCCGGGGCACATGATGATGATCCTGCATACAATGAAAAATCCAAAACATGGGAAGATAATACTGAATATGACCACCTGCGAGTAAAACATCGACAGAATGTGTGCAATTTGATGTTTTCAAAGGTCCCTGTATCTCAATTAACTGTAAGAATACTGATTGTTTGCTCTGAATCAGTGTTTTTTTTTTTTTTTTTTTTTTTTTTCAAAAACACTACTAATAAATAAGGCAAATGTTTATTTACAATGAAAAAGATGCTTACAAAGACATGATTATTAAAAGGTAGCATGCCCCATTTAAACAGCTTACTCTGAACGGTTAGTTCGCCGTGTGGGTTCCGGGGCCCCATGGTGGGGAAAACAAGAATAGACTCACTGCCTCCCCAACAAGCATGTCGTGGGAGCTGACTTATTGGGGGCTTCCTTTGAAGTCTGAGTGCATGTAACAGAGAGGCAAGGAACCAACAATCTGCGTATAATTAAGTCAGATCTGTTAAATGGATGTGTACGGAACATTCAGGTACTGGAACAAGACTAACGTTCTTTCCGCTGGAGTTTAAAGACAGTCAACAGGAAGAAGAAAAATACTGAACGGTTAGTGAGTTACAGAATTTTAAAGCCAGGCGCAAATTTTGGAACAAACTATAACACCCCCAAATACAATCAATCAAATCTCATCTCACCCAGAGGCACATAAGGCAGAGACAAACTGTCGCCACTCGGTTTGATCCTGAGCCATCCTCTCTATCTCCAGTTTTGTCTTTCACGTAGGTTTGAGTTCAGCCTAAAAGGTTCGCCTCCAATTGCCTCTGAGCCTGCCTCTTCCTCGCTATCCTTGTGGTGTACATTGCATTGCCTGTCTTAGCCGTCTCTCTTTCTTTATTCTGAGGATGTGTCCAGTCCACCTTTATCGTAATTTTTTTGATTTTTAAATTTACACCTTCTAAGTCTGATGTAACACCACCAATTACAATAGAACCAACTATTATACCCCTAACGGCAGCACCATTAACTACAACATCACTAACTAGCATGGCAGACTGTTTAACTTCAACATTTTATTTTTGTTGTTGCTTCTGGCAGCGATTTGCCAACGACTTTCCATATGTGAACTGAAGTCTATGGTTTCACTGTATAAGTTACTAAATTAAGTGCTTGGTGCAGCACTGTGAACTGTTATTCATGTGAAATGCCTTTCCTTTGTGCAGTTGTGTCCTAATATAGTATTCAGTAAGGCCGGTAGCTGATTTTCGTGTGGGCTGGTGAAATATCTAACCTAATATAATCATTTTGTTGTGTTTATGGCCAACTCATTGTGATCAACTACTTTCATCAATGAGCAACTGCATTTCTCATGGTGATTGTTGGATTTAGGTACCTCTAGAAACTGCCTTATGAAATTTACCAACTACAACAACTAGAATACCAACAACTACAACAACACAAACTACAACACCACCAACTATAACACCAACAACTGCAACAACACAACTATAACACCATCAACTGCAACAACACAAACTACAACACCACAAACTATAACATCAACTGCAACACCACCGCTGGCGATAACACCAACAATTGTAACAACACTAACTACAAAAATTGCACTTTTCCATTACTTTAAGTGTGCTGGGTATATAGGGCTAGACCTATACTTAAATACCAATCAGCCTTGGTTGATAATATTGTCTACCTCACCCTGGCCGCCTTTACTTCCCAGAACTGTAACTGATACCCATTTAAGACCAAAACCTGGAAGCCACTGCCATTAGGTTTTTTCTGTCAATCCAGCTATGTTTGGATTTCAAACCACAACCTACCAGAGGTGAATGTCTAGCTGCTACACCACGATGGCTCCTCCTGCTAATTATAACACTAATAATTAAAACAGCATCACCAAACTACCACCCCTCAAATGTTATAACAACAGCACCACCACCTACAACAGCTTTTCTCAACCTGCCGGTCGCAACCCTTTGGGGGGGGGGGGGGGGGGGGGGGGGGGGAGAAACGACCCTTTCACAGGGGTCGCCTAAGACCAGAGGAAAACACATATTCTTTGAAGTTTTAAAGGAAAATAATTGTTTGGTGGTCGTTACAACATGAGAGAACTGTATTAAAGGGCTGCGGCATTATGAAGGTTGAGAGCAACTGATCTACAAGATCAACTTCAACATGAACTATGAAGCTTTTTAACTCTAGCGTTAGGACTCCTACCTTGTACAGACACTGAAGTTACATCTGAACATGGCTTCGTGTCTGGACACGTATTGCAGCAGACAAAACTGTATGGTAACCCTACATATGTTCCGGTGACAAAGGATGACCCACAGTCACTAGCCTTACAACCAAGCTGTTTGTCCCCATAGCTGCATCCTGGAGACGACACAAACAGTACAACATGCTGAGTTCACACACTACTTGTGTGGCAGTTGTAAGTGATAGTGTTTTCTCAGTACTTGTGTTTACACAGTAGGTATGTGATAGTTGTGTGTGATAGCGTTTACAAAGTATGTATGAGATAGTTGTGCGAGATAGTCTTTACAGAATGTGGGTGGTAGATGTGTGTGAGAGTGTTTAAACAGTATGTATATGATAGTGTTTGAACAGTATGTATGTGAGTGTTTACACAGTATGTTCGTGATAGTGTTTACACAGTATGTATGCGCCTATTCAAACAGTATATATGTGAGAGTGTTTACACACTTTGTTATGTGATATTGTTTACATAGAATGTGTGTGACAATGTTTACACAGAATGTGAGTGGTAGTGTTTAAACAGTATAATGTGACAAGTGTGCATGATAGTGTTTACAGAATTTGTACGACAGTAGTGTGTGATAGTGTTTAAACAGTATGTACGTGACAGTTGTGCCTGCTACTATGTGACAGTGAGCTTTGCATGATAGTGTTTATAGTCTGTGTGTGATGGTGTTTGCAGTTTGTGTGTGGCAGCTGAATGTGTGAAAACCATGTGTGATAATGTTCACAGTGTTTATAGCAGTTGTGTTTGACAGTTGTACATGTCACAGGTACGTGTGTTTAACAGTTGTATATATCAAAGTTGTGACGTGTGTGTGTGACAGCTGTGTGTGAGAATTGTATGTGTGTGTGACAACTGTGTGTTTGACAGTTTTGTATGTGATAACTGTGTGTGTGACAATTTTGTGTTGGACAATTGTGTATGTGACAACTGTGTGTGTGACAATTTTGTGTTTGTGACAACTGTTTACAGTACATAACACCAAACCACAATACCAAGTTGCATAGCCACCAGTTCGTCTTGTCTGAACGTCTAAGCGCAGCGGGAGATGTCCATAGCCTGGATTCATGAACTATGTCGGCCCAACCTCGGAGACTTTCCAGCAGAATAATTTGCTGAAACAGTTGCTGACGAGGGACCCTTCTATTGATGACCAGTGAACTCCTGTTGTGCATGCTCCCACTATGGAGTTCTTCTTCTTCTTCTTATTTTTTTTTTTCCCCCAGATTGCATTCTATAATATTTTCATAGTGTGTTATTAGGGCAGTTGAAGTCTACACTCAAAAACTGATTTGTTTCTGTTCAGTTAATTTTCATTTTATCTATATGTGGCTGGAGTTTTAATTTTTTTCCTGTCTTGTTATTACCATGTATTCTGTTTTAACTTGATGACAACCAGTCCATCTCTTTTTAGCTGCCTACTTTAAGTGAGTCAGTGTTAGTACCATCTCTAGTTTATTTTCTCTAACTATATCTGTTTCATCTGCTTTTAAAACTATATTTGCGAAATCATTTGTTTTGTTTTTCAGAGTATTCTTTTCAATGCACTAAAAAGAATATGTATTATGATGATGGTGATCAATAAAACCTATGAAAAACACACGCTAAACATAAACAGTTGGCTTGTATTGTAAACAAACTTGCCCAATTGGCTTGAATTGTAAGCAAACTTGCCCAATTGGCTTGTATTGTAAACAAACTTGCCCAATTGGCTTGTATTGTAAACAAACTTGCCCAATTGGCTTGTATTGTAAACAAACTTGCCCAATTGGCTTGTATTGTAAACAAACTTGCCCAATTGGCTTGTATTGTAAACAAACTTGCCCAGTTGGCTTGTATTGTAAACATACTTGCCCAATTGACTTGTATTGTAAACAAACTTGCCCAATTGGCTTGTATTGTAAACAAACTTGCCCAGTTGGCTTGTATTGTAAACAAACTTGCCCAATTGGCTTTTAACAACCCAGTTTTACTGACATCATTATCCTCATTAATCAGTATGTCTTTTACTGAATGCGGATCTCTTCACAGTACACCTAAAAACTCTCTCTGTAGCCAGTTCTCCAGGGTGCTTTCATAACCAGTGCATCTTCACTGTCCTGTATTCACCTTCGCAGAGATCAGCCTCTGTCTCGTCTTCCGGAAACCGCATCCTTTATCACAATTCTCTCCCAATCCCCCAATGCAGCTGACATGTCCAAAATACAAAAGTGGGTGCTGTTTACAAGCCAGTTCTCCTTGATGTTCATGCCATGCAGGATGTCAGCGTTCTTCTTCCTGATCCACTGAATTCTAAGAACCTTTTTGTAGCATTTCTGTTCAAAAGTTCCAATTTGCTTCTTCAAAGACTGAGTGAGAATCCACGATTTTAATCCATAAGTTACCATGGGAAAGATGCGCCATTTTAAAGAAACCATTACCTGGCTTTGATATGAGATGTTTGGCACATGTAGCACAGCACTTCAGGTTGATGTTCTCGCTGTAGCAGTAGGTTGAGCCCAACTGGGCACAGGTCTTGCCATCAACAACAATCTCTGGCTGGTCTCCAAAAGGACACGTCTCTAGAAATGGATAAATATAATGGCCATAACATTAAGTGAAGAGTCTCTATACACAGATAAATACATTATAAACAGCCATTCCATTAAGTGATAGGTCCATATGCATAGATAAACACACTAGTAACAATATTTATAATGAGAGGCGCTAACAAGTGCGTGCTTTTGCGATGCACTCTAGAAGGGAGAAATCCCCCCCCCCCCCCCCCCGGAAATTATCTGAATCTCTCCCGTGACGTCATGGGGTACATTATAAATATTGTACCATACACTATAAATAACCATGACATTAAATGATGAGTCCCTATACAAAGATCAGGGGCCGCGTTAGCGCAGTCCATAGGAGACTCGCTTTCAAATTCAGCTACGACTTGCTGCAGCCCACGGCCGGTGTTTGAAACCTGGCGGTTCCCGGGATTTACCCAGCCTCTAGGTAATGGGTGCCAGAGTTAACACTCTGGGGAAAATGGAGGAACTTCGCTGTAGCTACGGAGTTGCGTGCGGAAGGCGACACAGGGGAGCAGTTTCTTACCAGCTGTCCGTACTGGTGGCAGAGCACTCATGGTTTATAACCGTGTGCAATGACGCTTGCTCACATCTCCCAACTTTACCTTTACCTTTAAATAGACAGATACACTACAAATAGTCATGACATTAAATGATGAGTCCCTATACATAGATAAGTACATTATAAGTAAAAATGTTTGTAAAAAAGAGAAGTTTCTAGAAACTTATAAATATACTAGCTGTGCCCTGCCACGCGTTGCTGTGGCCCCGAATGGTGAAATGGAAAAGAAAGAAAGTAGCTCTCAGCTAACAGTGTCTGTCATAACCCTTACCACCCCCCCCCCCCCTCTCTGAAGGATTGAAAAATCCTCCCTGGCAAAAGCATTAAAATAGAAATAGTTAAGAAATGAGAACTTGAAAATAATGTCTTAAGCTCTCTCAGCTAACAGTGTCTGGCATAACCCCCCCCCCCCCCCAAATAATATGTCCCTCTCCGAAGGAATACAAAATCATCACTTTGCGAAATTATTAAAATATAAATAGTTAAGAAATGATAACTTTAAAATAATGTTGTAAGCTCTCTCAGTTAACAGTGTCTGCCATAAACCCTCCCCCCCCCCCCCTTTACTAATCATACCATCCTCACCGAAGGATGGGAAAGTCATCATCTACGAAATATTGTTAACTAAATTGAGCTTTGCATACATGTCCAACCAGAGACAGATGGATAGCATCAATGTGTAATGAGGAGTAAATGTGGCCAGTGTAACAGCTACCACATCACCCATCCAGTACCAGTACTACTGCTACCACTACCACCACCACCTTCAGAAAAAAAAAAAAACAGTCACTACTGTCTGTGCAGGTCGGTGTAGCCAGATGAGTTAGCGCTGCATATTGTCACCACGGAATGATTAGTGTAATTGAGCTCCCAACAAAGAAAAAGAAAAAAAAACTCTATCACCTAAACAGTGATAAAACCCACAGTAAAAGTCCGTTCTATACTCACAAATAGCGGAAATAAAAACCCCCACCCGTCATCTTCCCTCTCTGAAGGGACGAATATTAAATGACCTTGGCATCCGGTCCGTGTCCACCCAAAGTAAACTGGACTGTAAGCAGTCTTAGTTAACAGCTTCTGTCATCAACGAATAGTTTATGATCGAGTGAAGCGTCACGGGGAGGATAAATGGGACTTTACTAAAATCGGATGTCTTTGGGCGAAAGGTGCAGATATCGCAGCCTAGCTGTAAACCACAACACAACATGCCAACAGCCCTCTTGAGGGAAAAAGAAAAATTAGCACCCAGTGGGTAATCGAACACCGGTCAACCACGTGAAGGGCGGAATACATACAACTTTACTACCTAAGACTGAAGAGTTTGAGTCTGATATCGCAGCCTAGCTGTAAACTACAAAACAACGTGCCAATCGCCCTCTCAAGGGCGAATGAAGATTACCCGTGACATGACCAACCTCACGCCGCCGCTATCGCAGGCTAGCTGTAAACCCCCAAACCGAGCGGAAAAAAGACATAGATATCGCAGCCTAGCTCTAAACCACAACACAACGTGCCAGCCGCTTAGTGAAGGGCAAAACAAATATATTTAATCACCCAGCGGGGCATTGAAGGCCAGTCACCCGCGTAAAACAAAATATACAACTACGCTACCAAGGACTCAAGCATCTGCCCAATTATGTCTCCATCTCCGAATGAGTGAAACATTATTATGCGGCGACATTGTTAAAATAGAAATAGTTAAGAAATGAGAACTGTAAAATAATCCTCTACGAAGTATAGGAAAGTCATCGCCTGACGAAATATTGTTGTTAAATTGAGCCTGGCATCCGTGTCAACCCAGACAACAATGGGTAGCATTAATCTGTACTGAGAAGTAAATGTAGCCACATAACCCATCGAGTACCAGTACTACTGCTCCCACTACCACCACCCCCGTCACAACAACAACACAAAATGGTCACTACTGTCTGTACAGGTCGTTCTAGCCAGAGGAGTTGACGCTGGGCGTAAGGCGCAGATGTCACAACTTAGCTGTAAACCACAACACAACGTGTCAATTGTCCCTTTAGAGGAACAAGAAAAATTAGCACCCAGCAACGAATCGAACACCGGTCATCCACGTGAAGGGCGGAATACTTACAACTCTACTACTGAAGACTTTAGGTCAGATATCGCAGCCTAGCTGTATACCACAACACAACGTGCCAACCGCCCTGTCAAGGGCGAACGATTATTACCCGTGACATTGAGCATCACGTCGCTGCTATAGCAGGCTAGCTGTAAACGCCAAAATCGAACGGGGAAAAAAAGCGTAGATATTGCAGCCTAGCTATAAACCACAACAAAACGTGGCAGCCACCCAGTTTGGGGCCCAAAAAAAAAAGTATATCACCCAGCAGGGAATCGAACCCCTATCACCCGTGTAAAATGGTGAAATGCTGACAACTAACTACGCTACTAAATACTATAGCAGTTGGTAGAAATGAAAGTATATAATAATAATGTGAAGTTCGGTGTTACACAGTCAAAGGTGGCCAACTGACTAAAAACAAATCCGGAACGGCAACGAAACAAATAATGATTTGACCGTTGCTGGAGCTACATCGTTTGTGGTTTGTGCGATTTTCTGACAAAAAATCACGCATTGAGTCGAAGGCAACGTTGTGTGCAAATTTGAAAGCAATTTGTTCAGTAGTTTCCGAGTTTAGAGTGAACAACATCGGAAAATTAACATTTTTATTAATATACTAGCTGTACCCGGCCACGCCTTGCTGTGGCCCAAATTGGTGAAATGGAAAGGAAAGAAAATAGCTCTCAGCTAACAATGTCTATCATACTCCCTCCTCTCCCCTCGATGCAGTCACATTTCCCTCTCCAAAGGATTAAAAAAATCATCCATGGCGAAATTATTAAAATAGAAATAGTTAAGAAATAAGTACTTTAAAATAATATTTTGAGCTCTCTCATCTAACTGTGTTTGGCATAAACCCCCCCCCCCCCCCCCTTTTTTTTTCCACAATCATATTTCCCTATCCGTAGGATTGAAAAATCATCAAATTATTAAAATAGAAATAGTTAAGAAATTAGAACATTAAAATAATATGTTAAGCTCTTTCAGCTAACTGTGTCTGGCATAAACACACCCCCCCCCCCCTCACCCAATCATATCATCTTCTCCGAAGGATGGGGAAGTCACCGCGTAACGAAATATTGTAACTAAATTGAGCTTTGCATCCGTGTCTACCCAGACTTAAATAGGTAGCATTAACTTGTACAGAGAAGTAAATGTAGCCAGTGTAACAGCTACTACATCACCCATCCAGTACCAGTACTACTGCAACCACAACCACCACCACCATCACAACAACAGCAACAACAAAAACTGTGTAGGTCGGTGTAGAAAAGAGGACCTAGCGCCGCATGCTGTTGCCATGGACTATTTAGTTTGATTTTGCCCCGGACATAGGAAAAAAAAAACTTCATCACGTAACCAGTGATGGAACCCACAGTGAAAAGTACACTATACTCATGAATAGGGGAGAAAAATACCCTGCACCCGTCATCTCTCCCTCTCGGAGGGAACGATTTTTAACTGACCTTGGCATCCGTGTCGACCCAAACTAAACTGGACTGTAAGCCATCTCAGATTACCCGTGACATGACCATTGAGCATCACGTCGCCGCTGTCGCTGGCTAGCTGTAAACCCCAAAACCCAAAAAGGCATAGATATCGCAGCCTAGCCATAAACCACAACACAACGTGCCAGCCGCCCAGTTAAGGGCTAAAAAAAATTATATCACCTAGCGGGGAATCGAGCGCTGGTCACCTGCATGATAGGCAGAATAGTTAACAACTAGGCTACCAAACACTCAAGCAAATAGTGGAAATGAAATTATATAATAATGCAAAGTTCAATAAGAGCTCAGCAGTCACATATGGCCGATCACATAAAAACAAATCCGGGACGGCAACGAAACAAATAATGATTTGGCCGTTTCTGGAGCTACGTCGTTTGTGGTTTGTGCGATTTTCTGACAAAAAAATCACGCTTGAAGTCAAAGGTAACGATGAGTGCAAATTTGAAAGCAATCGGTTCAGTAGTTTCCGAGTTTTTAGCTTACATCATCGGAAAATTAACATTTTTATTAATATAGAAGATTACAAACAGCCATGCCGTTCAATGAGTCTCTAGAAAAGATAAATACACTATAAAAAATATATATGTAAAAGGACAAATATATTCAAATAAATATAATATGAGAAGCCAGGAGGATTTCCTAGGAAATGGTCAGTACTCAGCACAAAGTGTCTAAAAACAGGTACAACTAATCAACACAAAGTGTCTGAAAACAGGTACCAGTAATCAACACAAAGTGTCTAAAAACAGGTACCATTAATAACACAAAATGTCTAAAAACAGGTACCACTTCTCAACACAAAGTGTCTAAAAACAGGTACCATTACTCAACACAAAGTGTCTATTACATAAAGGGGGGGAGATGTTTAAAAAAAGGTATAATTATGGGGATGGTGGTGGTGAGCTACCCCCCACCCCCTCCTCTTAGACCCCACACCCACTCGCCCTCTAAGCATCCCCCTCCACCCCTCAAGAGTTCTTTCTTGGTGGCGGCACACATGATTAAACCTACCAGTAACTGGGCACTCTCCTTGGGCAGCATCCACACAGAGACCCCTCAGGCATTTCTGTTAACAAAGACAAGAGACTGGGTCATTGTTGATGTTATCCAACATTTAAAAAAAATTAGCTGACTGCAGACGTGAGGTGTCTTGTATTAGTGCCATTAATTTAAACTAAATGAGTGTGAATATTTGGACTAGCATTGATGATGCCTGTGGCTTGAGGGTTTTGAACACAGTTTCCTAATTCTGACAGACCATGTTTGATACAACTGCACGTGATTATGACTACTGTGGAACAGTGAACACTTCTAATGTGCAAACTTCTTATTCTTTTTCTTCATCTTGTTTTTTCTTCAGTGTTCCGAGCCCTTGAGGTTTATTGCTGCAGATGTCACCAACCTTTCCTCATCTCTCTGGCTGGCCTTCTTTTTCCGTTGGTATCACCAAGTGTTTGCAGGTCTGTCTGGATGGTATCTCTCCATCGCCTTCTTGGTCTGCCTCATGGTCTACAACCATTCAGCTCCCTTGTGTTTACAGTTTTCATCTCCCTGTTATTTGACATTCTCTCAATTTGCCCAAGCCATTTCAGTCTATTAGATCTTATGATGCCAGTGATCAGTGGTGATTTAAGAAGATCAGGAATTTTGTCATTGCTTCTCACTCTCCATTCCCTGCTGTTTGCATCTTTGATGCGTCCAAAGATTTGTCGTAATGTTCTGTTTTCAAACATTTGTAATGAGGCTTCAATACGATGTGGAAAAGCAAAATCAGCATCGCAGTCAAGGTCAATATTTACACATCACTGGTGTTGTCTATTTTCTTATACGGATGTGAGAGTTGGACTCTCACTGTGGAAACGGAAAAGAGGATTCAGGCTTTCCAATGCAAATGCTACAGAAGCACTTTAAGAATTAGTTATTTAGAACACAAAACTAATAAATATGTCAGAGACAAAATATTCAAATTTGCGGGACACCAGGAGCCTCTCTTGGCAGTGGTGAAACGTTGCAAGCTAGCTTGATTCAGGCACTTGGTGAGGATGACTGGATTGCAAAGACTGTACTTTAAGGAACATTATGGGGGGGGGGGGGGGGGGGAGAGGAGGGTGGTAGTTCAAAGAAGAAGAGGGCAAAGAAGAACCTGAAATGACCACATCTAGAAATTGACAGGACTAAGTTATCATTCATTTATTCATCAAGCGGGAAATAGTGAAAGATGGTGGGCTTTTTGTGCTATTGGTTCCATCAATACATCTCTACAACCCTAATGGGTCAAGGGTTATGTTATGTTATGTTAATGAGGCATCTCTTTTAGATGAGCTCCCAGTTTCAGAGCTACATAAAATGATTCTAATGCAATCTAATCCAAAATGCCTCAGAGAAATTAGAACAAGAACCACCAGGGCAAACGTGGCCTTTAGCAATATGCAGAAGATTCTCACCAACAGAGGATGTCACCTGCAGTGAGAAAAAGAGTATAGAAGTGCTATCTAGAACCTGTGTTGTTGTATGCATGTGAATCATGGACAGTAAGCAGCCAAGCTGAAAAAGCATCTACTTGCGGCAGAGATATGGTTTCTGAGAGGAATGCAAAAGAATATCCTGTAATGATAGAGCAACAAAGGTGAATCAGCCATGTGCCCATGTGGATTGGCACCTGAGACAACACAACAGATCATGGCCTCCAAGACTGTTCCAGATACAACATATCAAGGCAAGTGCAAGTGAAACTTTATGGGTCACTGAGTAAATTACAAAAGACAGTGAAGTTCATACTAAAGACAACATTGCAGATATAGATAATATATTTCAAGCGAACAAAAGAAGAAGAAGAAAAACAAACGAAGCAGTCCTTATCGAGGACAAGCCGTAAACTTATTAAAACAATGAGACGTGGACAGTCAATGTTTGTTTTGTTAACATTTTATGAGAAGAAACGAGAGCTTGGCAGAACTGGCAAGACTGGTGTAAAAAAGAGCAAGAGGAAAACAAACAGATAAATACCTGGAGGGCCTAGCCAGATGGATTTGGTTAGATAAAAACACTGAACTGATCTGTGATTCTGGTGATCGGGTAAAATGGCAAAACATGACAGGCTAGATTTATCGGCATGGCACATGACGAAGATAATTCTAGAGCAATTCTATGAAAAAACTGCTGGTGTTGGCACATTTGGCAGCTGCACTGATTCCGACAATAGTATGAGTGTCGAACATTTGAGAAAGAAGTTGCAAACTAGTGAATGTAAAAAAAAAAGTGCCTAGTAGAACCACACATCATCATTATCATGTGCCCTGCCAACTGGCGAAGGTGCTCATGCGTCTCCACAGATCACGATCCCTGGTTGCCTGGAACAACTCTCTTGATGATATCCCTCCATGCCATCGTTTCAGCCCATCCAGCATTGTCTCTCTTGGTCTGTCTCTACCCCTCTCTCCACTGATCTTTCCAGTTGTCACGATATTTTCCTATGCCTCTCTTCTCATACATGGTTTGTATCCTTGTTGTATACACTTGTATATACAGATCTACTGTCATTAGCTTTTAATAAACAATTATTGCTAATTACTGTGGCCGTCACATCTCTGCTGCTTCCAAATTCTTCTTAACGCTTTGAGTACCAGGGGTTTTAGCATCAGAGGGCCCAGGGGTAGTCAAGAGAGATGTAAAATCAGCACATCTTGCGTTCATTGGGGACCTAGGTGGGAACTTATGAACGTACAATGTGTTCCTTGAGACTCAATTAGTTAATTTGTTCACTGACATTCCAAGAGTCGCTGCCATACAGCAGAATAGGTTCTATGTTACATTTTAGCACTCTCTTTCTGACATTAAATGACAGCAATTTATTGCATAAGATATTTTTCATATAAAACCATTCAACGGGCAACAAATGCTGCAATTAGTTTCTGATAGACTGTGAAGAACATGCAACTAACTAAACAAAATCACTCTGCAGATGCAGGAGTGTGGCAATAAGAGGCTGGACGAGCAGATCTCTACTGCACTAGTGCTCATACTAACACTTTTTCAAAAATACCTGATTTGACTGGAATAGGATTTTGCAGCCTAACTAAGCCATAAAGAATAGGCCAACTGGCCATTTAAGGGCAGAATGTTTGGAATGTTTGGAAGAGCACTGGGTAGACATTTTGGAACTTTTTTCTGATTGCTGAAAAGGGAGCAGGGCATCCATAGAAATGTCTCAAGTATTGTGATGTCGTTTCTTAATTCAGTTTAACTCTTTCAGTTTTTTTTCCAGCTCCATCCAAACAGCGAGACCTACAGAAGTCAGTTAAGGTAACAACAGTTCCGAATTCAAACATGAAATAAACACCGCTGACCTTTAGGTTTCCGCAGCAAGTACCCGTGGCTGCAGTCATGCGCTCACACAAATCTGTGCCAGGTTTGCGACAGTAAAATTCGTCACAAATTCTATCTAGTGAAGGCAAACCTTGGCCCTAGAGGGGGAAAAAGCATCTATCAATTAATTATGTTTTAAGTGTATGCAAGTTTGTCTGTCCATGTGTCTTTGAGAGTGTGTGTGTGTGTGCGTGTCAGTGTAACACACAAAAGATAAAGTGGGAATAAAGTTAGTGGCAAAGCAGATTCTGCTTGTGGGGGGTATGACTTCCCCTAGTCTAGGTAACAGGATGTCTTCTGCTTCTTTTGGTTCACTGGCGGTAAACTCTGGCAGAAATTTCTGGGTAGTCATCCACTTGTGGATTTTATCTTGTTCCAGAACCCTAGTTTTAAGACCCCTATACTTTCCTTGAGTATGTGGCAAGACCCGCATACCCCCTTGATTATGGCAAGACCCGCATACCCCTTGATTATGGCAAGACCCGCATACCCCCTTGATTATGGCAAGACCCGCATACCCCCCTTGATTATGGCAAGACCCGCATACCCCCCTTGATTATGGCAAGACCCGCATACCCCCCTTGATTATGGCAAGACCCGCATACCCCCTTGATTATGGCAAGACCCGCATACCCCCTTGATTATGGCAAGACCCGCATACCCCCTTGATTATGGCAAGACCCGCATACCCCCTTGATTATGGCAAGACCCGCATACCCCCTTGATTATGGCAAGACCCGCACCCGCATACCCCCTTGATTATGGCAAGACCCGCATACCCCCTTGATTATGGCAAGACCCGCATACCCCCTTGATTATGGCAAGACCCGCATACCCCTTGATTATGGCAAGACCCGCATACCCCCTTGATTATGGCAAGACCCGCATACCCCCTTGATTATGGCAAGACCCGCATACCCCCTTGATTATGGCAAGACCCGCATACCCCCTTGATTATGGCAAGACCCGCATACCCCCTTGATTATGGCAAGACCCGCATACCCCCTTGATTATGGCAAGACCCGCATACCCCCTTGATTATGGCAAGACCCGCATACCCCCTTGATTATGGCAAGACCCGCATACCCCCTTGATTATGGCAAGACCCGCATACCACCCTTGATTATGGCAAAGACCCGCATACCCCCTTGATTATGGCAAGACCCGCATACCCCCTTGATTATGGCAAGACCCGCATACCCCCTTGATTATGGCAAGACCCGCATACCCCCTTGATTATGGCAAGACCACCAAGACACCCCCCACCCCCAAAGAAAAGTGACTAAAACAGGTCAACAGATTCTGCAACAAGAGAAACAGACAATACAAAGATACATTTTGCTCAGAATGTGTTCTTAATCTATAATTAAATGCACATCGTGTTATCATATTAATTAGATTTGTAAAGACAAATGTACTAACTGCTCCCGAAAACACAAATTTCCTTGTCGTTTTGTTTAATAAATAGTTTTAAAAAGTATTTTACTTATAATTAACCTAAATGAAAATGTAAGTACTCGTATAACAAGTACAGATGCACTCACCTTTAAAACTGCTTGACCCCCCCCACCAACCTTCCCCAATTCCTTGAAACCTAATTGCACCCCCCCCCCACAGGGGTATACAACCAAGACTTGAATCAGAGCGAATTGGAGATCCCCTGCATTGAACATTCAATGAAGGAATTTCATCTGATCAATAATTTCATGAGCAACCTCACAATGACTCACCCTACAAACAAAAGACTCGTTGCCATAAAACAGTTTGCACTGGTCATTTGCAGACACCGTGTGTGACTCATCTGTTTCAATCGATCCACTTGCACTTATCAGGCATTTCTGAAGCAATCTGTAGGAAAATAATTGGCACATTATTAAATTACAATGAAAGACAATTAATGTAACACCATTTATTGATGAGTTAGCCAAGAGGCCCTTGAACCTGGGAAGGGGGGGGGGGGGGGGGTTTAGACACTTCTAAGGAGCAGGTTACCTCCTTCCAGACAATGGCTCGGCAACTCCATGAGAAGGTATCTATCTGAACACAACCAACCAAATACCCTCAGAGTCTACACATCAGCTTTAATATAACTATAGAAGAAAGAGACTGTTTGCCCCAGAGGTGGTTCATGTTATCAACCCAACTTGCAGGAGTACTTGAAAATCACCCATCACACATTGGCCTTACGGTTGCTTCTAGGCGCTAACCAGTTCCAAACCCAACAGTCTCAGACACAAGCTCTTTCCTGCGATTCTGTAACCTACACCTCAACCGCTCTGCCTCTGCACGGCTCCGGGTAGGGTGCTCAGACAGACCATGTCACTGAGCTGATTCCTCTGGGTACGATACCCTCCGATCATTTTCTTCTTCTTCTTCCCAGTAAAAACCCTTGTATGTACCACCTCACTGAGACACAGATTAATTAATAATTGGGTGATATGAGTCTTTAACAACTAGGATTACTCACAGTAGACACTATCATTACAAAACAAGTGATGTTAAACTGCCACCCCCCCCCCCCTTCTCCCTTCGTCAAATCAGTAAGGAGCTGGGCTGCCCCCCAACTCTAACCATTCACAGAGGCTCTCTCTTTAACTCTTTGAGTCCCAAATGGTTTAGCATCCCAGGCCCAACTCTAACCATTCACTAGAGGCGCTCTCTTTAAGGGCTTCTAAGTTTATAACATATTATATCTTGGAACTCAAAGAGTTAAGTTTATGCATATTATATCTTCTCTGGCTGTAAACTCTGGCGGAAAGTTCTGGTTGTTTGTCCACTTCTGGACTTTAGCAGTCTTGGTCCAGAACCAGGGTGTTGTGTGCACATCCATTTTACAGCTTACTTGTATGCAGACTGTTGGTTCCTTGCCATTCAGTCAGATGCTCTCCGACTTTGAAGGAATGCCCAAATTAATTGACTCATACGACATACTTTTGTGTGTGTGTGTGTGTGGGGGGGAGAGGCAGTTGGTCTCTTCTTTTTTACCCGACAATGGGGCCCTATAACTCACAGAGAGAATTCATATTATAATAAAATATATTACGAGGGGGTTTCAAATGAAAACCTTAAAAGTGAAATAGAAATTACAATAATCATGCCACTGTCTTCTAACCTGCAGATATTGTTAAGAATGTCAAAATTGTTAAGCACGTGACAGCACGGTGCAGATTAACACGGTCATATCATAATGACAGAATATTCTGAGCTGCAATCCTGGTCATAACCTACACCTTCAAGGGCTGCTGAAGTTGGTACTTTCGTATAAATTAAAAACTGTATGACCCTTGCTACACCAAATGGCACTTGATAGGCAATATGGTTAATATCATGCCGCCTTTACTTCACAGTACAATCTTCTTCTTCTTCTTCTTCACTTCCTCTTTTACCGCTGTGGGTGTCGAGGGAGATATAAGGTTCTGTTTCTAGCTCTTCTGGCTGCCTCGACCATAGGCACATCGTGCTGTTGTAGAGTTTCTCTGATGTTATCCTTCCATCTTGTTCTTGGTCTACCCCGTGCTCTACGTCCTTCTTCTCTTTCCATGTATGCTTTGTATGGTATGGTGGCACAAGGCATTCTCTCTAAGTGGGCAAGCCATTTCACTTGCTGTCTTTGTATGTAATCCAGAATTGGTTCTGTGCCGACTTGTTCTCTTATGATCTCTTTCCTGATCTTATCTCTTATGGTCACTCCTACAGCCCTTCTCCACAGTACAATACCTGCACCTATTTTGTGTTGGCTCAACCTGCAAGCTAACCAATTTAAAAAAAAAACTAAAATGGATTAGTACTCACGTTTCATTCTGCTCCAAAGTCTTCAGATAGTTCAAGATACTCTCAGAAGAACAGGAGGAGAAAATCCAGGGGTTGTAGATGTTGGCGTAAGTCTCCGGGTAGGAACTGTCAGACATGATGTAACGGGCAGAAGAACTACAAGCATTGTTCTCACCATCATGATGAGATCCAAAGCTATTGAGAATAATGGAAGCAGAAATATGTTAGATGAATGGGAGAGAGGGTGACACAATTCTTCTTTTGCCTTCTTCCTCTTTTTTTCTCTGAAAAATCTTTATTTCTTTCTTTTTTCTCTTATTTGTCGTTCTTTCTTTCTTTCTTTCTTTCTTTCTCTCTTTCTTAATTTCTTTTTTTTTTTTTCTTTCTTTCATTCTTTTTTCTTCTTCTACTTCGTCTTCTCTTTCTCCTCTTTCTTTCGTTGTCTTGTTCTTCTTTTTATTTTTGTTCTTGTTCTTTATGATTTTGTTCTTTTTCTTCCTTTCTTCCTCTTGTTTTTTTTATGGTTCTTATTCTTATTCTTATTCTTCTTCTTCCTTTCATATTCTTCTTCTTCTGAACATCAAGGAAGAGTGGCTGTTAAAAAATATTTTGTCTTGGAAACCAAAATACTTTGGTCATATCAAGCACCATGGAAAGAATAATTGCAGAAAGCATGGTACCAGAAAAGATGGGCAGGGACTGGCCAGCACAAAGATGGGCACAGGATAGAAGTGACACCCTGGGTATGAAAGCACATGAGGCAGGAGAGCTGCCGAGAGACAGAGTTTCTTTCAGGCAGACCATGATAAGAGTGTCGTTCTATAATCATCATGCAGTCAACATAATGCTGGCCACGTTTACTTCCCAGGCAATTACCTGATTCTCATTTTAGACTGGGTTGGCCATGCAGGAAAGTGTTTTTTTCCCCCCAAACATGCGTTACTGAACCTAATACTTTCGAAGGTGAAGACGACAGTATAAAATCTTATTCTTTATTAAAATAGTAGCATATAAAATTTGTTACTAAGTTACGTATTTTCAATTATAAGGTTTTCTTCAGTTTTAACATAAGTTGGAGAACCATTAAAAAAAGGAAGAAATGTTAAATGCATAAGAAAACAAAATGCCTGAGAAAAATGAACATACAATGGGAAGAATTCAGGAAGGGTGAAGAACAAAGAGAAATGTCTCGGCAATCTCTAGTATCAACAGCTGTATGGAACAAATTCTGAGAGAAGAGTTGAGTTGAGTCAAGAACTGACATCACAGCACTCGGGGCATTCCCATGTATGCTCCATCCTCATCTTCAGCAGCCAGTGAAGAGTTCCAATACTGATGGTACCGGTCACAATCTGGTTATATGTCCGTCTTGCCTTTCCTCTGAGTCTAGTGAGCCGGCCAGACCCTCTGGTTACACCAAGGTGACTCATTCTTTCCAGGCCAGAGAAGACGACCAGATAATCACCAAACAGACACTGAAATGGGAAACTGGGGGACTGAGGAAATGGAAACGCCCAAGAGAAATCCAAAGGCGAATGTCGATGAGAGAAGCCAAAGGTGCTGGCCTGGATTCTATCCATGATATCCATGCGTCTGACAGTATAGAATGGAAAGAAGAAAAAGACTGCAAGCCCTATGATGGTCCAACAGGATAATGCATGAATGAATGAATATAAAAATTGTGACACAACCAATGAGGTAACAGATAGAGGAGTGCAAAATGCAGCAACATGGTCACCAAGTCTGCTGAGAAATACTATACCTGTGAGCCAGCTCATGGGCTACAACTCCTTCACTTTGATAGGCTCCCCTGTCTTCAATGATGGAAGAGCTTTCCCCATTGCCGTGACAGAAAGACCCAACATATGCAAGACCTGAAATATACAGCATATGTTGTATACATAAATTCAGTGATATGGTAATCTAAGAATCAACATATGCCAGACCAGAAACATAAAAAATTGTATACATAAATTCATTGCAAGTTTCATCTAAGAACCTAAATGTGTCAGCTCTGAAATTTACAACATATTATGTAAGCCAAACCCAAAATATACAAAACTTTTGTATTAATATGCTGATTTTTCTTCTTCTTCTACTTCTTTTTCTTCTAAGCCTTTAACAGTTGCAAACTCCGGCAGAAAGCAGGTTCTTCATCAACTTCTGGACTTAGTTCTTACTCCATAATTTGAGTTTTGAGTGCACATCCCTTTTACAGATCTGGTTTATTTGTATGCAGACTATTGATTCTTCACCTCTCAGGCCGATGCACTCCGTCTTTGAAGGAAACAACTCTAAATAGTCACCTCTGACGACATGCTTGTTGGATCTATTCTTATTTTCTCCAAGATGGGGCTTCAGAACCCACAGGGGCCAATAGCTTGTTTGATCGTAGTCCCAAAATACACCATACCTGACAATATTTGTTAACAGAAGGATTGACTGATCAATTGACTGATTTATTAATTGACTGACTAATCTAATAACCAACATAAACCAGGCCTGAAAATACACGCAACATATTTATTAACAGACTGGCTGTTGTTGACTGATTTATTTATTCAAGAGCAAACATATTCGACCTGACAAAAACAATGTTTATGTAATAGAATGAACATGGGTATTTCTGGGGGAAAAGAGTATCCGCCAAAATGAGCAGACGAACCTGAGAATCGAGTATCTACCGGGACATTTGTGGGGACCTAGGATACACAAGGACATTTCTGGCAAGCATGTCATCTGCTGTGATTGCGAAAGCACCAGTCAACGACGAATGGGGTACTCCACCTCGCAAACAGAAGCTTTACTTTTACCCTACCGTAGTCATAACCTACACGAGTATGTCTAATCTACCGGCAATTGTTTATAGTCACAATAAAACACAGTCTAATAGATACCCACCCAAAAAAAGATGGATTTGTTTGCATAGATCAGCCTTGAACTAATAACAATTAACATCATATTGTTGTTGTTGTTTTCTTAACCTAATGAAATATGAGTATAGATTCCACAAAGCAAAACTAACCATCATTTCATCATCGTGGTAATCATAAAGTGCTTTACCCACAGGTGTAGACGAACATGTCTCTCTACAACCTGTGTTCTCTAACCGCCATATTCTTTTTTCTTTCGGAAATTTTTAAGAATTTTAACTTTTAAGGCGTATTAAAAAAAATGAATCAGTGTTTAACAAAACAAAATTAACAATCACTTTATTGTCGCCACCATCGTGGTCGCCAAGTGCCTTGCCAACTCGCGTGGCCTCTCTACAACATGAAATCTGCAACGGAATTCACTGGCTCATGTGCTGACATCCCTCCGTAAAATGACGAGAGGCTGTCAAGAATCTTCCTCTATCTCACTTTCCAAAAATCTCTCCACTGATCACAACACTTCCCAATCATTAAAAAAAAATGCAATTCACAATCATAAAATATACAGTTCACAATCATAAACGTACAAATAAGCAATAAAATTCATACCAAGGAACAAATATAGAATACGTTAAGATGTTGAAAATGACTGGAACTTGTGTGAAACTTTTTTAAAAGGGACACATTGTCTATTTTATCCTCTTGAAAAAAATTATTATTGGCACTACTTTATCATCAAATCATCTTCATAATCGAATCATCCACATCAACATCATGTGCAGTGCCGATAAACGTAGGCTGTCATGTTTTGCATTCTCACACGATCACCAGAATCCTGGATCAGTTCAATGTTTTTGTCTTGCCCTATCCTATCTTTGCCTTCCTCTTGCTCTTTTTTCATCAATTGTGCCAGTTGCTACCAAGTTCTTGAGTCCATGCCTTCTCATAACTATATATATATATATATATCTGAATGGCATGGAAGATCCCCAATCCTTGGTATTTCTATTTTTTTTTTTTTTTTTTAAAGTTTGCCGGTATCCATTATATTATATGACGTTGCAGAACCAATCCCAGAATTGTTTGTTGTTGTTTTTTTTTTGTTTTTTTCCTGTTTTTTTTTTTTTAAGGCAAATTTTACATTCACTAGTTTGCCACTGCCCATGAGCGGTCAGCTCTCGGTACCACTGTCGAAACCAACGCAAAACATTCATATCCGCAGCTAGGATCGAATCAGGCATTACAAAGCCCGTTCGCAAAACTTAAGCCACAGACACTGACCATTTCTATAAAAGTATGTCATTTGCTATTAAAAACAAAAACGCACTTACCTTTAGTGATGTTAAATTTAATTCCATTGTCAATTCCACCATAAATTTCGGTCCTAGAATTTGTAAGAAATACACTGAATTAACTGTCACTAAATCTGTATGATTAACTCAGTTTAGCGAATTTGAGCTTTTGTGGTTATGTACAGCAATATGGCTATTTTTGTTAACTAGAATGTCCTTGCACTAGCACCCACGGGGTCAAAGGAATAAAAGCAACGTGTACTATCGTAAATCAATTTATTATATGATCTAATTTTCGCTAATCTTCTTCTTTACGTTCACCAGCTGTAAACTCTGGTGAGAAATTTTGGTTGTTCGGCCAGTTGTGGACTTTAATTTTGTTATAGAACGCAGATGGTGCAAACATATCCGTTTTACAGAACTGGCTAATTAGTATGCAATTTTTTTGGTATCCTGTCTCTCAGGGCGGTGCACTCCGGCTTCGAAAAAATCACTTAATTAGTCGACTCTTGCAATACCCTTGCTAGTGAACCACGGTCTATTATTGTTTTCCAAATAATGGGGTCCCTGTACCTACACGGGGATTTGGTTAATTAATTTATGGATTATTTGTCCTCCTCCCCTTCTACTTCTTCTTTTTATTATTATTATTATTATTATTATTATTATTATTATTATTATTATTATTATTATTATTATTATTATTATATTATTATTATTATTATTATTATTATTATTATTATTATTATTATTATTATTATTATTATTATTATTATTATTATTATTATTCATCTTTGTCTTCTTCCGCTTCTTCTTCTTGCTTTTTCTTCTTCTTCTTGCTTTTTCTTTTTCTTCTTCTTATCTTTCTTCGTTTTCTTCCTCGTCTTTTTTTTCTTCTTCTTCTTCTTCAGCTTGTCAGCCTTCTCCTCTGTTTCTTTTTCTTCTTCTTTTCTTCTTCTTTCTCTTCTTCTTCTTCTTCTGCTTTTGATTTTCCAGTTGAGTTTAGGTTTTTAATCAACCCGTGCCTAGATCTTTGAAAATATGTCCATGATAAGCTAGATTCTGCAGCTAGTTTTCTTTGAGGCTGAAGACGTAAACCCTTCCTTGTTGCATCTTACGACACACATATTAGTTGAAAACGCTAATACAGCATTCACCCCCCCCCCCCCCAACTCCCCCACCCCCACTTTTTAATCTGTTTCCCTCTAAACATTTGAAAACAATGGAAAACATAAAACTTCTTACGCTGTGATGAACATGGCATGGTCGTAAACTCCCAGATTTTTTGTTGTTGTCAGCCATTGTTTGAACAAACTCAGAAGTGTTGTTGCGTTTAGTTTATAAACACCGGCAACTAAAGTGAATGCTGCGCTATTGTAAGGTGCTTGAGTGGAATTCTGTAAGAAATATATTGTGTGGATGCAATTACATATATAAATACACTTTCAGGGTAGGAAGGAAAGCCACATTTTCTCCCATATTTACGGTATTTACAATGGAATCAAGGCCGAAAGGTTGCGATATCCATAATACCGAGCCTAAGGGTTAACAACTCATGGCTTCTGGATACTAAAACAAACAAACAGCCTTTCTAATGATCTGCTCACCCGTCCATCGGTCTGTTTCTGGCCACCAGCTCATTTGTCTGTCTGACTGAATATCATCCAATGGCATTGAGCGAGGAGAAAGAAAAAGTTGATGAAGACGAAGACGGTGTGGGTGATGAAGAAGGCGAAGAAGAAGAAGAGAATGGGGGAGCAGAAGAAGAAGAAAAAGAAGAAGAAGAAGAAGAAGAAGAAGAAGAAGAAGAAGAAGAAGAAGAAGAAGAAGAAGAAGAAGAAGAAGAAGAAGAAGAAGAAGAAGAAGAAGAAGAAGAGAAGAAGAGAAGAAGAAGAAGAAGAGAAGAAGAAGGAAAGAAGAAGAAGAAGAAGAAGAAGAAGAAGAAGGAAGAAGAAGAAGAGAAGAAGAAGAAGAAGAAGAAGAAGAAGAAGACGACGAAAAAGAAGAAGAAGAAGAAGAAGAAGAAGACGAAAAAGAGCATGGGAGGAGGAGGAAAAAGAGCAGAAGGAGGAGGAGGAGGAGAAGAAGAAGAAGACGGAGGAGGGGGGGGAGGGAAGAACAAAATAACAAGACAACAAGAAGGACAAGAAGAGTATAAACGAGAATAAATTAGTTAATAAACAGACTGATCGTAACTTACCGTTAAGAGCACAGGCTGAACTAGTCGAATCTTTAGTGTCCTGTTCTGCAGGTCCAGAGTATCCAAACGCATGGAAACCTGCCAGAAAATGTTGATACATTTGACAGATCCGTGATGTAATATTGATGATCGCACTTGCCTTACAAGACAGGGATTTGGCAAACCAGGGCGCTGAGGTCCCTACAACAACCACCCACAGAAATTAAATTTTTTTTTTATTTATGTCAAGTCGCTTGAAATACATTGATTTGCACGCGACCTAGCAGGCCAGTGCGTTAAAATGACACTCGTAATGAAACAGAAAGCTTAGCCTCGATTTCCGATGGATTTAAACGAACAACGAAACTGGAACGTTAAAGGACTTTTGAGATTTGGAACATCGAATTTACGAACCCTTTATAGAGCTGGAGTAACTGAAGAACTGACCCGTGAGTTATCAAAATGGTTATATCAGCAATTCAAGAAAAAAGATGGCCAGGACAGGGCACCATAGAGGAAAATGAAAAGATCATAGTGTATGGAGGAGACACTCAAAACATGAACTAGGGACAGGATTTGTTATCCAAAAAATTTGTGGGAAAGCTTATACATTTTAAAGCTGTTAGTGATAGGATCAGTAAGTTACGAATAAAAGTTAAATGAAAAAATATCACGATGATTAATGTGGATGCACCCACTGAAGATAAAGAAGATAATATTAAAGAAGATTTCTATGATTTCCTGGTGAATATCACAGATGACGCTAAAAAAACAAGACATATTGATTGTCTTAGGAGATTTCAATGCAAAAATAGAAAGAGAAAACACCAATAAAAATGTAGCAGGCATGGAAAGCTTTCATTCAAATTCAAACGAAAATGGATGGAGATGAATCAACCTCGCCGTAGCGAAAGGGCTCGAGATAAGCAACACCAGATTTCAAAGAAAAGGTATTCATAAACTAACCTGGCAATCATCTGACAAGATAACTTATAATCAAATAGTAATAATCAATTAAATAATAGAAATGCATCGAACATACAAGTTAGAAGCTACAGAGGGACAGTGTTATAGCGACCACTACCTGGTTGGCGCAAAATTAAAGAATCAAGTTAAAGAGAGCCTTCTGCACCAAGTTACAAAGATCACATCCAGAGTGCAATAGAGAAAGATGACAAGAAACATCCATATCAGAGAATTTTGCAAATGAATTCAAACATAAAATAAAACTGTACAAATTCCGTCAGAGGAAGACGTTGACCAAACCTGGGGGGATATTAAGAATATAATTCAAACTACTGCAGAAGAATGTCTTGGTGTGTCCAACATAAACAGAAAGAACAAAAGGTTCGATAACAAATGTGAAGAAGCAGTCAGTAAAAAAAACATGACAGGTAGATTTAGCTAAATGATACTAGTAACAACGAAATGAAGAAAAATATAGAATTGAATGTAAAGAAGAAACAAAAGTAGTTGGACACCAAAAGCGACAATACATGAACAACATTGTCATGGATATGGAAGCTTAAGCTAGGCATCAGAACAACAAATCGAGAATTGTTTTTAAAGAACTTAAGGCTGTAAACCATCTGCTACAGTCAAAGTGTCTATCTCGAAACAGCAAGATCAAAATATATAAAACATTGATAAGACCTGTCGTTTTATATGGCTCTGAAACTTGGAGCACAACTAAAAGAGATAAAACCTTATTACAGGTTTTCGAAAACAGTCTTACGACGAATCTTTGGAGCCATCAAAGATGATAACGGCGAGGAATGGAAAGTGAGAAACAACAACGAGATTCATAATCTGTTCAAATCATCATTGATCACTTGCATCATGAGAGCTCTGGGTGCAGTAAAGGGTCAGCGGCTGATAAGAGGGAAGGTCATGGATGGCTCAGGCAGAAGACACAATCAGACAGGTTTGCATCCTTGAGAACATTAGGCGAGGAGAAAAGTGGGTCAAAGTGCCACCTGAGCAGTCTGACTTGAGTAGAGTCATAATCACGCTGAGTCGGGAATGCAGAGACTGGCCAGCAGGTGCCACAGAGGTGGAAATTTAGCAATTAATTCAAGATAATGCTCGCTCAGAGGATTTGATCATTTACACAGACGTTTCAGTATCAAGAGGCAAAAGAAGTGCTTTGGGCTTCTTAGCAAAAAGTTAATGGTCGACGTTTAGTGCAGGAGAGCCTAGCATATGATACCACAACATCCAGCTTAAGAATGTGGGTGGAGGCACTGTGTTTCCGCTGTTAGAGAACACGACACACACACACACACACACACACACACACACACACACACACACACACACACACACACACACATCGTGATTGTAACTGATTCAGAAAGCATGATAAGGAAGATCAGAACAGGTATGCTTCGTGCAGAGTGCCATGCTTCCCTGCAGAGGACACGGGTGAGGAGTATTGTCTGGATTTTTTCACTGGGGCACACAGGTGTGTTGGAAAATGAACAGACGGACAGAGTTGCTGGCTCTGCACAACTTAGTGGAATACTGTTACATGATAAGGCAGACGTGGTTAGTGCCTTGTGGGAGAGCGTGTACAGTTCGGAGGAGCAGATGGATCACCCCAGTCTGGTGAGATTGATGCAGCGGGGAGTGACAAGAGGTTCCAGCAGATGCTCGAGGCTCAGAGGAAAGGCAAGACGGACGTTTAATCAGAATGCTACTGACACTATTAGTATCGGAACTCTTCGCTGGCTGCTGAAGATGGGGACGGAGCGCTTATGGAAATGCCTAGAGTGATGTGATGTCAGTTCTTAAATCAAATCGAATCAAATCATAGAGCTTATAGATTTAAATGAGCAATTTGAAAACTGTAAAAAAAACTGTATACACAAGGGAGATAAATGGTCGTAGACCACGAGGCAGACCAAGAAGACGATGGAGAGATAGTGTCCAGATAGACCTACAAACACATGGTGTTACCAAAAAAGAGAAAGCCAACCATAAATATGAATGAAGGAGGGTGAATTTCTGCAGCAATGAACCTCAAGGGCTCGGAATGCTGGAAAAAAAAAAGAAGAAACATTTCAGATAACATATTGGCTTCACATGCACAAAGATTGGTGAATAGTTCTCCATTTTCATTCAATGCTCCTAGTCCATGTATTCCAATGATTTCTTCACAATCTGTATTTTATATTTTTACAAATTACGTGTGTTATATAGTTTCTTTTCATGATGCTGAACACATGACCCACCAAGTCCAACTTTCCCCAACACTGAAACACGCAGCAAAATCAGTGGAAACTAAATGACAAATCATAAACGTAATCGTTTTACCAACATTGTGTTACCAGTGCCAAACCTGGGCACTGACAAAAGAACATGAGGGAAATTAGCGACATGTGAAATAAAAGATGTTTCATAAAAAGAGTCGACCAATATGTGAATCAGATCTGCCAAAAACTGATGCACACGCAAAAACTCATGATCGGAGCAGGACTGCAGTTCAGAGTGGACGAAATGAGAACTTTCCACCAGAGTGTACAGACTGGTGAACGCGAAGAAGAATAAAAGAAAAGAAGATGTCAATAGAATGGTGGGAACAACAGCTGTAATTAAATTTGTTGAAAGATAAAGACTGAAATGGTCTGGCTACCTGGTCAGAAGAAGTTCAGTACCGCCGGTTACAAGAGCATACAACATGAGAATGGAAACATCGAGAGGTAGAATAAGGTCAAGAATAATAAATAATATGGATAGATGGAGTTAACAACCTGCTAAAACTCATCAATATTACCATACAGCAAGCTAACGAGCGCGCATTATCCAAGAAATCGATCATTAACCGTGCCAGCTACGATAGGAATAATCTCACAGGGAGCAAGTACAGCAGGGATCTACCAGTCATCAGTAGAAGTTATCCTCGTCGACAATTGTTTCGGGCCACGATTCTCCTAGACACTTTCGGAGGTGGGCCCCCCTGAGTTCATGAAGCTCAGGGCTGGTACCCTGCTGCACGAAATTACCGGAAAACTGTTTTTCTTTCGGACGGAACACGACTTGGTGATTTGCAGAGGTACTGTGAGTAAGAAGTCGTCACGGCAGCTAATTAGAACAGTTCAGATACCTGGACGACCGAGCGACAAGCTTACGATTGGTTTACCGGACACATGTTGGACTTTTGTTAGCAGGTGGCAGAGGATCACTGCAGACAATTCGGACACGATGGACTTTAAATAATAAAAACTCTTTTCAGCTAGACATGGACAGCAACCGAGGCCCGTCCTCTACGTTGTTTTCGCTGCGTCCAAAGCCAACTCGAGGCCCTTTTCGGCTGCCTCGCCCAGTTTAAGTGTTCGTTTCCGGGCATTACCGCGCAATCCTAGTTCTTTAACCACATTGTACAGTGAAGTGGAATACTACGAATACCAGTTAAGCAGAGAAAGACAAATTGTAGATAGATATAGTTTAAGGTTTGAGGTTTTGATCAACGGATCAACATCATGGCACACGGGTAGTATCGCATAAGTGCTTCGTTCTTCTTCTAGCTCGTCTGAGTCCGAAGAAGCTCAGCATAGTACACAGGCTCTGTAGCACCAGCGAGGATCCTGTAATACTTTAGGTAGATTTTTAACTCCAAATATTTGCCCGGGCAGTGCCGTTTGGCTACTCTTTTCAATTTGAAACTGCCAATGGATTATTTTATGTGCGCAACAATGCACACGGGTGTCCGATCTCACTACCCAGAGACCAGGGCGAATTACTAGAAGTCCATGTGAAAAAATTCCAGCCTTTATCGGGGACTGAACCCTGAGCCTCTAGCACTTGAAGCGGACACCATGCCTCGAGACCACGCAGCCTCCTAAGACATATATTGTAAAAACATTCAGTACTCTGGGACTGCTATATATTACTTACGGTTGTAAACAGGTTGGTCAGATAATCCACAATAGCAGCAATAGTTCTAGTTGTATTTCTACCGCTGATGTTGAAGAACCTGAAAATGTAGAGTGGATACACGAAACTTGAGCAATTGTACACCGTACGGGGTGTCACAAAAGTTTCCATACCTAGGAAAACTATAAAATAAATGTATATAAAAACCAGTTTTATTTATATAATACGAGGGCTATTCCCAAACGTAAAAGTTGAGTATTTTGACCTTCAGCGTGAAGAAAACGAATCACAACAAGAATGTCACAGCTTGTGGGACAGGCTTATTTATTCGCGTTTCATGGACCACTGGAGAAATGCGACAGTAGGTTGGGATGTGGTGAGCTAAAAGACCATTAAATGATGCAAACAATCAAGGTGTCGCTATGGCAACCAAGTTTTTTTTAAAACCCAGCCAATCAGAGATTGATTTTGGAATAACCCTCGTACTCTAAAGAACACCTATAAGGGAAGTTATGCTTATAATAACGTTGGAGATTTGTTTTTGTCCCTAAGAATGGAAACCTTTTGGAGGACACTGTAGATTCCTTACCATATTATTCGTCTGTCTTCTAACCCTCACAGGAGCATGGGCCCTCAGCCAACTCACGCTGTCGTTCTATCCTTTGCTATTGCTTGCAGCTCACCCAAAGCCCTCCCCATCTGTTTTAACTTCTCTCTCTAGCTCCCTTCTCCGTGTTTTTATTGGTCTGCCTTGTTTCCTATGCCCCTATTGGTTCCAGGGCAAAGATATTCTAGTTATTTTGTTCTCAGATTTTCTCTACGTGCGTCATATCCAAAGTCAGCGTCTTCTCTTCACCTCTTGATTCCCAGCCATAGAAAATTATAAAAATTAAAAAATATTAAACATTATGTGTCGTCTCCACACTGAAGGCTGGCTACAGTGTACCCGCTGTTGTATTTGGGAATATTATGTAGTTAGACCCAATCTCTTCCACCATGCAACTCTCACACCATAGTCCGAAAACCTCGACAACTTGTCTTCCTCCAACCGTCCACCGCAAGAAACGAACTACAGCAGTAGTACTCGAAGATCATGACACTGTTAAAGGTTAAAGTCAAGATGATCGACTTCATTGCACCTGGGTTGTATCCCAAAGCACGGGAACTCCGTAGCTCCTGCGACAATCCCCAGAAATGTCCGTAAAAATTGCACTCTGAACTGAACGACGTAGCCGTGAAACTTACCCATGACCTTCAGAGCACGAGGCAAATGGCTTGACCCCGTCACCAGGCATTTAAGCCACAGAGTTGCAAGCAACTACAACATTCTTTCAATGCTTTTTTCCCCTTTTCAAAAATGCAACTGTTTGTAACTCATTTATAAACACCAGGGGCGGAGATACAAAGAAAACATTAGGGTGCTCTGGGGAAGAAGGGGGGTGGGGAGTGGGGGGAGTGGGGGGAGGGGGGGTCCTCAGGCCCCCTTACATGTTTGCAAAAAAAAAAACTGAATGAAAAACTAATTAAGAACAGAACGGTGGAAAAAAAAAGGGGGGGGGGGGATGAGCGAACGAGTTGGAAGATAAGCAAGGAAAAAGAAAGGATGAAATAGGAAACAAAAGAATGAAGAGAAAGCAGTAAAGGAGAAATAATCAATGTGAGTGTGGCAAGAACATAGCAAGTTGATAAATGATGAAGTTCAACCGCACCAGATCCGCACAACAAGCGATAAACACCCGGTGACTTAAAGTGCCACCATTCGGATGAGAAACCCCTGGCCGCAAGTCCCAGAAACCCCATTCAACCGTGAGATTATATTAGGGCCCCTGACCACAGCCGGGGTGGGGCTTTAAAATAGGGAAAAATTACTTCCAATATTGGTACGGCACAAACTACTGGACGTAAATTTGCCTAGAAAAACTACACAACAACCAGGGGCTGTTGGGGTTGGTTCTGCAACGTCCTGTAAAGGATACGCAACTAACTAGCCATTGGGACGATAACTACTCATGATTCATTGCATAGGGGAGAGGAGAGAGGGAAAAACTGCAGAAAAATAATGATCGAAATAAGAAAGGCAAACGGGAAATATATCTACTGCTTACACAAAATTAAAGGTGATATTCGTGTTGGAGTTGGACCTTGGACGTCCTACGACACCGCCGGTTGCATGATAAGATCTCCTTCTGTGTCCAGATCTCCTTTTCACTCCCCGTCCACATCCCCTGATCACTCCCCGTCCAGTAGATCACGCAAAGTTTGCATCACCGAATGGGCACCTCCTAGTCGCCGAGCAACTTCTAGCAACGCTACCCCATCATACCGTGGTGCTGTCGCTTGTCATCTCTCCACATTGGCCAAGCGAGCACCATCAAGCCACGGCTAAAGTGGCTAAGGTGGTAAATGTTACAAACATACCTATTGCCCGTTCCTTCCGAAAACCGGGTGACATGCGTTCCCTAAAGTCAGCAATGTTATTAACCGGCTTTGACCCAGGTAGCATTTTCAAATATACATTTTTTTTTCACTTTTCACGAAGTACATTTATTTGACCTTGGAGGTACATTTTCCATCATGGCAGATTAACAAACATTGTTTAAGCAAAACTGCAGCACAAAATGTTTTTAGTTGAGTTGAAAAGTATTCTAAACGAAATCCACAGCTCACAGTGTCGCGCCATGCACTCAACACAATAGCCGGACGGCATATTTATTTCCCTTTAATCTATATATGGAGTAATCCGCAAGGGAAAACTTGCTATACTTAAAGAGTAAACATGCGTATCCACCATATGTTTGTTTGTTTGTTTTAGTATCCAGAAGCCATGAGTTGTTAACCCTTAGGCTCGGTATTATGGATATCGCAACCTTTCGGCCTTGATTCCATTGTAAATACCGTCAATCTGGGAGAAAATGTGGCTTTCCTGCCTACCCCCGGGATTGAACCCGGACCACAAGGAGTACGTCACCCGGTCTCTGCGAAATCCGGTTTAGCCAATTTCGCTAGAGAGCCGGGCATATCCACCATATAGATCGGTGGCGCAACAGGCATACAATGCTAGACTCATACTTTTTAAGCCAATCGGCACTCGGTGGTGAATGGTTCAATATCACACTGCCAAAATAAAGAAGGGAACGCAAATTTTATTTAAAATACAAATTAGTTTTGACGATCTGTTGGCCGAGTGGTTAGAACGCTGGGTTAGAAAAATGACTTTGGAAGTACACAGTACAATCTACAATGAGCCTTGAGTTAATATCTTTAGACGTACCTGTTGTAGAGAGTGTAATCAATGACTGTCAGAATATCAATGGTGTAGGTGGCAGGGAGGGTCACAGCACGCTTGTGTCTGTTTGCTGTCTGAGTAGGGACGATATGTGTGTTGTCGCTTGCAGGTACTTGAAAAAAACGAAGAGATTATATATATATTATATATATAATCTCTTCTTTATATATATATATATATATATATATATATATATATATATATATATATATATATATATACACACACAAAACACACACATATACAGTAAGCTGTGTATCAATTACAGACAGGGCGTTGCATAACCAACCCCAGCATTTTTTTCTGTTGTGTTTTGTTTTTTTCTCGGCAAATTTTACGTTCAGTAGTTTGCCACTGCTTACTAAACGGTCGGCTACCGATACCACTGTCAAACCCAACGGAAGACGTTCTGCTTCCAAATTGTCCACAGCAGGTATTGAACCCGGCACCCCGGCATGACGATATACAGTAAAACCTGGTAAGCTTGCTCGATTATAAAGTATACCATGTTAGCCTGAATACATATTGGTTCCAGCAGGGATCTGTTAGTCTCCTCGGTTCAGCACTATCTTTCAACACGAACTCGACTTTCAGTCACTTGGAATCTGTGATAACAAGATTTTACTCTAATCTATTTTATGATTATTAGTATTATCTTTCGACTATCCTCCGAAATACGGTCCCAAATTATCGGGGCTGAGAATATATCCTAACAGGGCCTTAGTCACATGTAAATTGCAGACCTCTTTCCGGCGACTATACTGCCACCGCCGGGAGTATCTCCCGCGACGCTACGCGCGGCGCGGAGTGGGGCAAAACTAGATGGCTGGGACTCATGAGCAAGTAAAATGGAGGAAGGCGCAGGAAATGCGGTAGCTGCTGCTCGTGAGTCCCAGCCATCAAGTTTACATATGACTGAGGCCCTATTAGGATATATTTTCAGCCTCGATAATTCGGGACCGTTATTCGGAGAATAGTCTATCTCTCTTTCCAATTACTTTCACAGCCTTTTCTTTTCTTTTTCTTCCTTTTTTCTTCTAATTCTCTTCTTCTTTTTTTTTTTCTTTTCTTTTGGAGTATAGACACCAGAGTCGATTCACTTCAATTATAACCGCCCAGACTATTTAATTCTCTCTTTCTCCTTGCAGTTCCTGTGTGCATTTGTGGCGTTGAGGTTGTGCTGTCTGTCATATTGTATGCATGTCTGTGCTTTGTGTGTGAGTGGTGCACGCACATGTGTGTGTGTGTGTGTGTGTTCTGTGTGCTCTTTGTGTGTCACCTGTGTGATTGCGTGTGTGCTCTGCATTTGAATGTCTGTATATATGTGTGTGGATGTATGCGTGCTCTGTATGTGAAGACCTCTGTGGGTACCTGTGTGAATGTGTGTCTGTCTGTGATTGCCTCTGTGTGTGTGTGTATAAGTATGTGTTTGTGTGCACGCGTGCGTGCGTGTATATGTGTGTGTGTTTGTGGTTTGTATGACAATAAATGGATGGTAAACTTACACTTGATCGCCCTGCTTCCAGATTTGAAATCAGTTGCCTCTTCCAGCATGTAGACACCAGTGGTGAAACTTAGAAACACCCCTGCTCGTTGCCTCCATGACGGTGATGGAGTCACTCTGTACTTTTGTTGACCAAGAAACACGGAGCCTTCCTAATAACGCCGAGTAATCGATTATTTATTCTAGTTAAACATTTAAAACAGCTAATCAGCTTAAAGAGACGAAGCCTTTTTTTTAACAAACTTTCAAGACAGTCTTATTTGGAATCTTTATACCCAGCAAAGATGCCAGCGGAGAATGGATCAATATTGGACGCAATTTTTCGTTATTTTAAAGCCCCACCCCGGTTGCGGGGGGGGGGGGGGGAGGCTGATGTAACCTCTGTGGATGAAAAGGGTCTCTAGGACCTTCCCCGGTTGATCCTCATCCGCATAGTGGTACTTTGTGTCATCAGGTGTTTAACGCTGGGTGTGATTTCCCTGTGGTGTTGAACATCATTCAAATCAATGGAACATAATCTACCCAATAGACGTGAGACTACTTCGTAACTGCTGTGTTCCCCCCCCCCCCCCCCCCACCCTTCACCAATCCATACCCCCCCCCCCCCCACGACAATACCCCCCCCCCCCCACGACACCCCCCACCCCACTAATATAATGTGCTAAATGGCTATACGGTTGAACGACGATAATGACGGTCTTGACAAGGGTGAGGATGATGATGGTGAAAAATTGAACATGGAATGGAATGAACAGCAGTAAAATAATTAAGATCATTATCATGTTGCAGGTGCTTTGCAGAACGTCGCTCTCATTGTTGTCTGCCTGAAAGAAACTTGGTCTCTCGCCAGCTCTCCCGCAACATGTAATTTCATATTCAAGGAGTCACCTATATCCTGTGCCAATCCTTGCTTTGGTCGGTCCCTGTCCCTCCGTCCTGGTACCATGCCTTCTGTTATAATTTGTTTCCAATCCTCTATGGCGCTTGGTATGATCAAAATAGTTCAGCTTCTGAGAAAAGATGCTGTTTATTAGACAATTTTCCTTGATTTTAAGATCTTTAAAAATGTTTTTATTTCTGTTCTTCCTTGTCTCTGGTATTCTGAGAATCTTTCTACAGCATTTCAGTTCATATTTTATTTCTTAAAGACTGGGAGATATTCCACGACTCACATTCGTGCGCTGCTACAGAGAAGATGACTGCTCTTAAAATTTTTGTTTTTATTTCCTTCTACTGTGTTTTTAAATGTATGTATCAATAATTGGAACATGTAACGAACTCAGGCCTTGCTCTGACCAGCTACAAGCACATTTAAGTGGCAGGGTTGTCAGGTTGGTGTAAAGTTGTATTGTCTCGACGGTCTTACCAGCTCTATATTACAGGATGTGAGCAGATTCAACGACCCCACAACATGTACAACTGGCCCTAACCTTAACGCCCATACCCCACACACTGAATTTAGGTCCAGCGAGAGAGTGCATTCTACGCCCCTCTAGCGTAGACCAGCCTGACCAATCATCAATGACAGGTCAGCTAGTGTGTAGCTAGGCGGAGCTGGGTCTGAGTTCGTTACTAATTCCCAATAATTAATTAGGCAAGGGAAACTGCACAGTACCAGACAACAGGAAGTGTACCCACCAGGATAAACAAGTGTCTCCCCTGACTGTCCCGCGCACATTTGACTGTGAATGCGGCGCCGTAAGTGTGGTTGTGGAAACCTTGGAGACCATCATGCTGCATGAGGATATAGAATGCTGGTTAAAAGGTTTCTATGTGTGCAGAAAAGATGGAAATAAATCATATGTTACAAAAGAATCCATATTGTTGAGCTTTGGTAGAGGACAGAAATTACACTGTGTGTGTCGTTCAAACCCACCAGGGCCGTACAGTGAGCGACCTACACCCGGTGACACAAAGTGCCACCATTCTGATAAAAATCGCCTAGGCACGTCCAAGAAACCTCATTCAGCAGTTAGATTATATTAGGGCCCCTGACAGTATCCACTTCAAAATAAAGAAAAATTGCGTCCCACACTGGGGCGATTATATATCAATGTCTGTGTATCAAAGGCCGAAGAAATGACACTTACGTTGGATATGACAAATTTTGAGAAAACTTGAAAATACTTTAATTAGAAGCTATTCCTAATTCCAATTCCTTTTAAGAAAAAAGTCAAAAACTTAACAACGTTCAACTTTCTGCTAGCTAGCCGAAGCTGCCAACATTCTCTGGCTAAATTTGTGGTCTTGCTTATTTGCGCCACTTTTAGTGGCTAAAGTTCTGGTATTTGGGCCGTCTCTGGGGTTAATGCTTCTTTTCTCTATGTCCGCCATCATTTATAGTTTCAAAATTGTATTTTACTTTGCCGAAAAGTACTGAAAACAGTTTTTGGGTTTGGATTGACGCGAAGTGTGAAAATATTTCGCGTGTGACCATAGTGGTCTTATAGTTGTCTTTCTGCAATAAGAACAAGTTAATCATGTCATGGAAATGTATGTGAAATGTTAGGTTGAGCATCACAATAATTCTATCCGTCATGTGTTTTTGTGTGGTCCGATTGTGTCGGTTTGGGTTGATAACTAGGCTCTGGAAGCAGGGCCGTGCGTTGCTATGATACAGAGATGCGTCCGTATCAGACGGCACCGTAACGGGGCGGCAAAAGCAGCGAAATAAGAATACATCTTGAACTTTTGATCTGACCGCGAGAAGCTATTGAGGGTGGTATTTCGTTGACTTGCAACATATCAAGAAGATCTACCGCATGGGACTGACTATTAGATCTTTACACTAGAAGCCACTGGGGCATAGAAATAAAGGCAGACCACCAAAAATATATAAAAAGAAGGGAACTAGGGAATTAAATTAAAAAGATTGGGGGGGGGGGTATGGGTGAGCTGCTTTATGAGGTTTTGAGGATTTAAACAATGGATCGACATCATGGCACACGGGTAGTAACAAATAAGTGCTCCTTTCTGCTTCTAACTCAAGTCTAGGTCCGAAGAAGCTTAGCACAGGGCACAGGCTCTGTAGCACCGGCGAGGTTCCTGAAATACTTTGGGTAGATTTTTAACTCCAACGTTTTTCCGAGCAGCGCCGTTATACTACTCTTTTTGATTGCCATATATATTTATATATTTATACATTTTTAAAGGATTCAGATATTTGCTTCATTAATGACCTGACAAGAAACAGCGAAATATGCCGACAATTCTTCTTTTTCTTCGCGTTCACCAGTTGTAAACTCTAGAGGAAAGTTTTGGTTGTTCATCCACATCTGAACTGCAGTCTTGTTCTAGAACCTGAGTGTTGCTGATGCATTTGTTTTACAGATATGACTCATTTGTAAGCAGACTGCTGGTTCCTTGACTCTCATGCAGATGCACTCCGAATTTGAAGGAAGCTCCCAATTAGTCGACTCTCACGACATGCTTTTGGGTAAGCAGTGGGTCTATTCTTGCTTTCCCTATAACAGGGCTCCGCAACCCACACCGAACAGCCGGCAATAAATTATGCAATCTATTGTTTGTGTCTTCTATCTTCAGATTTCTTCTTCTTCTTCTTCTTCTTCTTCTTCTTCTTCTTCTTCTTCTTCTTCTTCTTCTTCTTCTTCTTCTTCTTCTTCTTCTTCTTCTGTTTGAACAGGTAATTAAGTCAATAGAGAAACTAGATTTCCTTGGGCTGGAGAGAATGATGCACCTGGGTGTGACCAGAGGGTTCTGCCGGCAGACTACGCTGAGAGGAAATGCAATACAATCCGACTACAACTGGCACTATTAGTATTGGAACTCTGCGCTGGCTGCTGAGGATGGGGACGGAGCGCCTATGGGAATGCTCCTAGTGGTGTCAGTTCTTGACTCATCTCAACTCTTCAAATTTACGACGGAGAAAGATAGCTTTGATTAAACCTAGGCCCCATGCATTCTTGGGCTGCACTACCTCGTGGGACGTAGGTCGGTTAGGGTTAGGCCCAGTTCTAGATGTTGTGGAGTAGTTAAAAGCATCAGAAAGCCGGGAAACCCGCTCTTACCGCCCTCTAAAATGTTGGACTGTCCTGTGGCGTCATACGGGGGTAAGATATTAATAAAGAACCAACCGGGCTGCTGTAACCACAAGAGTGGCCCAGTTATATAACTACTTTAAATGTTGAATGGGGTATCTGGGATTTGCTCTGTTGGTCTGCCAACTGGAGCCGGTCCTGGCCATGCAGACTGGGATTTTTAAATCTCACAGTGGTCTCTGTATCAGGTAGCAGACGGGGGGAAATAGGCGAAGCGGCTGAAAAACTGTTAGAGTGTCACACACAACACGACACTCTGTACCAACAGAAATTATGGACTGGAACAATGATCGGACAGGACATTTGTATGTATTAAAAGAACAACAACAACAACAACAAATTGACGTATAAAAGAGTGACACCCACCACCTTCAAATTTTTTTTTTTACATAAATAAGTACAAATAACAGACAAAGTATAGTGACATAATAATATATATGCAAAACACTGTCTGGAAAAATTAGGATATAAATGAGTAAATCTGCAAAGAAAAGTTAGAAAAGGGTGAGGCACATAAATGGATGTACCCAAGACGGGCAAACACTACTGAGTAAAAGTAGTTGTGCAAAGGCCAGACTGAAAAAAAGATTGATACAAGTAAATAGATCGGACATGTCAAAAAAAAAGTTATTTAAAAAAAAATACACGTACAACGTACAGACTGAAATGAGTTAAAACATGCATAGATGTATAAATGACACAACAAAAATTAGTCATACACATTAAAAGATGTTGATAGGGTAGGTTGAAAAGAATGAATAAAAGAAACGGATTAATAAAAGTATGACTGTCAGAATTCATTCATTCATTCATTCAGTAGCATGTCCCTCGCGGAACCTCGCTGCCATAACAACCCTCCGGAAAACCTTCCTATCATGAGCAAGATGTCCTGCGTCTGATACACCCATCTGGAGATCATCTGCCACATCCTGCACCCATCTTCTCCTTGGCCTTCCTCTTCCTCTCTTCCCAGGCATATACCCCTCCATTATTGTTCTCTCTAGACTTTCATGACGTTTCAAGTGACCAAAATATTTCAATTTTCTTTGTTTTATTGTCTTTACTAGCCAACCCTCTTCAATATTCAGCTCTTGAAGTATGGATGCATTTGTTCTTTTCTTTACCAAAGATATTCTAGAACCTGTCTGTAACATTTATATTCAAATGCATTTATGCGCTGTTCCGCTTGTTTAGTAAGTGTCCAGGTCTCACAGGCGTATGTTGCAATGGGAAAGATGCATGCTCTTAAAAATCTGACCTTTGAATTCTATCTGTACAATTCCATAATTTATTCAGTTGTTTTAGTCTTTGAAGAGCAATTGATAGTCGCCGTTTGATTTCTTTCATTGTGTCACCATTGTTGGTAAACAGTGACCCAAGATATTCGAAATTTTCCACCACTTCCAATCTTTCCTCATTAACATATATTTCCTTCTCCATGGCAGTTTTGTTTGTATGCATTATCTTTGTGTTTTGCTGTGTTAAGAAATAAGTTATGATTTTCACTATTTCTTTGGAGTGAGGTTAATAAGTTTTCTAAACCATTTTGTGATGTTGATAGTAATACTGTATCATCAGCATAACGAATTTATGGTATTTCATGACCACCGATGTTTAGGGCATCATATTGTTCCTTGTTTATATCATCTCTTACATTTCTCATTATATTTTCGGCGTACAGGTTGAACAAATACGGTGACAGCACACACCTGACGGACTCCTTGCTTGATGCCAAACCAGTCTGATGTCTCTCCATCTATTCTGACTGCTGCTTGTTGGTCTTGATAGAGCATTTTAATGAGCTGCACTATATGTGATGGAAAGCCCATATTCCTCATGATTTCCCAAAGCTTCTGATGTTGTACACAGTCAAATGCTTTTGAATAATCCACAAAACATAAGAACAGATTTACATTAAATTCTCTACACTTCTCTATTATTAAACGCATGTTGAATATATGATCTCTTGTTCCTCTTTGTCAGAATTCACCTTAACAAAATAGATATACTAAACACACTGGCAACATGATCACCACTCACGGGGAAACGACAAGCTGGCAATGTTGCATTTTAAAAGATATCATAAAAACAAACTAAACCAACCTTAAAAAAGAAACAGCCCGCTTTACAACTATCATAAATACAATCGACATGTAAAAATTGCAGCTAGATAGCGTTCATTAGCACATAACATGAATATACAATATGTCAAATACGAACAATAATTGCATTTAACATACAAATGTAGAAACAAAAAAAGGCCACTAACCCCCTCATTGACAACCCGGTGCTCTTCCATATCACGTGACTCTGAATCCGCCATCAGGTAGACAGAAGGAAGTAAAGGTAGAACATTGTCCTGTTTCAGGCGGATGCTCCATTGGCTGCTTGGTTCTCGCCGCAGGAACTCAATGGTTAAAACGTCTGGAAAGTCGCAGGTGCCTTGGGAGTTTAGGACCACAGTCGGTGTTCTAATCGTGATTTCCTCACCTGTTTAAAAAGGGTGTGAAAAATGTAGTGTTTTATTAATACAGTCATCTCCCGTTTTATTAATATAGTCATTTCCTTGTGAGATACAATTTTTCGTTATTCGAAGCCCTACTCTGGCTCCTGCAATGGGGCCTCAATATAGGTCGGCCATAAATATGGTCTAATTGCTGTACGCGGTTTCTGGAACCTCTCCATGGTGATCCTCATCCACATGGTGACACTTTGTGTCATTGGATGTTTATCGCCTGTGTAATGTCCTAGTGAGGTAAAAATCTACTACTACTACTAAATTTTTTTTTCTGGGTCTGCTAACAGGATTTGTTGACTTTACAGCGACAAAAATGTCGTCATTTTTTATGTCAATTCAATGAGGTTAATATTTACATGACTCAACATATAGGACAGCAGATAGAACTGTGACCCTTGAATGCCCCAAATGTAACTGTGTTTTACAGTTGAACGGCGTGTCTTGGGTGTGCACCTGCTGGGTTTACATCCGAGAAGCGACTCTTTATACAAAATCGGTGTCAATAAGGCTACAGTCAAGGATGGACAACTGTTATATTTACAGCAACAATTTTTTTTTTTAATCCTAGATATAAGAACATAATTCTTATCCTCACATAATTGTAAATAAAAGTAAAGAAATTTAAAGGTGAGATAATCGACTTCAAAGCACCGGTGTTTATCTCACCGTTGCACACTGACTTCGAAGAAGTCGACTTTTAGGATATACCTAATTGGGGAGGTACTGGGTCTATTCGTCCACCCATTGTGCCCCGAACCCATACGGGGACGCAGTAAAGTAAATTCACACCACTGGCGAATTGGGTAAATAATGCTAGGCCCGTGTTTCTTTATCTTCTTCCTTTCTTTCTTCTGTTGTCTCAATGATATCAGGTTGTAGCCTAGTGTCGTGGTTTTGTCGTTTCACTGATACCAGGTTGTAGCAAAGTGTCGTGTTTTTGTCGTTTCACTGATACCAGGTTGTAGCCCAGTGTCGTGGTTTTGTCGTCTCACTGATACCAGGTTGTAGCCTAGTGTCATGGTTTTGTCGTCTCACAGATACCAGATTGTAGTCCTGTGTCGTGGTTTTGTCGTCTCACTGATACCAGGTTGTAGCCTAGTGTCATGGTTTTGTCGTCTCACAGATACCAGATTGTAGTCCTGTGTCGTGGTTTTGTCGTCTCACTGATACCAGGTTGTAGCCTAGTGTCATGGTTTTGTCTCACAGATACCAGATTGTAGTCCTGTGTCGTGGTTTTCTGTATTTGTCTTGCGCTTCTCGGGTGGCTTGGGTGATGGATTTGTTAATCTTTTTGCAGGTTTCAGCTAGACCATTCATCCAACTCTTTCTTGGCCTTCCTCCCAGATGTTCTACTGTAGAAGTCTCATATGCAGTTTGGTTTGGCTGCATTTTGACTAGATGGCCGAACCATTTGATTCTTTGCCTGTCAGTATAATTTAGAAATTGATCCAGATAATCATGAGATTCGAACTTTCTCTCTAATGCTGGTATTCATAGTTTCTTTAAAAAAAAAATCGCAGTTCAAGTACTGATACTTTTATGTTAGCAGGTAGTTATTATGTACGTATATACATACATTTTTACGTGAAGGGGAAAAAAGTAAGACAACTGAAATAGGTTGGTGCATTAAAATACATAACACTCTTTAAAAAAAACCATAGTGGAGAGAAATTGCAAGATCAAGAGAGGTTACAAAACCGATACAACTGGGGGGACCATATAAATAGAATAGAGGCGGGAAAAAGGGGGGGGGGAACAGCAGTCTGAGAGTGTGAACAACCAAGACAATAGACAAAATGTGTTAGAGATCCATTGCAGCCAACCTTCATTGTGGATACGGCACCTGCTTGATCACTGATATATGCACGCTGCTGTATGGGGCTTTACATAAATTAGGAACTGACGTCATAGTACTCGAGAGCTCCCACAAGCGCTCCGTTCCCAAATTCAGCAGCCAGTACCAGTAGCAGTCTGATTTGTGTCCGTCTCAGTCGTCCTGTGTCAAACGTCAGCCAGATCCCCTGGTCACTCACCGTCCAGATCCCCTGGTCATTCCCCGTCCAGATTCCCTGGACACTTCCTGTCCAGTTTCCCTGGTCATTCCCCGTCCAGATTTCATGGTCACTCACTGTCTAGTTTCCCTGGTCATTCCCCGTCCAGATTCCCTGGTCACTTCCTGTCCAGATCTCCTGGTCACTCACTGACCAGATCCCCTGGTCACTCCCCGTCTAGATCTCTTGGTCACTTCCCGTCCAGATCTCCTGGTCACTCCCCGTGCAGATTCCCTGGTCACTCCCCGTCCAAATCTCCTGGTCACTCCCCGTCCAGATCTCCTGGTCACTTCTCCTCCAGATTCCCTAGTCACTTTCTGTCCAGATCCCCTAATCACTCCACATCCAGATTTCCTGGCCACTCACCGTCCAAATCCCCTGGTCACTCCATGTCCAGATTTCCTGGTCACTTTCCGTCCAAATCTCCTAGTCACTCCCCGTCCTGACCCCTTGTTCACTCCACGTCCAGATCCCCTGGTCACTCCCCGCCCTGATTCTCCTGGTCACTCCCCGCCCTGATTCTCCTGGTCACTCCCCGCCCTGATTCCCCAGGTCACTCCCCGTCCAGTTTCCCTGGTGACTCCCCGTCCAGATCCCCTGGTCACTCCCCGTCCAGATTCCCCTGGTCACTCCCCGTTACACCATTCTTTTTAGACTGTGATGATCTATCTGTTTGTACCTTCACACTGCCCACTCGCTCACAAAGGACCCTTACAGCACTGTATCAATTTACCACCAAGTAATGCCCGGCTCTCTAGCGGAATTGGCTAAACCGGATTTAGAGACTGTGATGATCTATTCCTGTTTCCGTACAATCCCGGGGGTAGGCAGGCCACACTTTCGCCCAGATTGACGGTATTTACACAAAAGGGCCCTTACAGACCTATCAATTGGCTTCCTAAAACCACCAAGTAATGCAGAACCAGCGAGTCAACCTGTATGTTCGTTTGCCATCCCAACTTTATGAAAGAAAATATCAAACTATTCAAGACCTCTGAAGCCGTGCTTGCCACTCTGCACGGAGCATGACTGTCTTCGTCTTTCTCAACATACTCGTGTTACAATCCTATCAAGCGTGTGCCGCTGGAGCTATGGAGTGCGTGCTCTGTTCTTGATATCATCTTCGTCTGTGGCTCAAGTGTTGCGTACGAGCTTTTATAATTCCAAATTACCCGTTCGACTGCAGCTTCGGGAGATTTGGTAACAGACCGCTTTTGGTGATTTAGACAATACTGTAATATGACAAACTACTGAGCGTAAAAGTACCTAGTAAAACCAAACAGACAAGAAATGCAGGCGTTGATTCAGCGACATCGTGTAAAACAAGAATACGCAGCTAACTTAGAAGATCTGTAAAAATGTAATGTATATGTTCTAACGGGAGTCTACCGTTTTGTCTAAGTCTAACTGCTGGCCGTTTGAGGTGACGAAAACATACAGGAAGTTACAATAAGTTCACATATTTTGATATAATGTATCACTTGCAGACCAGAACGATGAACGTTTTCTTCTAACGGTACATGTAACGAACTCAGGCCCAGCTCCGCTTATCTACACACTTATGACTAACGAGTCCGGCTAGGACACTATGATTTGACGTTCAGTCTCGCGCAAGTGTAAGTGGCAGGAACGTCAGCTTAGTCCTATCGGCGACCACGCACATGTACAACTGGTCCTAACACCCCTCCCCCGCCCTTCCACCCTACAAACTGAATCTAGGTCCCACAAGAAAGTGCAGTCTACAGCAGTACACTGGGACACCTCTGTAACCTTGAGCAACGTGGACTAGCCTGACAAAGCATCAGTGAGAGGTGACCTAGTGTGTAGATGGGCAGGGCTGTGTCTGAGTTCGGAACTAGTTCCGTTCTAACAAATTAATTTCTTAGACGCGTTATGGTCTACTAGATCCGGCAACATTTAGCGATTTTCACGTTCGGAATTTTCTTATTTCGGTTTATTATTTTCTTCCGCCACTCTTTCAGAAATCATAATAATTTTATATGAAAAACTGTCGAAGCGAACTGGCGTGAAGTTGTACAATTTAGATTATACCGTCGTCTTGAATGTACTTTTATTTCTATATTAAACACATATTTCTTTTGTGCTTTAAATAAATATTTCACAGTGCTTTCAGTCAACCATTCAGGGTGCTTTGAATGAATCTTTCCCGGTGCTTTCCATAAATTGTTGCATGCATGCTTTCAATGCATATTTTATGAAGTCTAAAGAACTTTTTGGATGAAGCGGAAGATTAAATTAGATATATGCATTTTCAGCCAGATTGTATTGACATATTATGAAATACTTATATACAACTGGAGTCTTGTTGGTACAGATGGCTTGTCTGAAGTCTGAGGATCTTATGGTTCAATATGCTTGGACGAATTGTGTTATAAATAGCATGTCGAATGTAGAGGGTGTTGTAAAGGAATGCCAGAATTAGAGGTAAAACAATTGATGTCTGCAAAAGCTGGGTTAGATGACGTAAAAGCCATTATATTAGTGATTAGTGCTGATTATCATCTCAGACTCATAGGTGCTCTGATATCATCCTCAATATGCGTGGTCTTGAGGCATGATATCCGCTTCGAGTGCTAGAGGTTCCGGGTTCAATCCCCGGTAAGAGCTGTGATGTTTTCACGTGGACTAGGACTTAAGTAATTCCCCCTGGTCTCACGCACGTGTGCATTGTTGCGCATGTAAAAAGATGTCTAGGCAGTTGGAAACCGAAAAGAGTAGCCTAACGGCACTGCCCAGGCAAAATTTGAAGTTTAAAATCTCCCTAAGGTATTTCAGGATCCTCACCGGTGCTACAGAGCCTGTGCACTGTGCTGAGCTTCTTCGGACTCAGACTTGAGTTAGAAGAACTAAGCACTTATGGGTTATTGCCTGTGTATTGTGTACCTTGATGTTGATCCGTTGCTTAAACATCAAACCTTAAAAATCGAATATTTAGTCACAAAATCCTGTATTTGTCCTGGCTTCTCGTGTGGCTTGTGATGGATTTGTTCAACGTTTTGCAGGTTTCATCTACACCCTTTATCCCTCTTTCTTGGTCTTCCTCTCGCCTTCCTCCCAGATGTTCTTCTGTAAAAAGTCTCAAATGCAGTCTGGTCTAGCTGCATTCTCACTAGATGACCAAACCATTTTATTTTTTTTTTTTTGTCTGTCAATATAATCCAGACATGGTCTTATTCCAACTTTCTCTCTAATACTGGTATTCGTAACCCTGTCTTGTATAGAGATCTTGCGGAGACAGCGCATTTCACATGTAGTTATTTTCTGTTATAGTGTCCTATTCACTGTCCATGTTTGGCACTGATAACTTAAAGTAGGAATAAAGATGCTATTAATCATTTGCTGTTTTGCTGGCAGGGAGACTTATCACTGCCCCTGTTACCGCTTCGGGTGTCGATGGAGATATAAGAGTTCTTGTTTGTCGGCCGCCTCGACCATAGACGTATTGTGTTGTTGTGGAGTGTAAGTAAAGTAAAGGACCCTTTTCCACGCCTTTAGGCGTATAGGGCATATAGGGCTAGACCTATATTTTTGTAGACAAATCAGCACAAGATGGGTGACGTGGTCAGCATCACGACGGCCGCCTTTAATTCCCGGGACTGCACCCGGTACCCACTCAAGGCTGGGTCGACCTGGGCGCCAAGGTCATTTTTGAAACAAGTCCGGCTCCGTCAGGGAGCGAACCCTTGACCTTTCGATCCGCGGCGAGCGTCTAGCCGCTCTGCCACAGCGACTCTTATTGTGGTGTGTCCCTGGTCTTATCATTCCCTCTTGTTCTTGGTCAACATCGCGCTCTGCGTCCTTTTTTCATGATGTATTTCGTGTATGGCGTCGAAAAGCATGTTTTCTCACCGGGCAAGCCAGTTCTTTGTTATCCTTGTATGTAATTTAGAACCTTTTCAACACTTTCTAGCCAAAAGGCATGGACATTTGAGAAAAATAGAGGGGGGGGGGGAGGTGTCTTAGAGGCTAAGCCCATTGCCTCGCGCTTTGAAGATCTGGGATCGTTTCAAGGACTACCTTTTTTCGGGTTAGCCGTGTATTTTTTTACAAGTTTTAGGATCGTCGCTGGAGCTTTCATGTTTTCTGCGGACGCTTTCTGTAGATGACCATCTGCTCTGTGAAGAAAGATCCGCGCTTAACCATGTTGGGAATAAATCTATCGCAGATTTTCTAATCTCTAAACACAGCTTAAAAACCTCTTTATTGCAGCGTTTCCACAAATTCGGAAAATAATAATAACAATAATAATATTAATAATAATAAACTTCCCTTTTCCACGCCTTTCATGCGTTTCAGGTATATAGGGCTAGACCTATATTTTATAGACCAGACGCCACTTGTTGGATGATGTGGTCATCATCATGCCTGCCACCTTTACTTCCCAGGACTGTACCTGGTAAGCACTCAAGGCTGGGTCGACCTTGAAGCCAAGGTCATTTTTTAAAGGGAAAAAAAATAGTCCGGCCACTGTCAGGAACGGAACCCATGGCCTTCCGATCCGCAGGCGAGCGTCTAGCTGCTGGACCACGGCGGTTCCCTTAATAAATATAATAATAATAATAATAATAATAATAATAATAATAATAATAATAATAATAATAATAATAATAATAATAATAATAATAATAATAATAATATATTCTTGAGTATGTCTTCGCATTTTAAAAAGCTGTAAGGGCTTCTAAACAAAATATACACGTGCGGATTTTATTGCCTGGTGTATGCACTTCCTTTTCGACCCAGCAAGAAACAGATCGCTGCAGGACTCCACAAAAACCATCTGCAGTATGCATACATACAAACACGGGATTTTGCACGCCCTGTTAACCATAACTAAATGTATGTTCACAGAAGCATGTCTGTCTACTTGCATAAATTAAGCGCCAAGTTGACATTGGAGTAACGGCCGAAGCGAGTCATAGCGAGAATGTTAAAAGGAACATGGGGTGAATTCGGCATGGAAGCAACCTGATGGAAGTACTGTTACGTGGAACGATATGAGAACAATGTATTATTGTGTGGGCGCTGTTTTCGTATTCTGGCTCGAGTGGATTCTGGATTTAGTTACAGGAAACTCTGATGATCCCCCAATAGCTGGAAGAAGAGAGATTCATCTGAAGTTTTAATGTGTATATGTGTGATGGGGAAATGGGGGTAGGGGGCTGAACTGGGTTCTTTTCATTTTATTTCACTCAATCTCGAGGACTCTGAGACTTCATGGGGGGTTCCCGGGAAAGTCTAATAGTAAAGGGGTATGAGGGTGTGAATTAAACACCGATTAACACTAACTCTAACCCTAATCCCCCCCCCCACTCATTATATTGGACTTTCCTGGAAACTCTCCACGAAAATCGTAGTTCCGAGATGATGTGAAATAAAAAGAAAAGAAAAAAAAACATGAACTGAAAATTATATAACGTATGGAACCCAAGTTAAATGAAGAGGATAATATGCTACTAATCATGGAATTCGGCCAATCTTGCTCGGGCGCGAGATTTCGTGGCCGATACCACGGGCTGTCCTATGTTCTAGGGGTGTCAGGTAACGTTTGTTTTGAACGTTTTAAGCACATTATTATAATTCTGGTCTGTTTTCTTCATGACAGTTGTGTCACTAAGAGATGTTAATAGCACCTCTCTCTCTCTCACTCTCTCTCTCTCTCTCTCTCTCTCTCTCTCTCTCTCTCTCTCATTGGTCATGCCAACGGGCCAACGGGTAAGCAAGGCACTAACGCATGCAGGAGGAAGCATGGACAGCGCAGACATGAATAAAAGCTGTATGGACTGGGATAGTGGGTAATGACGAATCTCTGACACTACCACGACTGGGTTACCTAGGAGTAAAGCACGGTGAAGCGCGTCTATGTCTCCTTCGAGTCGAGATAAGCGACATTATAACCAACTACTCATGGGAGCAATCTGTAGCAGTACTTTGGAGTGGATGCTGCATCTGAGGACTAAGCTCGCATATGAATACCTAATGAATGGTGACCTCGATTTTGATAACATAACATCTGTGTGTGTGTGTGTGTGTGTGTGCGTGCGCGCGCGTGTGTCTGTATGTATACACGTGGATCTGGTGTGTGTGTGTGTGTGTGTGTGTTGTATGTGAATATATTTAGCTGTTACAATATCGTATGTGAAAATTTCAAATACAGAACATGTAAGAATTATTTTTCTAACCTCCGATGACAGAGAACCACATCCTACGATGTTGTTTCTTTTAAACGCCCCCCCCCCCCCCCCCCCCCCCCCCCCAGGTTGACGCGGGGGTTTTGCCACAGATATTAAAGGGGTTATTTTACATAATTCATACATTAATACTGGTGTGTATCTGTCTGTGTGTGTGTGTGTGTGTGTGTGTGTTTGTTTGTGTCTAAAGAGGGTGGGTAGAGTGTTTGCGCACGAGGCTGAAAACGTTTGTAGCGGAACAAAGTGGATCGGGGGGGGGGGGGGGAAGCGGGGTCAGAGCTATGCTTAGTAAATGGCGGTAAAACCTGACAGACTCAGGGACATTATTACTGTTATTATTATTATTAATACTATTATTATTAATAATAATTATTTTTATTAATATTATCGTTATTATTATTATTATTTTTATGTTAATTGTTATTATTATTATTATTATTATTATTATTATTATTATTATTATTAGTGTGAACTGAGAGAAGCTAAAAATCATCTGCAGAAGGCAGATTATAGTGTACAAATGACTATTGAATATATTTTTGTGAAAGCGTTCAAATTGTTAGCATTCATAGACATGTTAAGGACATGTATGAAGTGATTTTTAAAAAGGATCATTGATCCAATGACGTTTTTTTTTTTTTTACATGGCTGAACCACACAGCACTTCCTTTTGGGATCGCGGAATGCTCCCGCAGTACCCACAGGACATGTCCATTCGTTGTCCAGATCTCATCGGTCAGTTTCCCTAATCTTTCGTTTTAAAGGAAACTCCTCGGAAGCTCCTATAAAATTATAACACGACTGAGGCCCTACCCCCCTCTTTTGCCAAATGGTTTTGTGTGTGTGTGTGTGTGTGTGTGTGTGTGTGTGTGTGTGTGTGTGTGTGTGTCGGCGCCCCTGTGTTCTGCACGTTCCGGTGGATGTGGCTACAGGATGTTGTCTGGGGAGGGTGAGGATATAGGGCAGGGGTTGTAACAGCACATGGGAGGAGAAGCTTGTTTTCGTGCAAACCAGGGGCAGTCTGCCACATACACATCCACACATAAACTGGCTTATTAGTTGGTTGGTTTGCACCTTGATTTTCGGACTATATTGTTGCATGATTGGCGTTGTTTTCTGTTTCTCGGCTAAATGCATGGCTGGTTGGTTCAATGTTTGAGTGGCTGGTTAGTTGGTTATTAAGTTGCTAAGGTTGCTTGTTGACTGGGTATTTGGTTATCTTGTTGCTTGGTAGGTTGGTTGGTTGGTGGGCTGTCTAGTTTCTTGGTCGACTATTTAATTGTTTACTTTTTTTTTTTTGGGGGGGGGGGGGGGGGCAGCTATTTTGTTGTCTAGTTGCTTGGTCGGCTATTTGGTTGTCTAGTTGCCTTGTTGGCTGCTTGATTGTCTAGTTTCTTTGTCGACAATTTGATTGTTTAGTTGTTGTTTTTTGGTCGGCTTTTTTGTTGTCTAGGTTTCTTATTTGACTATCTAGTTGTCTAGCTGCCTGGTTGGCTGGTCGATTGTCTGCTTGGCTGGTAGGTTGTCTAGTCGCTTGTTCGGCAATTTATTTGTCTAGCTTTTAGTTGGCTGATATGTTTTCAGTTGCTAGGTTGTTTGTTGCTTATCTTTTGCTAGGTTAAAGGTTTAGCTGCCTGATTGGCTGATTGCTTGCTTATGTCGTTGTTTGGTTGACTATTTTGTTGGTTGTGTAACGTTTTTTTTTTTTTCAGCATGCACAAACTAGTTTCTTCTCACGCAATCTCCCTCAGGGCGCTTTTCGAACTATTTCTAAAATATTGCACATTTGATTACATTTAGTTTTGAAATAATAACTTCAGTGATTCTTTTTTTTTTTTTTCAAAGAGGAGTTAGCACGTCTTTTTCGTCAATGTTTGCTTTATGAAATCATTCCTACGGCTGAATAATTCAGTATTCACAGGTACGCGCACAATATGTACCCCCGCATGTGAAATGGGTATGAAAGTAGCTGTGGTTGCTGACCATTGTCGAGCTTCTAGAGCACCTAAAAGTTTAGCTTGATATGACCGATTGACTGACACTTTTTCGTCTTTCCAGACGATAATGTAACACTGTGCTATGAGGAGGCATGGACTCACAATCCATGGTGCTTCACACCTTTTGGATTAATCCTATTGTGTTTTTCTAAAATATTTCAGTTTACAGGAAATGATTTTATGTCTTTACATTGTTCAAAATCATCTCCATAACTTTCAACTGCTGCCGTTGAGCTCCCTAGGTAGGAACAGTTTGTGAATCATTGCTTGATGGGCAGCAATGGCTATTGTCATTCCGTCTCCACGTAGAAGCTCTTTTTTAATGTCATCAATCCATGTTCTCCTAGGGCGACCTCTTGCTTTGACTTCAGGTTTTTTCATGTATAGCGTATGTGCTCTGTGTGCATTCTTACTAGATGGGAGGTCTGGGGGTCAGATACTAGTAGTACCTCTAGCAAGGTAACCATCATGTCCTTCTTAGCACAGTTCAGCACCATTGGGCTAGGTCTGGCACTCAGCTCTTTCCAGTGGTTCCCGTCGTTTCCAAAATGAACCGCCGTATTCAACCACCAAGACAATCGCATGGAAATAAGACTTACAGAAAGAAGAACATCTCCAGGCCGAGAAATGAATTCACGAAAGATCATTTTGAATCCACACTTGAAGATCGTCTACAGTCCATCCCTTTTGACTGCCCAAATATGGAGAAAACATGGACCACCCTGAGAGATCTAATCTACAGCACAGCTTTGGAGACACTCGGACTAGACACGAGGAAACACCAGGATTGGTTTGACGAGAACTCAGAAGATATTCAGCATCTACTTATGGAGAAACACCGCATCTATAAAGCTTTGTTGAAAGATCCAAGTTCAATATCAAAGATGGACTCCTTCAGTAATGTTAGAAGAACTGTTCAGACCAAACTTCGACAGATGCGAAACTTGTGGCAAAGCAATCAAGCTGACCGGGGGATTGGGTGGGAGGGGGGGAATGACCTGTTAAACCATCACCCTTCCCTTTCCAGAAAAAAATTAAATACCTACTACAGAAATTCCCAAACTGGCGCCGCGCCTCTTCACAGGGGCGCCGCGAAATATTGAAGATACACAAATTTTTTTTTTTAAACCCCTTACATATAGCAGTCATACTTTTTCTTATTTTGGGGGCCCCGGGAAAAATTTTGACTGAAAAGAGGCCCGCGGAAAAAGAAAGGTTTGGGAAAAACTGTATCTCAGTGAAAAGATGCAATCCTCAAAAGTTGGGGTGAAAATTCAGTAAAATCATGAAAATAAGTCACCAAAACAAGAAGCTTAAACGGTTTGCCCAAGGGGACCTATGAAGCAACCCCAGATAAAAAACCCACTCTTTTGAGACAAAAATCATTGTCCTGTCTGGTGGTAAAACTCCTTCTTTATCCGATACCCGAAGACGTTTTAAAGAAAATGGTAAAGTCCCATGAGAAACTACCCAAATATTTTAATTTATATGGGAGCAAAAAATAAATTTTTTTTTTTTCCCCAAGACTTCAAAAATCCAAAAATCATCTTTTTAAACGTAAAAGGGAAAACCCCGGTGTGTGACAAACACCTGGAATCTCCTTTTGTCTATTGCTGGTGAAAACCCCGCTGAATTCTCCTAAAACCCTCCCTTACGGTGCATCTTGAAACAAAACCTCCCTTCCCCGACACCTGTGATTTCCGAAAAAACGTGGAAACCCTTAACATATTTTTTTTCTGCTGCCAACTGCAGAAAAATTGGCAAGAACAAAATGCCACCTCTGTTCTACCCCATAGACCTCACAAACTCTTTTAATACAGTCAGTAGAGGAGGACTAAATTAAAAAAACAACACCCTGAAACAAACAGAGGAATTTAAGTATTTGTGAGCAATTTTTACATCTGACGAAAATTTAGCTCCAGATGTGCCAAATCTAATCAAGTAAGGGGTCAAAATCTCCCTGTTACACCAAAAAAATACCTTTAGAGTACTTTAAATTA
>CAJHNH020001830.1:117762-137762 GCA_905116865.2 Candidula unifasciata | reverse complement strand
TGCCTGTGTTCATATGATCGCGGGTCTGTGTGTATGTCTGCAATGTGCGTTGCAATGTCTGTGGGTGTGTGAGTCAGTGATTGTATTTTTCCTCACGTAATTGAGTTCATCAGTGTAATGAGTGTGATCATCCAATGATCACTCCCTAATAGCCGGCGGCTCACCGGTCGGTTAGCGAGTGTACTGGTTGAGGTGTGCATAGAGTCTGGAACACTCCCAGTTAAGCGGATGCTGATAACTAATGTGGCACAACTACCAGGATGCGGCTTGTGAGGTGATGTGTGGGCGGTTGGACAGCTGGCATATAGAGATAAATATATGTTACCTGTCACCTGGCTATGCTCTGTCTCCAAGGGCATCAGCTGGGTGATATTTGAGGTGTATGGGAACGTATAAGATATTAGTTTTACAGAACACAATTTCTTTACTTAGCTGCACATAAAGTTTACCTCAGGCATAAATGAATGCCGCTTAAAAATCAAGAAAAGGAAGAACCCGAAGAAACAACGTCTTTTAATATAAAGAAATTGGCTGATAGATAGTCCATGTGCAAGTGTATGTTTTTTAAAGTAATTGAAATGAACTCAGTAAATGCAGCACAATACAAACACAAACCCCCACAAATTTACATTGTTGTAAACTTTCATCAGCATACGCACACACTTTAGTTACGGTTGTCCTGATCAATTCTATAGATAATATTTGTTCAGACCACAGACCTAGTTTAGAATATAATATAATGGTTTTTCTCGATCTGCTTCTTCTGCTGTGTATCCATCAAGTCGTCATTATGTTTCAGTGTCTTTTTTCTCATCATCACTGCAACTTATCTATTGCTACAAAAACAGTTGCTAGCCCCAAACTCCTGTCTAGAACAATCAGTGTTCAGGATCGATGCAGGAGCTACCAACATGCCACTTGATGTACTTATTTCTGCTGCTAGATGCTTCTTTTCTGGTTGCACAAACTGGAGCCAAATTGTCTCTGAGTTGTTCACACATTTGCCAGCCACGTTCAAGATTGACAAACGATTTGCCTGGAGGGCCAGCTTGTTAAGCTGATTGATTCAGCAATAACTGATGCATCCTGGACACTGGTTTTCCTTGCCATTACATTTTTTTTTCTTTCCTTTAGCTTTTTCCCCTCACTCTACGAACTTCTTTATGTTTGATCTTCTGACCTAATTAAGTCAGCTCAGTGAAGTCAGATTTACGGTGATTTTCACGAGCTTCAGAGCCTGCGGCGAATAGGACTTCATCAGTGGCCTTATAACCTTCGCCTGCTGATTAAATTGTGAAACTGTTTTCATGTCCCCTGCCCCTCTAGTGCATGCTTGTTTACGCCACAGTGCATAAACAGTAACGAGACTAACATCTAAGAGTCTATTAACTATAGATAAATGCACACATTAGACTCCATCAACGGTGGACAACTTAACATCTTAGAGTCCATTGACGGTGGCTAAACTTACATCTTACAGTCCATTAACTGTGGATAACATTTACATCTAGGAGTCTATCAGCTGTGGCTAAACTTACATTTTAGAGTACGCTGACGGTGGATAAACTTACATCCTAGAGCCCATTAATGGTTGATAACCTTTACATCCAGAAGTCCATTACCGGTGGCTAAACTTAAATCTCACAGTCCATTAACGGTGGATAACCTTTACATCTAGAAGTCCATTAACAGTGGCTAAACTTACATCTTAGAGACATTACCGGTGGATGAACTTACATATTACAGTCTAATAATGGTGGATAACCTTTACATCCATTAACGGTGGCTAAACCAACATCTTACAGTCCATTACCTGTGGTAACATTTACCACGCCCTTCTGGGGCTATAAATAGTCCTTACAGCTTAATGGGGATTCCCGTTCTTATGCAAGTCTTAGTCCGCATTGAGTTCACAGTTTTCATCGAGGAGATGTATACAGAAATTAAAATACAGTTTTATTAATTTGCAACATATTTCATCCAATTATATGTCATTTTAAAGGTGAATAAGTGTGCTTTTAAAATATAATAAAAAAGGCTCTTTCAGAAACACAAAAATGCTTTTGCTACAGTCAACATGACCATAAATATCAATAACGTGTAGAAATAAACTGGAAGTTATTCCAGCAAAAGTAAAGAAATTTTAGTGATTAGAGGACCTGGGAGAAAAAAGGGGGGGGGGGGGTGTGACATTTGCACTTTATCAAATTCAGCACTTGAAAATACTGCTGTAGAAAAAGAAAACAGCATGCGTAACATAAATATAAATGAGTGATGGTTGTTATTACTATTAGTGGACTGCTACAACATATAATTATACTGTTATTAAATAACTAGTAAATAAGCAGTCAACAAGAAATTAATATGTGGAATAATTTTTCACTCAGAGCAATTTTCTTAACAGTACTTATATCACTACTAAATATTTATCCTCAAGATACAAACAGCACAAACAAATTTGTCCAGTTTCATCTTCTTGGATGAAATCAGTTCCTTATCATTGTGAATTTTTTGGTAACTTTTTAAAAATGCATCACACATATTTCTGAATACTGCAAGCAACAACGCGTATAAGTATCATGAATGGTATATTATTTTTATATAACTGCAAATGCTGTGCAACATACACATATCAAACACAAAAATTTTCCAGATAAATACACGGTCTCGTTGTTCGAAAAAATGACTGGCTGCCTCCTTAACGAGCAAGTAGTGAGAATGGACTCATTGTAGCTTCCTTCGAATGTGTTTGCCTGAGAGGCAGGAAACAGCAGTCTGCATACAATTAAGTCAAATCTGTATGACATATGTGCATGCAACAAACAGTGTCTGGAACAAGACTAAAACCCAGAAATAGATGAACAACCAGAAGATTCTGTTAGTGTTTACAGCCAGTGATGGCGAAGCAGAAGATGATTCACAATAATTTACACAAATGGTTGAGGATTAATATTAGTGCATGTCGTAAGAGTCGACAGATTGTAACTTCCTTCGAAGTCGGAATATCTTTGCTTGAGAAGCAAGAAACATCAGTCTGCATACAATTTAATCAAATCTGTATAACAGATGTGCATGCAAAAAAAAGTGTCTGAAATAAGGCTAAAGCCCAGAAGAAGATTAATAGCCAGAAGTTTGTGCCAGAGTTTACAGCCAGTGGTCGCGAAGCAGAGGATGATTCACAAAAACGAACACAGACCATACAACCGCAAATATACATAAGAAGTAGATGAACAACCGGAAGTTTTTGCCAGAGTTTACAGCCAGTGATCGCGAAGCAGAAGATGATTCACAAAAATAAACACAAATGGTTGAGGAATAATATTAGTGCATGTCGTAACTCATTGTGGCTTCCTTCTAAGACGGAATGTATCTGCATGAGAGGCAAGGAACCAGCAGCCTGCACACAAATAAGTCAGGTTTGAATAACATATGTACAGATGTAGATAAACAGCCAGAACTTTCTGCCAAAGTTTACAACCAGTGAACGCGAAGAAGAAAAAGGTGAGCAGAAATGAGCAAAAATGGTTGAGGGTTAGTATTAGTGTACTTCTACAACATATAATTATACTGTTAGTCAACAATTAGTAAAGAGGCAAAGAGTGACTTGCTGTGAGGGGTTAGTTATTTTTATCCACTTACCCAAAGCTCCGAAATGTTTTGACACAATTTATCCACAGTGTAGTTGCACCATTTATGCACAGTCAATATGAAAGCAATAGTTTTCTTCCAACACATGATAGTTTGCACCTGACAACCGTCGATATTATCTAGATCTGGCTTATAAATTACCTGTTTCTATTTTCCCTAGAAGTAAGATTCCCACATTCAAAGTAGAAAAAGTATAAACAGCCAGTTCCAAAAAATCCAAACTACTGACTAGACACAGTGACACACACATCACAACACGACTGTTTTCCGAGAATTTAAATTCAAATTGCTGTAATATAACATTAGAGTTTGAAAATTTTGTGATTTGTAATGCCAATACATTCAGAACACAGAACTTTGTAAGCACATTAAAATGTCACACAATGCAACACATAAAAACGACTTCCACTAACCACTTTTCGATGGACTCTCTGCCAAAATGACACGTGATTAGTCGTACGGACTATCTTGTCTAAAGATGGACGTGCATATACATCTAGGAGTCTTTTAACAGTGGCTAAACTTACATCTTACAGTCTTCAAACGGTGGATAACCGATTAATTTAGAAGTCCATTTACGGTGGCTAAACTTACATTTACAGTCCATTAACTGTGGGCAACGTTCACATCTAGGAGTCTATTAACGGTGGCTAAATTTGCATCTTACTGTCCATTAACTGTGGGTAACATTTACATCTAGAAGTCAATTAACGGTGGCTAAATTTACATCTTACAGTCCAATAACTGTGGGTAACATTTACATCTAGAAGTCACTTAACGGTGGCTAAACTTACACCTGCGAGTACATTGACAGTGGATAAAGTTACATCACACAATCTTTTAACGGTGGATAACCGATTAATTTAGAAGTCCATTTACGGTGGCTAAACTTACATCTTACAGTCCATTAACTGTGGGTAACATTTACATCTAGAAGTCCATTTACGGTGGCTAAACTTACATCTTACAGTCCATTAACCGTGGGCAACGTTCACATCTAGGAGTCTATTAATGGTGGCTAAACTTACATCTTACAGTCCATTAACTGTGGGTAACATTTACATCTAGAAGTCAATTAACGGTGGCTAAACTTACATCTTACAGTCCAATAACTGTGGGTAACATTTACATCTAGAAGTCAATTAACGGTGGCTAAACTTACACCTGCGAGTACATTGACAGTGGATAAAGTTACATCTCAATCTTTTAACGGTGGATTACCGATTAATTTAGAAGTCCATTTACGGTGGCTAAACTTACATCTTACAGTCCATTAACTGCGGGCAACGTTCACATCTAGGAGTCTATTAACGGTGGCTAAACTTACATCTTACTGTCCATTAACTGTGGGTAACATTTACATCTAGAAGTCAATTAACAGTGGCTAAACTTAAATCTTACAGTCCTTTAACTGTAGGCAACGTTCACATATAGGAGTCTATTAACGGTGGCTAAACTTACATCTTACAGTCCATTAACCGTGGGTAACGTTTACATCTATGAGTCTTTTTACTGTGGCTAAACTTACATCTTACAGTCCATTAACTGTGGGTAACATTTACGTCTAGGAGTCTATTAACAGTGGCTAAACTTACATCTTACAGTCTTCTAACGGTGGATAACCGTTAAATTTAGAAGTGAGTTAACGGTGGCTAAACTTACATCTTCGAGTACATTGACATTGGATAAAATTACATAGAGACATTAACGGTATATAAGGTTATATCTTGTAGTCTTTTAACGATTGATAACCTTACATCTTAGAGTCCATTTACGGTGGCTAAACTTACATTTTAGAGTATACTGACGGTTAAAAACCTAATTCATTATTAGTAGCTATGCCTAGATAAAAGAGTTCGTTAACGGTGGTTGAACTTACATCTTAGAGTCCTTTGAGGTGGTTAAACGTAATAGCTGTCTGGCGTCCTGTTACACGGTTGAACGTGGTTTCTGGATTTCGTTCCTGTTGGATTCTTATCCAACAATAGTGGCTCTATGAGTCACTGAGTTTTATCTTTGGAGAATGCCATTCTTGAAGGGGGCATTTAAAAAAAAAAAAAGTAGTATACGTTAAAATATTATATGACGCCTAATATCTATGGTCGTATATAGTACATATGACGCCAAATATCTATGGTCGTATATAGTACATATGACGCCTAATATCGATGGTCGTATATAGTACATAAGGAAACATTGAGAAATATTAACAGATTGCAATTGTACAAGCAAAGACTTAAAAAAAACAGCAACACATACAGAACTATTTTTTTCCCAATGACAGGGAATAGAGAAAGAACAATGTGAACGCAAACCTTGATGAGAAATAAAGAATGAACTTCAGATAGCGTGGGTAGAGGGAGATAACTACTGGCTCGAACACTCGTTTTCACAATGTAAAATTATTCAACAAACAGACAATTAAAAACTCAATATTCTGTGCGACAGCCATCTCGCCATTGAGCAACGCTCCAGCATACTGTCTTGTAGAGATAGTTATCCTACTGTAAACATGCCCAATCATTGATCCCACCTGAAATTTCTTGACCCAGATACGGGAAGACATTTATTACTGAAACGCATCTCCCCTTGAATGCTCATCCAGAGACCAGGTACCGTAGATAGTCGCAGAGTATCGCCTACCAAAAAAAGAAGAATTTCACAGGTGAGAAAATTGAGCAGTTTTAACGAGATTAATTGTTGTCGTTGTCACGACGCAGACATAGGATCGTTACAGCAGACATTTGATGAGGACTAGGGATAAGTGAGCTTATTGTTTCTGAATGAACAGTGCAGCTGATAGATGCCAAGTTTGTTTCTCGATATTAAGTGAATGTTACAATGTCGTGTGTATGGATATGAGGCGGTGTTTGTCTGTCTGTATACGTGTGACTGTGTGTGTGTGTGTGTGTCTGTGTGTGTGTGTGAGTTTGTCCTTGCTTCCTGAATGGTTCATAGTCTTACAGATCCCTGCAAGTTTCTAAGTGTATTACTATTTGTGTACAGCAGTCTCTCCAACCTGGAAAGGGGGTAGGGGTGGGGGGTCTATTGGTGGGAGGGTGGGTAAGTGTCATGAGGAAGTTTCAAGTTTTGTGTCAAGCCATTATGAAATTGAGTGTATTTGTACTTGTAATAATCCAGATTTTCAGCTTTAAGGGGTCACTAAACCAAATTTTTTATTTTTTTTTTATTTACAGATTCAGAGCAGTTATTTTATAATGGTCATTTACACGGAGACATGTTATTACATTTGTATACTTTGAGTTTAAAAAAAAATAATGGTTGTTATCACATTAGCCGCCATCTTGTTAAAAATCAGTATGAACTTAGAATCCTAAAATTTTAAAAACAAACATACGTTTTCAACAATAGATGATGGATTCATGATCTTAAGTCCTATTTAGAAGCACAGGTGTAGTTGTTGTTGTTGTTGTTGTTTTTTTTTTTTTTTACTTTAAACATGTTTTTAAATATTTTTCGTAGAATTTTAAAAGGTATTTTTAATGAAAAAGTCAAAAAAAAAAAAAAATCTAGCATCATAAAAAATAATTAAATTTTAAAGAACAAATATCTTCTAAAATTTACTTTTAAATAAACCAGTCCCTATAATATTATTTAAGGAGTATCCATACCAAATTCCATTTTTCTAGTCTTTATATTAGCTGAGATTTTAGGATTTCACACACACAACAAACAGAAATAAAGAGATGTTAGAAAAATGACTTTTTTTTTTTTTTATCTTAAAAAAGTGAATGGGCTAGTGTCTTCAGTATTAATTTTTCAATGCTAAATTGTTTACAAATGACATAAATTTTGTGCGTAATCTATTCTACGAATGCAGAACTTTACAAAAATGAACACATTGAAAAAGTGATATTTTTGTCATAGATTGGAAAAACTGCCGTGTAGCGACTCCTTACCAGTCATGAAAACAAAAACAAAGCTACCAGCTTGACGTGGAGAGTGATCTCTATCGTGCCTTGTCCAACACCAGGCCCCCCAAAATTACAGATTTTATTTGACACTGGATTGTGTAGGTTATTTTTCCTTTGCTTTTTCCCCCCGGTTCATTTCATTTATTTCGCTCCATCCGAGAGACTCTCCGAGAGATTTCGTGGGGAGTTCCCAGTAAAGTCCAATATTAAACCAGCCTGAGGGGCGAGGGGGGGGGGGGGGGGGTAAGGTCTAGTATTATTCGGTGTTAATTTCACACCGTAACAACCCTACATTACTGGACTTTCCAAAAAACTCTCTTCGAAATCTCAAAGTACCGAAGAGTTAGGAACGAAATAAAACAAAAGGAACTTCCACGATTACAGGAATCTCGAACTGGATTACACAGGAAAAAGTCGAGAGTTTCAGCTGCAGTGATGGGGGTTTTGAGATTGTGAGTAACTTTCAGGGAATCCCCTAATTTTAAAAGTCAGTAAGTAAGGTGACGGCTAAAATGGAAATACCTGAGTTAAAAGTAGGTTTGCCGCAATGAATGAAACGATCGCCACGAGTTTTAGAGCAGTGGTCTTCATCAATTTTTAAGTCACATCCCCCTAAGTATATGGCACGTCCATTACACCCCCTGAGTATATGGCAAGTTCCATACACCCCCAGAGTATATGGCAAGTTCCATACACCCCCCCCCCCCCCACCTGAGTATATGACAAATCCCATACATCCCCCTGAGTATATGACACGTCCAATACACCCCCTGAGTATATTGCAAGTTCCATACACCCCCTGGGTATATGGCAAGTCCCATACAACCCCCTGAGTAGATAGCAAGTTACATACACCCCCCTAAGTATATGGCAAGTTCCATACACCCCCCTCCCCCTGAGTATATGGCAAGCCCAATGCATCCACTGAGTATATGGCAAGTTCCACCCCCCCCCCCATTGAGTATATGGCAAGTCCCATACCCCCCCCCCCCGAGTATATGGCAAGTCCCATGCACCCCCCTGAGTATATGGCATGACCCATACACCCCCCCCCCCCTCCCCTTGAGTATATGGCAAGTTTCATACAATCTCCTCAGTATTTGGCAAGTTCCATACACCCACCTGAGTATATAGCAACTTCCATTCACACACCTGAGTATTTGGCAAGTTCCATACACCACCCTGAGTATTTTGCAAGTTCCATAACCCCCCTGAGTATATGGCAAGTTCCATACCCCCCCCCCCTTTTCCCTGAGTATTTAACAAGTTCCACACACCCACCTGAGTATATTGCAAGTTCCATACACCCACCTGAGTATTTGGCAAGTTCTGTTCCCCCACCTGAGTATTTGGCAAGTTCCATACACACCCCTGAGTGTTTGGCAAGTTCCACACACCCCCCTTAGTATATGGCAAGTTCCATACCCTCCCCCCCCCCCCCGAGTATATGGCAAGTCCCATACACCCCCCTAAGCATTCGGCTAGACCCATACACCCCCATGTGTTGATGACAAGACCCATATACCCCTATGTGTATATGACAGGACCCATACACCCCTATGTGTATATGACAAGACCCATTCAAACCCTTGAGTATATGGCGAGACCCATACACCCTCATCTATATATATATATATATATATATATATATATATATATATATATATATATATATATATATATATATATATATATATATCAATGTTTGTGTGTTTGTTTATGAGCTATAGACTCGGAAACTACTGAACCGATTTAGCTGAAATTTTCAGGATATGTAGGTTTTGATACGGATGTTCACCCATCATGGTTTGAAATTCAACCTGTCATTGTTAGAGATAGTTTGCGACAATTTAAGCAAAAATATTCAAACAATCTTCGACGGGGGGAGGGGCATTAAGGACTATCTCGACGTCGGCGCAGACATTGACTGCGACATTAACTTCATTAACCGTGTTAGACACGTGCGATTTCTATTGTTGTGCCGTTTCATTAATATATCTGGAGTATCTGTCTATGAGTAAACAATTGCCCGCGGTTTTGAGTTGTGTTATAATCGGGACACAGTAGTAGGGACACACATCTCTAATAGTTTAGTTCTCTTTTCGTTGCTCAAATGAAGTGGCTGCTTGGTCGAATGGTTAGAACACTGGGTTCCTGTGCGGGAGACCAGGGTTCGAATCTGCAGTAGTAAATTTTTTTTACCCCGGAATAAAATAATATCCTCATCTGCTCTGTCGTGGTGACTAGCCATATTGCCCTTAATACTAAAAAAAAAAAAAAAAAAAAAAAAAAAAGACTAGTAAATGGGTAAACCATTTGATAATTAAGTTTGACCATTTCGCATACTTATGATTGCATTTTTAAACTTTCCGATTGCATGGTTACGCTGAAATTTCATAGCTTTCCATTTATTTTCATTTAGATTTAGTTATTTCATCTGCGTTGGAATTTTAAGCTGTGCTGTTTACCATAGCGTTCATTTCCTAATTATGGTGTGTGTGTGTTTTTTTTTTCCTGTTTTCATTTGCTTTTCAAGTTTTTTTTTCCCCTCCTATTTCAATGAGGGAAAGAGTTGTCGGTGAATTTGGGGGGAGAGGGGGGGGGGGGCAAACGGTTAACTGAGAGAGCTTTCAGTCACAGAAACTGCTTTACCCACTTAAAGTAGCAGCAGCAGTAGTAGTTGTGGTTGGGCTGTTACACCGTAGTGCTCTCATGTGAAGCCGCCGGTAAGGTAATGGCGTTCTTCTGTCGGGAAGCGAAATTATACATCCTAACCTGACCAGTCTGTGGCGACAGCACTAGCCATGCTGAACCAAGTCTTCTGGCTCACGCCTCTCTGTCTACTCCGATGGTAACACAGATAGCAGTGACATTATTTAAGCTACGGTGGTGGTGGTCGTGGTAGTAGTTGTACTGGTACTTGAAGGATTATGTGGTAAATATTACACTAGCCCCATTCACTACCTATTACAATTCCTGCTCCCCATTTTAGTCCGGATGGACAGATATGTCAATGTCAGTTACAGCAACAAAAACAATATCGCCAGGTAATGATTTTTAAATATTTCGAAGAGGGAGAGAGCAGTAGTCGGTGGAAGAGGGGAGGAGAGGGGGTAATGACTTAAATTTAAGAGAACTTAAAGAGCTACCTCCGCTTTTCTATTTTTTACGACTTACTTTGTTATTTACAAGTACAGTTGTAGCTTTACTTCCGTCTCCTTTAAAAATACAAACAGCTTTAGCATGTGATAACCAAAAAACCATTTTTGTTACTGTGCTAATAACACCATTTAAACGACCACTAATATAAATATGAAGACACAATTATAAGGTTCGTGTTCTAAAGTTGGAAAACCAGACTATCTCTATATCTGTGCAGAGAATGATTGCGACATTAACTATATTAGACACGTGAGATTTCCATTGTCTTTCTTTTCCAAAAACTTTTGATGAGGGAGAGAGTAGTAGGTGGATTTAGTTGTGGTGGTAAGGGGGGGGTGGGGGAGGCGGGGATCAGAGACTATCTCTATATCTGAGCAGACAATGAGTGTATTAGACACGTGCGATTTTTTTTCTTTCATTTCCATTTAGCCAAACTATGCCACAGCAACGCGTGGCCGGGTACAGCTAGTGTGTATATAAAACTCAAACACCCCTATGTGTATATGACATGACCCATACACCCCTAAGTGTATATGGCAAGACCCAAACACCCCCATGTGTATATAAGACCCATACACCCCTATGTGTATATGACAGGACCCATACACCCCCATGTGTGTATGAACAGACCCATACACCCTCATGTGTATATGACAAGACCCATACACCCCCTTGAGTATATGGCAAGACCCAAACACCCCTTGAGTATATGGCAGGACCTATACAACCCCATGAGTATATGGCAAGACCTATACAACCCCATGAGTATATGAAAAGACCCATACACCCCCTTGAGTATATGACAAGACCCATACACCCCCTTGAGTATAAGACAAGACCCATACACCCCCATGAGTATATGACAACACCCATACACCCCCATGAGTATATGACAACACCCATACACCCCCTTGAGTATATGACAAGACCCATACACCACTTGAGTATATGACAAGACCCATACACCCCCTTGAGTATATGACAAGACCCATACACCCCCTTGAGTATATGACAAGACCCATACACCCCCTTGAGTATAAGACAAGACCCATACACCCCCATGAGTATATGACAAGACCCATACACCCCCATGAGTATATGACAACACCCATACACCCCCTTGAGTATATGACAAGACCCATACACCACTTGAGTATATGACAAGACCAATACACCCCCATGAGTATATGACAAGACCCATACACCCCCTTGAGTATAATACAAGACCCATACACCCCCATGAGTATATGACAACACCCATACACCCCCATGAGTATATGACAACACCCATACACCCCCTTGAGTATATGACAAGACCCATACACCACTTGAGTATATGACAACACCCATACACCCCCATGAGTATATGACAAGACCCATACATCCCCATGAGTATATGACAACACCCATACACCCCCATGAGTATATGACAACACCTATACACCCCCTTGAGTATATGACAAGACCCATACACCACTTGAGTATATGACAAGACCCATACACCCTCTTGAGTATATGACAAGACCCATACACCACTTGAGTATATGACAACACCCATACACCACTTGAGTATATGACAACACCCATACACCCCCATGAGTATATGACAAGACCCATACACCCCCTTGAGTATATGACAAGACCCATACACCCCCTTGAGTATATGACAAGACCCATACACCCCCATGAGTATATGACAAGACCCATACACCCCCATGAGTATATGACAAGACCCATACACCCCCATGAGTATATGACAAGACCCATACACCACTTGAGTATATGACAACACCCATACACCCCCATGAGTATATGACAAGACCCATACACCTCCATGTGTATATGACAAGACCCATACACCCCCATGAGTATATGACAAGACCCATACACCCCCATGAGTATATGACAAGACCCATACACCACTTGAGTATATGACAAGACTCATACACCCCCTTGAGTATATGACAAGACCCATACACCCCCATGAGTATATGACAACACCCATACACCCACATGAGTATATGACAAGACCCATACACCCCCATGAGTATATGACAAGACCCATACACCCCCATGAGTATATGACAAGACCCATACACCCCCATGAGTATATGACAAGACCCATACAACCCCTTGAGTATATAACAAGACCCATACACCCCTTGAGTATATGACAAGACCCATACACCCCCATGAGTATATGACAAGACCCATAACCCCCTTGAGTATATGACAAGACCCATACACTCCCTTGAGTATATGACAAGACCCATACACTCCCTTGAGTATATGACAAGACCCAGACACCACTTGAGTATATAACAAGACCCATACACTCCCATGAGTATATGACAAGACCCATAACCCCCCTGAGTATATGACAAGACCCATACACCCCCTTGAGTATATGACAAGACCCAGACACCACTTGAGTATATAACAAGACCCATACACTCCCATGAGTATATGAGAAGACCCATGCACCCCCATGAGTATATGGCAAGACCCATACACTCCCATGAGTATATGACAAGACCCATAACCCCCTTGAGTATATAACAAGACCCATACACCCCCTTGAGTATATGACAAGACCCATACACCCCCTTGAGTATATGACAAGACCCATACACTCCCATGAGTATATGACAAGACCCATAACCCCCTTGAGTATATGACAAGACCCATACACCCCCATGAGTATATGACAAGACCCATACACCCCCTTGAGTATATGACAAGACCCATACACCACTTGAGTATATGACAAGACTCATACACCCCCTTGAGTATATGACAAGACCCATACACCCCCTTGAGTATATGACAAGACCCATACACTCCCATGAGTATATGACAAGACCCATAACCCCCTTGAGTATATGACAAGACCCATACACCCCCATGAGTATATGACAAGACCCAGACACCACTTGAGTATATGACAAGACCCATACACCACTTGAGTATATGACAAGACTCATACACCCCCTTGAGTATATGACAAGACCCATACACCACTTGAGTATATGACAAGACCCATACACCCCCATGAGTATATGACAAGACCCATACACCCCCATGAGTATATGACAAGACCCATACACCCCATGAGTATATGACAAGACCCATACAACCCCTTGAGTATATGACAAGACCCATACACCCCCTTGAGTATATGACAAGACCCATACACCCCCAAGAGTATATGACAAGACCCATACACCCCCATGAGTATATGACAAGACCCATACACCCCCTGAGTATATGACAAGACCCATACACCCCCTTGAGTATATGAGAAGACCCATGCACCCCCATGAGTATATGGCAAGACCCATCAACCCCTAACATTAAAAAAAAAATATGTGAATAATTAAAATAAGATGGTCATTAGATTCTGCATCTAAGGTATAAGATACGTTTTAGTCAAAATGTGTTCTTCATCTATAAATTCTTGTGTTGTCATATTAATTAGATTCTTAACTGTAGATTAAAAAAAAAGAAACTGCTTATGAAAATAACAACAAAATGTCCTTGGCATTTTTTTAAATTAAAAGCTTTAGAAATATTTTATTATTTTATTTATAATTAAACTGAAAAACGAATCAACGAAATATAGCAACAACAACAACAACAACAACAACAACAACAAACAACACTGCATTCAATTTCAAAATAGCTAGATGCCTTTTTGAAAGCATCTCACACCCCCTTGGGGATGTAACCCACAGGCTGGAGCCTACTGTTTCAGAGAGTTTATGAGAAAGTGCAGAAACATAACAATAAACAGAACGATAATAAGAAACCTCGTGGATTCGCAATAAAGATTAGAAAGGGAGACAGAATTGAGATTCATAATGTGTGTGTGCGTGTGTGCGTGCGTGCGTGTGTGCATGTGTGTGTGTGTGTGCGCGTGGCTTGGACGAAACAAGTGGGATTACAGATGGTTGAATCTTTCAGCAAAAGACAAGAAGCCCACATAGGCAAGGTGTATCTGGCTATGTATATTGATGATACAATGATAGTTGAAGCCGGCATGGCAACTGTGAACACGAATAAGCTTGAACGTTGATATAGATCACTAGTGTGTGTGATAGGTGCCATATGTTTGCAGGCCATTCTTTGTTCTAAGTAACCCTGATTGTATTGAGTTATGGCAGTAGGCCTAAGTTTATTCCATGTGTAGTGCCAGTGATACCAGTGGATGGACAATGACAAATGTGATTTTTCTCGAGAACACCGCGAATCTGGTGGACATAAAACAGGGAGTGCAGAAGGCAACAAAGAGACCACACACATGTACTGTCTCCAGACGACGCTGAAAGTTCCAGTGATACAGAACACAGAGAACAGAAAGGGACAAAGAAAAAATACACTTGACCTGACTCCACATAACACCGAGAATCCCATGGACACAGAACTCAGAGTACAGAAAGGGACAAAGAGAAAATACACATGACCTGTCTCAAAAAACACTGGGAGTCACATTGACACAAAACACAAAACACAGAACACACACAAAACATAGAACACAGAGCACAGAAAGGGACAAAAAGACCACACACATGACCTGACTCCAGATAACACTGAGAATCCCATGGACACAGAACACAGAGTACAGAAAGTGACAAAGAGACCACACACATGTCCTGTCTCCAGATCAAAGTTGGGAGTGCCATGGACACCAAGAAGCCAAGTGTCATAGTTGTGTGAAAGGAATGGCCACTAGAATATGTAATGACTGGCATCGAGACAAACAACCGTGATCTGAGGGTCAAGACGGAAGTGCTGAAGGTTGCCCCTGATAATGATTATAATAACGATAACTGGCTTTCGGTTCTGCCATTCATAGGGAATGGATGACGGTTGAGAACTTGGCTTATGTTGACCGCTCTCGTCGCCGTTTTTCCTCCAGTTTCGATGTTGCAAGATTGCGGAAGTCCAGTTTGCAGCCGGACCTACTGAGTTTAGTGCTCCTGGCGGCACTGTGAGCTGTAATTATCGATTATTGACTGAGTTCCAGATTTGTACATAATGGCAATGATATGTTCATTGTGTTCATGGGACAAGGCGTGTGCATTAGCTGCTATTTATTTGCTGGCCATGTCTGCAACTTCGCCGAGGACATGTGGAAAAGGGTCAGGAATAGTTATAATCTACTCGCCCAGCTATTCTTCGAATGAAGTTGATTTTCAGCGATGACGTCTGGTCTCGCAGTATGTTTAAGGAGGCATGCACCTTGTGGTTTGCCAGATCAAATCATGTGTGTTTTTGCTGACTGGAGACATTTTGGTGGCTACAGCATTCAGTTAAAGCATCCAGCGTATCTGATTCAGTTTGTGACTGGAATCACTGGCATAGGCGGTTGAGCAATTATGAGCCAAGCTAGTTTGCTGTGATGCCAGAACCGTAACGACTAACTACCTAACTATCTAACTAACTAACTAACTAACTAACTAACTAACTAACTAACTAACTAACTAACTAACTAACTAACTAACTAACTAACTAACTAACTAACTAACTAACTAACTAACTAACTAACTAACTAACTAACTAACTAACTAACTAACTAGATAACTGGCTCGTTTAGTCTGGGGCATTGTAAACTAAGGAAATATATACAACCATAATGGTACAGAACAGGGAAATAACGCCGGAATATATGTCTAAATATATGCTGTCTAGATGTTTGTGTATGAGGGTGCTTGCATATGCATAAATAGGAGATGAGTGCATGCATACTTGTGTAATTAGTGTATATATATGTGTGTGTGTGTGTGAATTTGTGTGTAGGCATTTGTATACGAGAGTGTGTGTATATACGTGCATATGGGTATATTATGCAGGTATAGTTGAAAATATGTATTATCCATCAATGCCGTTGTGTTGTTTCCTTCTATGTTCATATTACTTATTATATTTTACTACAAACATAACACAATTTATAGATGTGTGAACGACAGGCCCCGATGTGCCTGTCTCGATATGTCTGTCTCGATGTGTCTGTATCGAATTATGTGTCTCGGTGTGTCCGTTTTCGTGCGTCTGCTACAGTATGGCTGCATTGATTTGTCTGTAATTAAATGTCTGTCTCGATAGGTCTGTTTCAGTAGCTCTGTCTCGAGATGTATTTCTCGATGCCTCTAACAGTCTGATGTGTCTGTCTCGGTGCGTCTGCCTAATGCGTCTCTCTAGATATTCTGCCTTTACTTGTCTATCTCACTGTGTCTGCTTCAATGTGTTTTTCTCGAGATGTCTCCTATTATGTGTTTGTCTCCAGATGTGTCTGCTCCCATGTGTCTGTCTAGATGTGTCTGTCTAGATGTGTCTGTCTAGATGTGTCTGTCTAGATGTGTCTGTCTAGATGTGGCTGTCTAGATGTGTCTGTCTAGATGTGTCTGTCTAGATGTGTCTGTCTAGATGTGTCTGTCTAGATGTGTCTGTCTAGATGTGTCTGTCTAGATGTGTCTGTCTAGATGTGTCTGTCTAGATGTGTCTGTCTAGATGTGGCTGTCTAGATGTGGCTGTAGTTAATACAAATCAACACTCATAACGCACAACAAATGTTCTTGCATGATCAAATTCGGTTAACCTTGGCATTCGTGTTTGACCTCTGACTCCAATTTTTCTCTGAGTGGGAAATCACATTTATCACACCATCTTGTGACACGCATGCGCACCCCGACAGCCACTTCCTGCTGACTTGTTCTACAACTGATTCTGTTCAACGACTACTTTATTGAATTTTCTGCCTGTCTGTATGATGTGTATGTTTTTATGTGTGTGTGTGTTTGTATATTAGAGCAAATATTTGGATGTGTATGAATGCTAGTGCGTAGACTGTTGTTTGCGCGCTCGCGTGTGTGTGTGGATATGCATTTGTGAGCGTTTCTGTGTAGGCTTGTGTATGTATTTACGAATGTGTGAATATGTATGTGTATTTATGTGTGTGTGTATATATACGTATGTTTGTTTATGTATATACGCCCGTGTGTGTATGTTTGTGTGGGGGGCGCGCATGTGAGGTATCTATGTATCTTTGAATGTTACATGAATCTGTGTCTTTTATTTGATATTATTGTGTTTATATATTCCTATGTGAATATAATATGCTTTATAGCTATAATACAATCGCTCTATGACGGATGCGTGTTTGCAAGGGCCGAATATATAATGGGCCTACGTGCCCAATTTGGGACCCCTTTAAAAAAGATCCTTTGTTCCGTTGTTCTGTCTGTCAGTCTGTCTGTTTCAGTGCTGCCGAATTCGGATTGGGCCCCGTGAGCTTCTCGTCTTAGAAATATGTGTTTGTGGGAGGGGAAGAGGTGGAGGATGGGGGTAGATGGGCTAAGCCCGACTCTCAGAGCTATATTAGCTGCACTATGGGCCCCTGGGAAAATCAGTGTGGTGAGGCCTCTACAACTACCATTCGCAGAAATGCAATGTTTTTTTGCAGCACGTCACTTGACATACATAGATTATCATGCGGTCCTTATGATTTTGGGACCATATTAGCATGGAGCCCATAAGCTTGGGTGGCCCCTGGACAAATACCCAGCAGGCCTATGGGTTAACAAAGCACTGCCACCCCCTTCTCAACAATATATAGAAGTTCAATTGTAATGGGGTTTTTTCTACGTCGTCTTTAAACTGTATAAATGAACGTAATATGGATACACAGAGCAAGTCAACTACTATGTACCACTTGTGTTCTTTTTTCTTCACCAAAGATGAGTGTTTGTAAGGGCCAAATTAAAGACGGGCCTGCGAGCCCAATTTGTGACCCAGCGAAAATAAAGTGAATTCGTTCCCTCTGGAATGATAACACAGATTCCTCCTGTGGCATTTTTGCTTCTGCTTCACTGGCTTCAATATTTGTTCTCTGCAGCCTGATGAAGAAGGGCCAACGTGACAGAGCATGAATCTTTTGTGTGTGCCCCGTCGACCTGCCAAACTCTGTCCCCGGAATCTGTTCAGGGATTTCATTGCAATTTTTGTATTTCTTTTCCGAAAAAGTTTTGGCGTTTTTTGGGGGGAAAGTTTGAAATAATTTCTCTATCCTCATCAACTTTGGCAGAATTTTTGTTTCTCTCGTCTTTTTCTTTGTTTCTGTTTCTTTTTCTTCGTCTTCTTTTCCTCATATTTTACCATTTATTATCCTACATAATGATATCAAATTAATTATTCACACAGCTCGTCTATCTATCTATCTATCTATCTATCTATCTATCTATCTATCTATCTATCTATCTATCTATCTATCTATCTATCTATCTATCTATCTATCTATCTATCTATCTATCTATCTATCTATCTATCTATCTATCTATCTATCTATCTATCTATCTATCTATCTATCTATCTATCATCTATCTATCTATCTATCTATCTATCTATCTATCTATATATCTATCTATCTATCTACTGTCTGTCTGTCTGTCTGTCTGTCTGTCTGTCTGTCTGTCTGTTTATATAACCATCTCCCATCCATCAACAAGGACGTCTGTCTGTAAGCCTGTTTGTCTGTAAAAAGATTAACAAAGAAACAGCCTGGTAGATTAAAAAACAGTCTGCCAGACTTAGAGAAAGTTGAAGTAGAGAACATCGAAATTATAGCACCGGATTTTTATTACACATAACTCTTGTTTTTTCTACGCATCATAGCCAGCCTTTTGCTCTTAGCCTTGCACGATGAACGAACTCCGGCGACGATCCCCCTGGGAACCCCGAAAACACTTTTTACCGACGATGTATGATTCGAACCCACGACCTTCAGGGCACCTATGCTACCGAGATTACCAAAGAGTGATAGAAAAAAAGCTTGGCTGAAACAGAGAAACAACCTGGTAGACTGACAGAGAAACAGCCTGTGAGATTGGTAAAGATTGGTAGATTGGTAGAGAAACCTTTGGTAGACAAGAAAGAAACCGCCTTATACACAAATAGAGAAATATATTGACATACTGGTAGAGAAACAACCTTGTAGACAAACAGCAATGTCTGGTTTACTAGAACAACCTTGTAGACTAACAGACAATGTCTGGTAGCGTGGTAGAGAAACAACCTTGTAGACTAACAGACAATGCCTGGTAGCGTGGTAGAGAAACAACCTTGTAGACTAACAGACAATGTCTGGTAGCGTGGTAGAGAAACAACCTTGTAGACTGACAGACAATGTCTGGTAGCGTGGTAGAGAAACAACCTTGTAGACTAACAGACAATGCCTGGTAGCGTGGTAGAGAAACAACC
>CAJHNH020001830.1:87500-112137 GCA_905116865.2 Candidula unifasciata | reverse complement strand
TTCTATCTATTTATCTATCATCTATCTATCTATCTATTATTATCTATCTATCCTATCAATCATCTATCTATTATTATCTATTATCTATCTATCTAGACTATCTATCTTATCTAATCTAGCTATCGATCTTATCTTATCTTTCTATCTTTCTATCTATCTATCTATCTGTCTGCCTGCCTGCCTGCCTGCCTGTCTGTCTGCCTGTCAGTCTGTCTATTAATGATTAATGATTGGAAAGGAATTATCATCACAGCACTCTGGACAGACCCATAGGTTCTCTGATCTCTTCCTCAAAAGCTGCACAAGTGTAAAACGACTGATGACGACTGTTCTGTGTTGGTTAATGAAACGTCTTGTCCCCTTAGTGAAATGTTCATTTTTGCAGCTCCAGGCTGCACCCCCATGTCCATCAGTCTAGACAGGTATACAGGGTCATGTCCTTTGGGTGCTCCTCGGTACGGTAAGTGCAGCGCATGACATTGATAACATCACTTCTGTCTAGTACTGGGCAAGCCATAGCTACCGCAGTGTCAGCAAGATAGTCTGCACGCTCGTTCCCTTGAACATAGATATACATGCTAGAAGTAAAAGTTGTACTGTTTAATCTCTCAGTTACAACCATGAGCTGGATGGACACATAATGGAATGTGACATGTCTCCAGTCTAAATGTGACAAACATGAGGCACATGATAGAATTCGGCATGTGTCTTATTAAGATGCGCGATAGAGTGTAACACGTGTCTTATCTACGAGTGACTATCATGGGTTTGTAAGACACAAGATAGAATGTGACATGTGTCTTGGTCAGACACAAGATAGAATGTGACATGTGTAGTCAACCTGGGACGACTATACATTTGTCAAAAATAAGGTAGAATGTGACGTGAGTCTAGCCTACCAGTGAGGAGCATGAGTTTGTGAGACACCAGATAAATTGTGAACTGTGTCTTGTTCAGACACACCATAGAATGTAACATGTGTCTAGTCTGTGAATGACTATCATAGGTTTCTCAGTCACAAGATAGAATGCGACAAGTGTCTTGTTCAGACACACCATAGAATGTAACATGTGTCTAGTCTGTGAATGACTATCATAGGTTTCTCAGTCACAAGATAGAATGCGACATGTGTCTTGTTCAGACACACCATAGAATGTAACATGTGTCTAGTCTGTGAATGACTATCATAGGTTTCTCAGTCACAAGATAGAATGTAACATGTGTCTAGTCTATGAATGACTATCATAGGTTTCTCAGACCAAGTTAGAATGTGACATTTGTCTTGGTCAGATACGAGATAGAATATGACATGTGTGTAGTCAACCTGGGACGACCATATGTTGGTCAAAAAGATAGAGTGTGACGTGAGTCTAGTCTTTCCGCGAGGACCGCAAGACACACAATAAAATATAACGTTTCTTGATCATACACGCGGCAAAATGTGAAACATGTGTCCTAGTCACACACAAAATATAATGTGTCATGTGTTTTCGACATACATAAGATAGAATGTGATATGTTTCTTGGTCAGACATAGGATAGAAAGTCACATTCGTCTTAGTTAGACTCAAGATAGAATGTGACATATTATTTTGTCAGACACAAGACAGAATGTGACATATGTCTTGTCTACTAGTGAGCACCACGAATTGGCCAGACACAAAATAGAATGTGACATTTTTCTTGTTCAGACACAAGATGACAAAAATGACATGTGTCCTGTCTACATGTGACGACCAAAAGTTGGGCTGATAGAAGACTCGGAGGAAATTAAAGTGAACATATCAATTAATAGAAATTTTAATGGTTCCGTTACAACTTCTGACAGCAAAGTATCGACCATGTTTAGTTCAGAGACTTACATTCTTGTGTAAACAACTCTTGCATTGTTTATGTGGTCTAGTGTGTTCTGAGATTTAAAAATCTATAACGTCCAAGCAGACAGGTCTTTCCATGTACCATATCGTACTTTCATACTTGCTGTGAGTGAGATTTTGCTGAGAAATAACCGACCCGGCTGCTTCGAGATACCAGCTAAGTGATTTTGTCTTTCTGGGTAGCATTGTTTCATTTGTATGTGCTGATGAAGACTCCGCAACGTTCACGGTTTTTTTTTTTTTTTTTTTTTTTTTTTTTGTATTTGTTATATTTTGAAGCTTGCTTATATACTTACATGCTTATATACTTTTCGTTCGGTTTTATATCTTTTCTTTCATACTTGCTGTCATATCATGATTTTAAATTTGACAAGGTTAGTTGAGAAATGTTGAGGGGAAAAAATGAGGTAGTTCGGGTGAGTGACTTTCAACCCTAGCAGAACAGGGACTTGAACCAAAAATGATGTTACGAAGTTTATACTGCAGGCCTCAGTGTGTTGATTGTCCATTGTATCTACAGGATCTGCTGTCTCCGTGACCTAAATGAGTGATAACACCATATTTATTTGTGATGATAATTCAGTGAGTGTCTCCATCAAAGTTATTTGTCGCCATAATGTAATATGTGTCTCCATCGTGGTTATTTGTCACGATAATTTAATGAGTGTCTTCATCTTGGCTGTTTGTCGTGATAATTTAATGAAGGCCTCCATTATTATTATTTGTCGTGATATTTTAATGAAAGCCTCCATTATTATTATTTGTCGTGATATTTTAATAAAGGTCTCCATTATTATTATTTGTCGTGATAATTTAATGAAGGTCTCCATTGTTGTTATTTGCCATGATAATTTAATGAAGGTACTTTCATACTTGCTGTGAGTGAGATTTTGCTGAGAAATAACCGACCCGGCTGCTTCGAGATACCAGCTAAGTGATTTTGTCTTTCTGGGTAGCATTGTTTCATTTGTATGTGCTGATGAAGACTCCGCAACGTTCACGGTTTTTTTTTTTTTTTTTTGTATTTGTTATATTTTGAAGCTTGCTTATATACTTACATGCTTATATACTTTTCGTTCGGTTTTATATCTTTTCTTTCATACTTGCTGTCATATCATGATTTTAAATTTGACAAGGTTAGTTGAGAAATGTTGAGGGGAAAAAATGAGGTAGTTCGGGTGAGTGACTTTCAACCCTAGCAGAACAGGGACTTGAACCAAAAATGATGTTACGAAGTTTATACTGCAGGCCTCAGTGTGTTGATTGTCCATTGTATCTACAGGATCTGCTGTCTCCGTGACTTAAATGAGTGATAACACCATATTTATTTGTGATGATAATTCAGTGAGTGTCTCCATCAAAGTTATTTGTCGCCATAATGTAATATGTGTCTCCATCGTGGTTATTTGTCACGATAATTTAATGAGTGTCTTCATCTTGGCTGTTTGTCGTGATAATTTAATGAAGGCCTCCATTATTATTATTTGTCGTGATATTTTAATGAAGGCCTCCATTATTATTATTTGTCGTGATATTTTAATAAAGGTCTCCATTATTATTATTTGTCGTGATAATTTAATGAAGGTCTCCATTGTTGTTATTTGCCATGATAATTTAATGAAGGTCTCCATTATTTTTTTTTTGTCGTGATAATTTAATGAGTGTTTTCATTTTGGCCGTTTGACGCGATAATGTAATATGTGTCTCCATCATGGTTATTTGTTGTCATAATTTGATGAGTGTCCCCACTACTTCTTTTTGTCGCGATAAATTAATGAGTGTCTCTACTACTTCTTTTTGTAGCGATAAATTAAGGAGTGTCCCCACTACTTCTTTTTGTCGCGTTAAGTTAAGGAGTGTCTCCATCACTTCTTTTTGTCGCGATAAATTAATGAGTGTCTCCACTACTGCTATTTGCTGCGATAAATTAATGAGTGTCTCCACTACTGCTATTTGCCGCGATAAATTAATGAGTGTCTTCACTACTGCTATTTGCCGTGATAAATAAATGAGTGTCTCCATCATGGCTATTTGCCGCGATAAATTAATGAGTGTCTCCATCATGGCTATTTGCCGCGATAAATTAATGAGTGTCTCCATCATGGCTATTTGCCGCGATAAATAAATGAGTGTCTCCATCATGGCTATTTGCCGCGATAAATTAATGAGTGTCTCCATCATGGCTATTTGCCGCGATAAATTAATGAGTGTCTCCACTACTTCTTTTTGTCGCGATAAATTAATGAGTGTCTCCACTACTTCTTTTTGTCGCGATAAATTAATCAGTGTCTCCACTACTGCTATTTGCCGCGATAAATTAATGAGTGTCTCAACTACTGCTATTTGCCGCGATAAATTAATCAGTGTCTCCACTACTGCTATTTGCCGCGATAAATTAATGAGTGTCTCCATCATGGCTATTTGTCACAATACATTTACGAGTGTCTCTACTACTGCTATTTATCGCCATAATTTAACGTGTGTCTGCACTACTGCTATTTATTGCTATAATAGAAAGAGTGTCTCCACTATTGCTATTTATTGATATAATAGAAAGAGTGTCTCCACTACTGCTATTTACTGCTATAATAGAAAGAGTGTCTCCACTACTGCTATTTATTGCTATAATAGAAAGAGTCTCCACTACTGCTATTTATTGCTATAATAGAAAGAGTGTCTCCACTACTGCTATTTATTGCTATAATAGAAATAATGTCTCCACTTTTGCTATTTATTGCTATAATAGAAAGAGTGTCTCCACTACTGCTATTTATTGCTATAATAGAAAGAGTGTCTCCACTATTGCTATTTATTGCAATAATAGAAAGAGTGTCTCCACTACTGCTATTTATTGCTATAATAGAAAGAGTGTCTCCACTACTGCTATTTATTGCTATAATAGAAAGAGTGTCTCCACTACTGCTATTTATTGCTGTAATAAAAAGAGTGTCTCCACTATTGCTATTTATTGCTTTAATAGAAAGAGTGTCTCCACTACTGCTATTTATTGCTATAATAGAAAGAGTGTCTCCACTATTGCTATTTATTGCTATAATAGAAAGAGTGTCTCCACTATTGCTATTTATTGCTATAATAGAAAGTGTGTCTCCCCTACTGCTATTTATCGCCATAATTTAACGAGTGTCTCTACTACTGCTATTTATCGCCATAATAGAGAGTGTGTCCCCCCTACTGCTATTTATCGCCATAATTTAACGAGTGTCTCCACTACTGTTATTTATCGCCATAATTTAACGAGTGTCTCCACTACTGCTATTTATCGCCATAATTTAACGAAAGTCTCCACTACTGCTTTTTATCGCCATAATTTAACGAAAGTCTCCACTACTGCTATTTATCGCCATAATTTAACGAAAGTCTCCACTACTGCTGTTTATCGACATAATTTAACGAGCGTCTCTCTCATGGCTATTGGTCGCGATGATTTAATGTGTGTCGTCCATATGTGTATGTGCTGCGGTAATTAGTATCAATATTTGTCCCCACTAGTAGCTGTGATGGCATTTTGGTTAATATTTTAATGACCTCAAGATTTTCCCCCATTTGCATGTACGTAACTTGCAAGTGCCTTCACAAACATGGACACACAGATTAATTCACAGACAAACACAAGCAAACATAAAAATATACACAAATACATACATAAGTATGTACATATACATTCGGACTAGAAGTCACAGACACTCTCTTCAAACTAGAATAAAAACAAGCTGTATTTTTTTGCCTTTCATGTCCGTAATGAAAACTCTTTAATCAATAAGTCAATAATCAATAAAGAAATATAAATGAAAACGTATGTATATTTTTGTTGTCTTGGTTAGCTTCATGGACAAAAACATCTAACAAAGTACATTCTAGTATATGCATTGTATATTATGTTATATGCGTATGAATGTATGTATGTATGTATGTATGTATGTATGTATGTATGTATGTATGTATGTATGTATGTATGTATGTATGTATGTATGTATGTATGTATGTATGTATGTATGTATGTATGTATGTATGTATGTATGTATGTATGTATGTATGTATGTATGTATGTATGTAGTATGTATGTATGTATGTATGTATGTATGTATGTATGTATGTATGTATGTATGTATGTATGTATGTATGTATGTATGTATGTATGTATGTATGTATGTATGTATGTATGTATGTATGTATGTATGTATGTATGTATGTATGTATGTATGTATGTATGTATGTATGTATGTATGTATGTATGTATGTATGTATGTATGTATGTATGTATGTATGTATGTATGTATGTATGTATGTATGTATGTATGTATGTATGTATGTATGTATGTATGTATGTATGTATGTATGTATGTATGTATGTATGTATGTATGTATGTATGGTATGTATGTATGTATGTATGTATGTATGTATGTATGTATGTATGTATGTATGTAGGTATGTATGTGTATGTATGTATGTATGTATGTATGTATGTAATGTATGTATGTATGTATGTATGTATGTATGTATGTATGTATGTATGTATGTATGTATGTATGTATGTATGTATGTCTGTATGTATGTATGTATGTATGTATGTATGTATGTATGTATGTAGTATGTATGTATGTATGTATGTATGTATGTATGTATGTATGTATGTATGTATGTGTGTGTGTGTGTGTGTGTGTGTGTGTGTGTATGTATGTGTGTGTGTCTGTATGTATGTATGTATGTATGTATGTATGTATGTATGTATGTATGTATGTATGTATGTATGTATGTATGTATGTATGTATGTATGTATGTATGTATGTATGTATGTATGTATGTCTGTATGTCATGTATGTATGTATGTATGTATGTATGTATGTATGTATGTATGTATGTGTGTGTGTGTGTGTATGTATGTATGTACGTACGTATGTACGTATTGTAAGTGTGTATGTCTGCGTGGGCGGTAGTGAGAGATTGTATGTTTGTGTAGGAGACTGTGACTGTTTGTGTGGATGTGTTTGCTCCCATGCAAGGCAATGAGCAGATCAAGACTGCGTCAACCATCTGTCAATCCAGTGATGACACACTGTGCCTACAAATGACGACACATTGTGTCAACAAATGAGGACACACTGTGCCTACAAATGACAACACATTGAGTCAACAAATGACGACACAAGTGCCTACAAATGACAACACATTGAGTCAACAAATGACGACACACTGTGCCTTCAAATGACGATACATTGTGTCAACAAATGAGGACACACTGTGCCTACAAATGACAACACATTGTGTCAACAAATGACGACACAATGTGCCTACAAATGACGACACATTGTTGTATCAACCAATGACGACACACTGTGCCTTCAAATGAAGACACATTGGGTCTACAAGTGACGACACACTGTGCCTACAAATGACAAAACACTGTGTCAACAAATGACGACACACTGTGCCTACAAATGAAGACACACTGTTCCTACAAATGACGACACACTGTGTCAATAAATAACGACACACTGTGCCTACAAATGAAGACACACTGTTCCTATAAATGACGACACATGTGTCAACAAATGACAACACACTGTGCCTACAAAGGACGACACATTGGGTCTACAAGTGAAGTCACATTGGGTCTATAAGTGACGACATATTGTGTCTACAAGTGACAACACACTGTGTAAATAAATGACAACACACTGTGCCTACAGCTGACGACACATTGTGTCTTCAACTGCGACACACAGTGCCTACAACCGACGACACTGTGCTTACAACTGATGACACATTGTGTCTACAAGTAACGACACAGTGAGCCATAAATGAAGACACATTGGGCCTACAACTGACGACATGCCGGACCCACAACTGAAACACATTCACTGGCCCTCGTTTCATGTAACTCGTCATTTATTGCATTGCGAATACACACGTGGGGGGGGGGTGGAGGCGAAATGTACATGATCTTTACATCCGCACTGAAACAAGCAAAGCTTGTATGTCTTCAAGACTTATACAGCCATTCTGTGTGCATCTAAGACGTCTTACAGACACTCTGTTTCTGCAAGTCTTTCACAAGACAATTTATCGACAACGTGCAGACAGCCTGGTCCACCTGAAAGACTGATCGGCCAAGGTACCAGCCTGTTGGTCTCTGCTGTTTGGCCAACAGGCTCGTCCCTGCATCCACTCTAGCGCTAAAACTTAGCACTAACAACAATTTAATACTCCAATCTCTATCCTTATATAACCAAATATCAACGAGTCCGAGTTGGTATCCCGGTACTCACGAGTGAAACCATCAATTTAAAAACAATTTTAAAAAATCACTTCTTAGAAATTCACAGATCAATAATGAATGTAAACAATGACATCTTCTTACGAATGTGCTTTTCAGTGTATGTATGCTTGTGTGTGTGTGTGTGTGTGTGCTTGTGTGTGTATATGTGTGCATGCATATGTGGTGTGTGTGACTTTTGTGAACGTGTGTGAAATCGTATATCAGTGTATTTGCATATGTCACTATTTCCGTGTGTGGGTGGATGTGTAAACCCGACTCATAGCATTAAATTTGTGGTATGTCTTTTGACAGCAGATCTACGTAGAAGATAACCAAACACCTAAACACTCGTCTACTTGTAACAATGAATACAAATCACCACTCTGTTTATAAGGAAACAGCAAAATGTAGACCACAGCATGACGCCTATCCGCGCCCTCTACAGTTGAAGTATGGCAGCTGATCTGTCACTTAATGACTTTGCTTTCACAACAATAATTCAATTGTGGAAAAAAAAAAAAACCGGCATTTAATCACTGTCTGCAATAAAAAGTAACAGTAAAGGACCCTTTTCCACGCTTTTAGTAAGGACATATAGGGCTAGAACTATATTTTATAGACCAATAGGGGTGATATGGTCAGCATCACGCCGGCCGACTTTACTTCCCGGTACTGCACCCGGTACTCACTGAAGGCTGTGTCGACCTGGAAGCCAAGGTCATTTTTGAAGAAAGCCTGGCTCCGCCACGGCGACTCCCACTGTCTGCAGTGCATCAATCAAAATACGCCCGAGAATCCTTCATTCACAGACACAAAGAGAGCCAAACAATAACGTTTATCGACTTTGGTCCACAACACACCAGTCAAGCATAAGTAACAAAAACATGTACAGAGAACTGGTACCTGGCCCTAACAACTCCACCACAGTTATTAATTTCACTGGCTGAGATAATTGTTGCATTAACCGGTTTAATCCCAAGACAAATGTTAATCTTACTGGGTGAGACCCAAGACAATTGTAACTTTAAATGACTTACGCCCAAGACAAACGTAACTTTAACTGGCTTACACCCAGTTCAATTGTAACTCTGACTGGCTTACATCCAAGATAAATGTAACTTTGACTGGCTTACACCAAAGACAAATGTAGCTTTTACTGTCTTACGCCCAAGACAAATGTAACTTTGACTGGCTTACACCCAAGACAAATGTAAATTTGACTGGCTTACACCCGAGACAAATGTAACTTTGACTGGCTTACACCCAAAACAAATGTAACTTTCACTGGCTTTCACCCGAGACAAATGTAACTTTCACTGGCTTACACCCAAGACAAATGTAACTTTCACTGGCTTAAACTCGAAGCAAATGTAACTTTCACTGGCTAACACCCTTTCACTGACTCATTTACAAAACATGTGTTACTTTTCCTGACTTAGTTAAGAGGCAGGGATTAATTTCAATGGTTTAGTGCTGATAAATATTCAATTCACTGGCTCAGTACCGAGACCAATGTTTCTTTCCCAAGCTCAGTCGCGTAACACATGTTACTTTCACTGGCTCAGTCAAGTAACAATATTACTTTCCCTGGCTCAGTTAAGTAACACGTGTTACTTTCACTGGCTTAAACCCGAGACAAATGTTACATTTACTGGCTAAGTCAGGTAACAAATGTTACTTTCACTGGCTTAAACCCAAAACACGTTTTATTTTCACTGGCTCGGTCAAGTAACAAATGTTACTTTTATTGGCTTAAACCGGAGACAACTGTTACTTTCACTTGCGTAGTCAAGTAAAAAATGTTTCTTTCACTGGCTCAGTCAAGTAACACATGTTACTTTCACTGGCTTCAACCTGAGACAAGTCTTTCTTTCGTTGGCTTAGTCAAGTAACAAATGTTTCGTTCACTGGCTCAGTGAAGTAACAAATGTTACTTTCACTGGCTTAACCCCGAGGCAAGTGTTACTTTGACTGGCTCGGTAGCCATCATCGTTGCCTTAAGACATAGGTCAAGACGAGCAAGATATTGAGGATTCTGGTACCGTTACTCTTGGCCAATAGCCAGATAAATACCAATAGCTGGTATGGGTACTAGCACGTTGTGAGTCGAATTCGTTGGCAAACATCTGAATATAATTTTACTCCAGATTCCAGGTGACACAACTCTAATGTAACTGATAACAAACAACAAAGAGAAAGGAAAACAGATAACATGAAAATGACCGAACGGTCACATGACCCGAGGTTACATAATGTATGCGCATATATTATCACTATATACAGCGACTATTAGACATCACAGGATGGCACTTGATGATGGTGAAAGCATTGGAATCTATGGCACGCACATGATGATGATGCGGATGATGTAGTTCACAATCCAGTCATAAAATCTCACATCTCAGAGACGTCACCAAACAAAGATAACACAACAAACTTGGTTCCGTGAAGAGAAAGGTTCGGATTCGTTACAGTTCAGATAGCGAGGTATAGAGCAAGGGCACCCAGTCGCTGGATCGCTGAGTGCAGGAGAGCGCATCTATGTATGTATATATGTATGTATTTATGTATGTACGTATGCATATTTGATGTATGTATTTATGTATGTAGTATGTAGATGTATGTATGTATGTATGTATGTTGGTGATGTATGTATGTATGTATGTATGTATGTGTGTGTGTACGTATGTATTATGTATGTATTATGTATTTGTGCATGTATGCATGCATGTACGTACGAATATATGTTTATGCATGCATATGTCACCATAAATTAATGTTAATATCACAATACATTATTTTTAGCATAATGTGTAGGAGTGACATATTTGCAGACATGTGTGGTGTGTGGGTATGCAGGTGTGAGTGTGTGTGTATAACTGCAAGATAAATGAGCGTGTGCATGAATGTGTAGGTGTGTGAATGTAAATGTGTGATGGTGTGTGTATATTTATATGTCGATGTATGACTAAGTGTGCATACGTTTGTGTATATTTGTATATTTGACGTGTACATGAATGAGTGTGTGAGAGTGTGTATGCGTGTTTGTATACACGAGTGTGTGGGTGTGTATATGGATGTGTACGTATATGTATGAGCTTTGCATGTTTTTGTGTGTATGTACTAGTGTTATGTTAAGTGTGTGCATGTGTGTGGCACTCGGTCATAAACAATCAGGTCACAAGATGAGGCTGTTTTGACACTTCTTCCTCCACTCACACTTGCTGGCCTGACAAGAATCCATGACTCATACTAACTATCTTTCCTCAGTGAATCTCTATTCGTTTCACCACTTCACTGATCACAAGACGGATAACAGACGGTTGTTCCTCTTTAGTGCTTGTCAAAAGTGCGGCGACCATCTTTACGCTGTCATTATGGCGTCACTGCCTTCGTCTGCACCGTGTTATCACATGCTCAACAGTCGTGGTATCATTAACAACAGTATCAAAAGGTTATAGAACAATGGCATGATTACTGTAAGCTCTATCACATTTTCCAGGTTTCATCTGAAGCCCCTAGTAATAAAATATTCAAAAAGATGCTATTTACAAACAAAATCTTAAACAGAGACCGCCTATGCAACGTTGGATGTGAGGGCTCGGGGAAACCCTATAATCCTAATAACATGGGGTGGGGTGGGGTGGGGTGGGGAGAGGGGGGCTGAGCCTGCCCCAAACAGCGGGTGTGGAAGGGGGGGGGGAGCAAGACTGTGGGGTTAAGACTTCTAAGATCCCACAGGCCGACGTTTCAGTTGCCAAAATCTGATGCCGCGGTACAATTGAAAAGGTAACGCTGTCAGAAACTAACTGAACATGATACTAATGGCCGTACCAGAATGTAGCGAGATAGCTTGTCGGCATGGCACTGGATGGTGATGATTTTGAGAGCGATTATATTCATAGTGATGCTGGTGGTGGTCATATTGAGTGTTATGATAACGATAATGTTGATGATAAGATTGTTGATAAAGATGATGATGATGGCTTCTTTATACTGTCATATGCCTGAACTGGGCAGAGACGGTCCCGCACCCCAGACAGGAGCCAGCCGTATGCAACCACATTGAGACACTGAGTGCTAATGTTACACATATTTAGCTCTCCTCTCATCACCCAAACCCTTACAACTGTGGCCTAATGTGAGCACAGTTTAACGTTTTCCATGCACCAACACCTGCTTCTGATATATGATTGAATGATGTAACAGTCAAACAAACACAATAAAAATCGTTTAAAAATCAATGACCACAAATAACAGTTAAAAAAGAGCAGAGTAATGAACATGTAACACATGGGTACGCTTGTAGACCTCATGATGGTGGCTGCAACAGATCTGAATGTCCGTACACCAGTGGCGAGGCGTGGTCAGTTCGTATGTGCAAGCGTTATTGTGTAAGGATTACACAGGAGAGGGTATCGCGTGATATTTTCCTCCTTGTCGCTTCTCTGTTGAGAGTATGCGTGCGCATCTAGCATGGTCATACTAGTAACTAATCACTTTCTGCACGTGTGGCGTGAGCATCCAGTGATCCTTCTTTTCGCTATGCCCGAGACCTAAACCACGCTGTGTATTGGTAATAAATAGTAAATCGTAATAATAAATAGTAAAATAATGCATTTTTCTTTGGCAATGAACAGGGTGAATCGCCATCACAGCCGTCACGTGCACACCTCGCCGCTGTCGCAGACTCCGTCATCACCACAATGATGGCTGTGGCAGAAGTGTGCCCACATCCACAACTGCCAGACTTTACCACAACTGTAACCACATAGTCCACTGTATCTGACCTCTTCAGCTTTACTCCACTTTTTCAGTTTGTTGTTCTTCACCTCTGCTACTGCATTATTTCTGTTCTATGAGATTTAACAGTCGTGAAATTCTAATAGCTGTGAATTGTAAAGCTACGAGTTTATAACAGCCGTGACATTCTAGTAGCCGTGACATTATAAAAGCTACGAGATTATAACAGCCGTAACATTCTAGTAGCCGTGACATTGTAAAAGCTACGAGATTATAACAGCCGTAACATTCTAATAGCAGTGACATTGTAAAAGCTACGAGATTATAACAGCCGTGACATTCTAGTAGCTGTGACACTGTAAAAGCTACGAGATTATATAATCCGTGACATTCTAGTAGTTGTGACATTGTAAAAGCTACGAGATTATAACAGCCGTGTCATTATAGTAGCTGTGACATAGTAAAAGCTACGAGATTATAACAGCCGTGTCATTATAGTAGCGGTGACATTGTAAAAGCTATGAGACTATAACAGCCAAGACATTTTAACAAACGTGACTTTTTTAAAACCATGGGTTTCTAACAACTGTTAGCACCACCATGAGATTATAGTAGCCATAACATTGTAAAAACTACAAGATAATAACAGCTGTGATATTGTAACAGTCAAAAGATTCTAACAGATGTGAGATTCTAGTAGCTGTGAGATTTCAGATGTGACAGTCTTACAGCGGCGAGAATCTAACAGCTGACAGGTTGCGGTCATACTTTTAAGTAAACCGGTGGTTTGTTAGATGTTCAAACATCAAAGCCGTGTCCTGTAAAGAGCACCACACTTTTCCCCACCCTTTAGGTCATAGAGCGTTTCCACTTTGGTATGGAGCACCTACTCTCGGGTATGGAGCGCCTACTCTAGGGTATGGAGCACCTACTCTAGGGTATAAAGCATCTGTTTTAGGATATGAAGCACCACCTGAATGATGTGGAGCACCTACTCTAGGGTGTGGAGCACGTACTCTATGGTATGGAGAACCTACTGTGGAGAATGGAGCACCTACTCTGGAGAATAGAGCACCTACACTTTGGTATGTAGCACCACTCTGTGTTATGAAGCACCAGCTACAGGGTAAGAAGCATCTACTTAAGGGTATGCAGTACTAAGTTTAGGACACGAAGCACCTACTCTAAGCTATGAAGCACCAACTTTAAGGTATGATACACCAACTGTAGGGTATGAAGCATCTGCTTTAGGATATGAAGCACCTGCTTTAGGGTATGAAGCACAAACTGTATGGTATGGAGCACCCACTATGCAGCGCACACTGTATGGAATGGAATACCCATTATAGGGCATAGAGCACCTACAATAGGGTATGGAGCACCTATTTTAGGCTATGAAGCAACAACTGTATGGCATGGAGCACCTATTGTACAGTATGAATCACCTACTATCTGGTATGAAGCACATGCTTTTGCGCAAAAAGCATCTATTCGATGGTATGGAGCACATACTCTAGGGTATTGAGCACTTTCTCTTGTGTCTCGAGTACCCCTTCTAGTGTATGGAGCACAACCTAGTGTGTATGGAGCACCCCACTCTTGCGTATGGAGCACTCCCTCTGAATGGATCACCCTCCCTTGTGCTTGGAGCACCCCTTCTAGTGTATGGAGCACAACCTCGTGTGTATGGAGCATCCCTTCTAGTGTATGGAGCAGCTCCCCCTGGGTGTAGATCAGCACAAGACTCGCTGACCATCTTTGAAAACAAACACACAGGTACAGTCTGGAGTTCTCGAGGACTTCTAGAGGCTGCAACAAGACGTACGTGTCTGGCGGTAATTACAAGCAGAAACGATGTGAACGAGGTGGAATTGTTTAAAACAAACACACGGTAGAATTGGTGCAGTTCGTAAACATAAAATATGATGGTAGGACCACAGCCCTTCCCATATAGTATTCTTCATCCCTCTGATATTAGGTAGATCTGAAGATGACGATGAATCAGTTACTCTCCACTCACATACTCTAACAGAAAGTGGTGACGACGCTCACAAGGCGATCACACAGCTACGATCTCTACTCACAACTTGTTCTAAGCCTGCACATTTGACAACATTATCAATTAGATAAAGAGCAGCAGTTGTAAAGATCTACAAACAAAAAGAAAGAAACACTAATACTATCATTGAAACTGGTTATAGAAGTTGTAAGAGGTGTCTTTGCTGTACACGTACTCAGGCTCCGTAGGGGGAGGGTAGCAGTCGATTTCGTTGCTTTTTCTATTGCTGATTTTGAGATGGCTGGCAAAGTTGTCCGCGTTGTCCAGGATCTCGGGCTTGCCGTGAAGACCGCCATTCTGCACGTAGGTATTGTAGCTTTTGGGTGGAGGGTCGTCGATGAGCAGCTCGTTGTCGTTGTCAAAGGGTTTGTACACGTAGATGTTGCGGAGGAATATGAGCAGTGGGGCGTACATGACGTTGGTCATGAAGATTAGGATATTGAGCCAAAGGAAGCCTATACTGGCCACGATACTGCCAGCCACGATCGGTCCAATGGCCCTCCTCCGTGAATCGATCAGCTATCATGGCTAAACCGGAAGTATCTGCAAATGCTGAGCCGACTCCCTGGAGACTTCGCGCCAAGAAAAGCACAGCGTAACTTTCACCTAGGGCGAACACGGAGGTGGAGAAGAACATAATAGTCAGACCAATCATCATCGGAACATCGTAGCCAATTCTGTCAATGAGACCTCCCGTGAACGGGTTCACAAACAACTGGCAAATAGCCTTGGAAGCAAACAAGACGCCGATAGCCAGACCTTCGTCACCGTAAGAGATTGGAGGTGGAGGGACAGGAATCTTCAGAAGGTATATCCTGTTGTCAGGATGATGGTCGGGGTGGAAAGTGTTATTGATGGCTAACACGGCGTCCTGAGGCACATTGACGATCTCCCCATTTTTGAACTGACCGCTGGGATTTAGTTTGTGGGCGAGAACATAGCCGTGAGTCACGTCGTTCGACACGTTGCCAGAATGTGTCATGTTGTAGTAACGGTATTGGTACTTCATATCCTCCTGCTGCTCCTTCTGCAGGGTCAGGAAGTTGGGAATGATGGGAACGATGACCATGTACAGCATGTTGTCCAGCAACAGGGCAATACACACGATGACCAGTACCAGTCGTCGCTGAGCCTTGGGGTCTCGGATCCTGTCCTGAAAACTGTGCCATCTGGAGTAGCCGATGTCCAGTACTCGGGAGTAGACGGTCATAGTGGATGGGCAATGATGTTTAAAATGTCACGGACTTCAAGTGTCTTGCTAATCGAGTTGTATCATATGTTCATAAGCTCTGTGCTATCTATGGTTTTTGATGCGGCGTCTGGAACACTGTTTATTTAGCACTCACAATACGATTGTGTGTTGGTTATTTAATGCTGGTCTGTGTACAAAGAGATGTGATAGCGATATTGTGACTGGATAATTGTCACGATAAAACTGCAAGTGTTTATTTGTGGCATTTATCAACCAGGACGATACTAGGTGTGGTCTGCTGCTGGTGAGAAAAGTAGTGCAGATGTATTTGCAGCCACGAAATTCGAACTTGGTGCAGCTTTATGTCAAGATAGGATAGTATAACGTAGAAGTTCACGTAGTGTGGGTAGCTGCTCCACAACCAACGGATTACATCAACAGTGTTTGCATTCAAGAGATTATGTCACAGTACCCTGTTCAGAGCTTGGCGGCTGTGGTGAGACTGCGTGCAGGTGTTAGACAGGTGTGGCGACTGCTAGCCACAGGGGCATATACCCCTAGACAGGTCACGTGATGAGTTTGTTTCCGGTACACACACTATACCAGCTTCCAAAAGATGCCGCTATCAGTGAACTGTGATGTCCAGCCAACGGTCACTTCTCTGAAAAGTGAATTTACTAGTTTGAGATATGTTGTCACAAAATACCAAACAATATTTATATATGTGTGTGTGTTCAACTGTGTACGTTCATAGTTGTGTGCCTGTGTGACTAGCAAACATAGCTAAAGGTGATAATTATAGTTAAGTGGATTTGAACAATGGATAAATGTTCATGAAATTAAACACGAAACTTCACTCAAATACAAGTCACTCACAGGTTGCTGTGGTCCTGAATCAGTGAGTGACTTCACTCAAATACAAGTCACTCACAGGTTGCTGTGGTCCTGAATCAGTGAGTGACTTCACTCAAATAATGTCACTCACAGGTTGCTGTGATCCAAAATCAGTGAGTAACTTCACTCAAATACAAGTCACTCACAGGTTGCTGTGGTCCTGAATCAGTGAGTGACTTCACTAAAATACAAGTCACTCACAGGTTGCTGTGGTCCTGAATCAGTGAGTAACTTCACTCAAATACAACTCACTCATAGGTTGCTGTGGTCCTGAATCAGTGAGTAACTTCACTCAAATACAAGTCACTCTCAGGTTGCTGTGGTCCTGAATCAGTGAGTGACTTCACTAAAATACAAGTCTCTCACAGGTTGCTGTGGTCCTGAATCAGTGAGTAACTTCATTCAAATACCTATCACTCACAGGTTTCTGTGGTCCTGAATCAGTGAGTAACTTCATTCAAATACCTATCACTCACAGGTTTCTGTGGTCCTGAATCAGTGAGTAACTTCACTCAGATACAAGTCGCTCAAAAATTTGCCGTTGTCCTGAACCAGAAACGTCCCTCAAATACGCAGGTTTATATATTCGTGAGTGAGACGAAAGTGCTTTATTCAGACACCAGTCACTCACAGGTTGTTAGTTCGTGTATAAGGGAGTGAGCTAGAGATACTATGACAAACCCTAGTCACAACCGGGAACCTTGCAGTAATTAAATCAAAGATGGGAACTTTTAATATTATCTGGAATATGACACTTTTACGGATATTCTCTAGAATTTAACACTTTAACTCTAATTGCACCTGTCCCAAAAACTTTCATTCACTCTGAAACAACTGTCACTTTAACTCCTTCTGCCCCGACAACTTTCATTCACTCTAAAACAACTGTCACTTTCACTCCTTATGTCCCAAAAACTTTCATTCACTCTAAACAAAAATCACTTTAACACATTTTAGTCCCAAAGACTTTCATTCACTCTAAAACAAATGTCACTCTAACTCCTTATGTCCCAAAAACTGTCATTCACTCTAAAACAACTGTCACAGTAATTCCTTCAGCCCGACAACTTTCACTCACTGTGGGGCATTCACGCGACAGTGCCACTGGCAAAGAGAGATGTAAAACATGCTGAGAAAACAGGATGCCTATTTCATGAAGGTGGTCGAAGTCTGAGGTCTGCAGACTGCTTCCTGTGGTCGCCTATTGGGTGCAGGTTGTAAAGATCGAAAGGCGCAGTATCAAAGTGTGAGGTTAAGCGTCATGTACAGGACGAGACGATTCCTTGGATGAGATCAGTATCAAAGCGTCATGTATCGGCTCTGCCCTTTTGAAAGACTCCATGAATAGCGGGATTCGCCCATGCCACTGTCTACCCTTGAGAACCGACCACGATGTCTTGTTGGGGTCCTCAAGGGACAACACATGTAGATCATGGGGATGAAGAAGTCACCACATAAATGAGGCTGCAAAAATGCCCTTATTTTTCGCAAGAAATTATATGGGAAAGCTAACTAACGAGGAAAATACCTGAGGGGGTGGCATGTTTTAGTCCAAGGGCGCAAATTTGCTGTAAACAGGTGCTAAACAGGTCATGGGGAATGTTGTCTAGCACAAGGACCATAGTGAAAGATAGCACCATTACACACAGCACATGATGATGATAATGATAGTTGTTTCTCATCTATTAACTTTCTCTGCTCATTACCAGTGCATATTTTAGTTTTCGGGAAGCTTTTATTTTGTTTGGACACTGTTGCTATACTCACGTTTACGATGGTCAAGGCCGAGGACCTTCCCTGGTCATTGGTATTGTTTAGTATTGGTGCCTTTTCTGTTGAATCAGCTGCCACTGTAAGGTAAAAATTCACACCCCATTACTCTCTTTGTCCATTGCTGAAACCAGCGTCTCCGCTCTGTGTAGTTTCAATTCTAACACCCCAGACAGTCGTTCCACTAATGGATGCTCTTGTAGATTTACTGATACAGTCTGTCAACTGTTGGATGCTCCTGTTGACTTACCTAGACAGTCAACTGTTGAATGCTCCTGTAGATTTACGATTTACCAAGGCAGTGGTCGACTGTTGGATGTCTCTTTAGATTTACCAAGACATGGTCGACTGTTGGATGTCTCTTTAGATTTACAAGGCAGTGGTCGACTGTTGGATGTCTCTTTAGATTTACCAAGGCAGTGGTCGACTGTTGGATGTCTCTTTAGATTTATCAAGGCAGTGGTCGACTGTTGGATGTCTCTTTAGATTTACCAAGGCAGTGGTCGACTGTTGGATGCTCCTGTTGACTTACTTAGACAGTCGGTCAACTGTTGAATGCTCCTGTAGATTTACCAAGGCAGTGGTCGACTGTTGGATGTCTCTTTAGATTTATCAAGGCAGTGGTCGACTGTTGGATGCTCCTGTTGACTTACTCAGACAGTCAACTGTTGAATGCTCCTGTAGATTTACCAAGGCAGTGGTCGACTGTTGGATGTCTCTTTAGATTTACCAAGGCAGTGGTCGACTGTTGGATGTCTCTTTAGATTTACCAAGGCAGTGGTCGACTGTTGAATGCTCCTGTAGATTTAACAAGGCAGTGGTCGACTGTTGGATGTCTCTTTAGATTTATCAAGGCAGTGGTCGACTGTTGGATGCTCCTGTTGACTTACTCAGACAGTCAACTGTTGAATGCTCCTGTAGATTTACCAAGGCAGTGGTCGACTGTTGGATGTCTCTTTAGATTTACCAAGGCAGTGGTCGACTGTTGGATGTCTCTTTAGATTTATCAAGGCAGTGGTCGACTGTTGGATGCTCCTGTTGACTTACTTAGACAGTCAACTGTTGAATGCTCCTGTAGATTTACCAAGGCAGTGGTCGACTGTTGGATGTCTCTTTAGATTTATCAAGGCAGTGGTCGACTGTTGGATGCTCCTGTTGACTTACTTAGACGGTCAACTGTTGAATGCTCCTGTAGATTTACCAAGGCAGTGGTCGACTGTTGGATGTCTCTTTAGATTTATCAAGGCAGTGGTCGACTGTTGGATGTCTTTTTAGATTTATCAAGGCAGTGGTCGACTGTTGGAGGCTCCTGTTGAATTACCTATACAGTCGGTCAACTGTTGAATGCTCCTTTAGATTTACGCATGTAGTCTGTCGACTATTAAATATTCCTGCAGTTTTACCCACGCAGTTTGTGACTGTTGGATGCTCTTGTATATTTACCCCATCAGTCAGTCGACTGTTGAATGCTCCTGAAGATTTACCCAGACAGTGCTGGCAGACAGCAGGACGCAAACCCAACACTTCAGGCAGACAGGCAATGAAGCAGATCGATTGTGTATCGACCAGCTCCAAATGGTGAATAATGAGGCGGTTTTTTTCCCCTGCACGAAGATTGGCATAATTTGCAACTTTATCTTTCAAATGGACACTTTTGATTGGCACATCCGGTTATTACATCTGCCCATCCTTACCCGCTCCCTACTCCGTGAGTACTTGTTTGAGATTGTGTGGGTGAGTATCTAAGGGCGTCGGCACAACGAACACATGGAGGGGGAGAGGGCCCCAACTACTTACAATTCTCCAGGAGACAGGGGACAGTGGTGGCCCCAAGTCTTGTTAAAGTGAGCAATAATAAACGTATTTTTATGATGTGACTTGTGGCCCATGTTTAATAAAAGTAAAATCATTTTTTGTATACATTAAAAGATAAATATATAGTTTATGGGTAGAGAAAATGGTGTGGCTTTGGTGTTCCACATTGACTGTGGATCAAGACACTTTTAGAGCTGTGGTGGGGGTTCGCCAGTACGATTACACCCAGTGATGAACGTTTATACTCCAGTCTGCTTTTAAAACTTAAAATGTCGTGGAAAGATAAAATATTATATACACACTTTTAAAATAAAACTTACCGGGCTTCTAGTTTAAAAAGGGTGCCAGGCAGACACGCCGCCATCTAGACATCGTTAGAAGGGATCTCAACCCCAACTCTCCCCCTCCTTCCCCCGGCCCTTCCCTGTAAACAAAGTTATTAAGATTTGTTTAAGTGCACAGTAATTATTTTTTTTTTCATCATCGTCATTGTGTGATGACTGAAAGGTAAATATACAAATACATTCGATTTAATATGCCCGGGAGGTCTCTGCATAACGCTGAGGTCTTTTGTGTTCAACCCTTCAACTCGGTCTGCCTGTTCCACTCGTTCACCCTGTTCCACTCGTTCTCCCTTTTCTACTCGTTCTCCATGTTCCACTCATTCTCCCTGTCCCACTCGTTCTCCCTGTCCCACTCGTTCTCCCTGTTCCACTCGTTCTCCCTGTTCCACTCGTTCTCCCTGTTCCATTCGTTCTCCCTGTTCCACTCGTTCTCCCTGTTCTACTCGTTCTCCATGTTCTACTCGTTCTCCCTGTCCCACTCGTTCTCCCTGTCCCACTCGTTCTCCCTGTTCCACTCGTTCCCCCTGTTCCACTCGTTCTCCCTGTTCCACTCGTTCACCCTGTCCCACTCGTTCTCCCTGTTCCACTCGTTCTCCCTGTTCTACTCGTTCTCCCTGTTCTACTCGTTCTCCCTGTTCCACTCGTTCTCCCTGTTCTACTCGTTCTCCCTGTTCCACTCGTTCTCCCTGTTCCACTCGTTCACCCTGTTCCACTCGTTCTCCCTGTTCTACTCGTTCTCCCAGTTCTACTCGTTCTCCCTGTTCCACTCGTTCTCCCTGTCCCACTCGTTCTCCCTGTTCCACTCGTTCTCCCTGTTCCCCTCGTTTCCCCTGTCCCACTCGTTCTCCCTGTCCCACTCGTCTCCCTGCTTCGCTTGGTTTTACTTGGTCTCTTTTCTTGACTTGGTCTCCCCGTTCCACTCGTCTCCATATTTCACTGAGTCTTCCTGTCCTTGTTCTTCTTTATCTGCTTTTTCTTTGCATTCACAGACTGTGAACAGGTGGAAAGTTCAAGATTATTGTCCAGTTCTGGATTTAAGTCTTGTTTTAAAAAAAAGGGGGTTTTTGCGTGCAGATCTGTTTAATTGTATGTAGACTATTGGTTCATTGACTTTCAGGCGGATGCTCTACAACTTCGAAGGAAACACTGCTGATTAGTCGATTTTACGACATTCATACAAGGATACAGTGTGTATATTCTTTTTTCCCCCTCCAAACAGGGCGCCCCAGAACCCACATGGTGAGGTCTTCCTGTTCCTCTTTTCGTCTTTGACCTCATTAGACTAAAGTTTTCTTCTACGTACAACCTGTTTCACGTGGTCTCCCTGCTCCGCGTGGTATCCCTGTTTCAGTCAGCCTCTCCATATTGCCCTGGCTATCTACTTATTCCACTCCTTGTCAGATCTCACCTACAGTGGAAAATCTACAACTGAAAACGATTCTTAACTTTATTTCTGCACCCAGCTTGTTGCTCTCGTCTGCCCACCACAATAGTGCACTGTAACAATATTTGTGTATATATCCATCCCTAATCACCCATTCGATGAGCGTCTCAGTTTACATTTGAATGTATGTGTGTGTTTGTCTGAGCGTGTGTGTGTGTTCAGATCCATAATCCAATATCCGCCGGATGCCGTCAGTTTATCCAGATTTCCCAAAGACAGGATGCGCTGACAAATATTGGCCATTATTTCATGCAGGCTTTAGTTTGGCTTGTGCTAACTGGCTGGGCCCTTCTCAATCTGGCAGTCAATGACTGGAACACTAGGTTTGTATGTACCAGAACGGATCACACTTTGTCTCTAAACAGTTCTCTCTTTTTAGTTTGGCTAACGCTGTAAATCTCCAAGTGATTTATTGCACATCTAACTATTTTAACATCAAATCTTTTATCGTTTTTATCTTCTCCTCCTCCTCCTCCTCGCCCCCTCCCTCTTCCCACGCCATCTTTTTTTTTTTCTTATCAGGATTCTTCTTCTTCTTCTTCTTCTTCTTCTTCTTCTTCTTCTTCTTCTTCTTCTTCTTCTTCTTCTTCTTCTTCTTCTTCTTTTCTTTTCTTTTTTTTTTCGGCTGTGAGCTCTGACGGAAAGTCCTGGTTGTTCGTCCACCTGGACTTTGGCTTTGTGCCAGGGCCTGAGATTTGCGTGTACGTTCTTTTGCTGGTTTATTTGTGTGCAGCTGGTTGTTCCTTGCCGTTCGGGCAGATGCACTACAACTTCGAAGGACACCCCGAATTAGTTGCCTCTTACGACATGCTCTTTGGGGAGGCAGTGGGTCTGTTCTTGTTTCCCGGAACCCACACGGGAATAATCAGGATTCGAAATAAAAGACCCAGGAGGTGAATACTCTCTCATGTGTAAAATAATCTCTTTTATAAAATATGCTCTATATTATAATTTGTATGAACATAAGAACGTGTGCCACGGAGAGACAATGGCGCTCATTCCGGTTAACTTCGGTAATGATGGAATAATAGAGTTTGATCACAAACAATCCAGCTTTTGTCAGTACATCTGTTTGCATGCCTACTTATGAAGGCGCGCTCCTACCCGGTGATAGTCTCACTGGCTGGAAAATAGAATAAAGAGATGAAATCAATGCCGGTGAAGCAATAAAGACAACCAAACTACACTTGTGTGCAACACTGCGATTATCTACACAGAAAACAGTCAGTTATCCCAGGAATCAACAAGTAAACATAAACATTCTGAGACAAGCCAGTAGTTTCTCATGCACGAGGCAAGGCTCCCAGAAAATAGCAGATACTAGAAAAGTCACACAACTAAAAAAAAAAAAAAATTTTAAACAGCAGCCTCTCGTTGTGGAGGGAAAACGTTAAATAATGGAAATCAGAAATAGACTTCGATATTTACATAAGAGAACAAGAAAGATAAAGAGGGACATTTACTCTACTTAAGTGTACAGCATAGAAACGTGGACAATCGAAGAACACCTTGTCAAAAAGTAACATCCTCACCGCTTGTCATGGATAAATTTACCATCCATTAATGCTGGATCGCCAATTTGTCTGCTTGTTAATTTCCAAACACTCCAACATATGCTATTTAAAGCAGTTATTGTGTAAAGTAATAGCTGTTTGGATCTGAAGGGGTTCCAATAATCATATTATGAGACGATAGAAACTAAAGTAATAAATAAGATATACAGAGGCACGTCGGGTCAGGAACGCTTCTAGTCACGAACGAATCGGCCCACGAACACAAAGTCCGAACAAATTTTGACTCCCCCCGCGAACAATGCCTTGGGCCACGAACGCAGGAACATGGCTTTGGCGCTATGTTTTTGGCTAACGAATAGCGTAAGTTGATACGTTGTTCTTTACACAATTTTTTTTTGTTTCTTTGCGTTCAATTAACACTCAATATGGGATCTCAAGACAGTGAAAGGTGTTAGAGACAATGGTGTAAAGAAGTCTAGGGGTATTACTGGGAAAACGAAGAAGGAAGTAACTAAGCATGAGAATGGTATTCATGTTTCTGATCTCATCAAGCAGTACCACATGGCTTAATCTGAGATCTGTACTATCTTAAAGAACAAAATAACTATAAAAACGACTAATGTGGTTAAATGAGTGGCTATGTTAACGAAGCAAAGGCTTCAAGGGTATAAAAAAGTAGAAAAACTATCATTATCCACCGAGTCAGC
>CAJHNH020001830.1:0-82500 GCA_905116865.2 Candidula unifasciata | reverse complement strand
AGTTCATCAACATATTCACTGTTGAACACTTCAGTTTCACACAGTTCCTCAACTTATTCGCTGTTTAACGCTTCAGTTTCACACAGTTCATCAACATATTCACTGTTAAACACTTCAGTTTCACACAGTTGATTATATTCACTGTTGAACACTTCAGTTTCACACAGTTCTTCAACTTATTCACTGTTGAACATTTCCGTTTCACACAGTTCATCAACTGATTCACTGTTGAACACTTCAGTTTCACTCAGTTCATCAACTTATTTACTGTTGAACACTTCAGTTTCTCACAGTTCATCAACTTATTCAATGTTGAACATTTCCGTTTCACACAGTTCATCAACTGATTCACTGTTCAACACTTCAGTTTCACTCAGTTCATCAACTTATTCACTGTTCAACACTTCAGTTTCACACAGTTCATCAACTTATTCACTGTTGAACACTTCAGTTTCACACAGTTCAACAACTTATTTACTGTTGAACATTTCAGTTTCATAGAAACCATAAACATACCCACTGCTAAACGTCTTATTTATTACAATTTTTGAATGTTCTCTGTTGAAGACTTAGCTTTCACGCAATTCTTTAATTTTCTCGCTGTTGAACACTTCGCTTTTACAAAATTCATCAACTTACTCGCTGTTGAACACTTTGTTTTCACACAATTTATCAATGTGTTCACTGCTTGAATATTTCTATTTTAATGAATACATTTTTTTTTAGAAACTATGTATTGACATTGTTGTGTTGGGAAAGCCCTTGAGGTGGACAGCTCTCATTGAGTCCTCTGCTGTTTTATGATTAGATTTACAGATCATTGCTACTGACATATTCCATATTGACAGAAACATGTTTTGATTTCAGCATTAATTGATAAACTCGACTGGGAGAATTCATGACGTCCACGCTGTGTTTGAAAACTCTAAAGTGACACAAGATATATGAATCTGCACTGTTTCATACATTTTTTCAGAAATCCAATCCCTAGATGTCAAAGCTGTTTTAAAAATTCTACACAAAAAGAATTCATAAAAAGCTGGTTGGTCTATAAATATTAGTCTGATAGAATTCATTAATGCCTGTTGTGATATTCCAAAAACTCTACACTCACAGTATTCTTTGATTCATCTTCATCACATCAGTATTGCCTGTCGTTGGGTCATTGGTTACTATTGACTGTTCGATTAGCTCCGACTACCTTTAATGGTCAGTTGCAATGGACTTCAAGGTTGCAAGCCCAAGACCGGTTCAGACAGTCAAGTTTGGTATCCAGGTCTTTCTTGGTCTGCCTCATTTCCTCTTCCCCTCTACTGAGTGATGTAGTATTGTTTTTTGAGAGATCGTTAGGTCTTATTACATGTCTGTACTAATGCACTTCCCGCCTCTTGGCTGCAGTTAAAGGGGGTTTATGTCTTTGATTACAGCGCTTTTTTAGCAACTTCAGTCGGCATCTGTGGCTTAGGCGTTGGGAACGCGCTTCGTAATGCCGGGGTGTCGGGTTCGATTCAAGCAGCGGTCTCTGCGTCTTGCGCTGCTTTCGATAGTGGTATCGAGAATCTCACCGCCCATAAAGCAATGGCAAACTACTGAACGTGAATTTGTCTAGAAAAATTTCAGCAGCCATAAAATGCTAGGGTTGGTTCTGCAATGTCCTGTGAAGGATACGCAACTATCTTTAGAAATTTCGGACTGATACCTTTCTTTGAGTAAAGTTGAACCATGCATTGATTGATTAAAAAAGACAGGTAACCAACCACGCTTCTATGGTAAACAAAGCAACTGGACAACGCGGAACGCATCTGAACACACATAAATAAAGGCAATAGGGTTTATAATGGATTGTAGATAAGACACCTAAATCCGAGCTTATGAAATGTTTTTTGCCATTTTACTCCCAAGGATAACGGTCTTAGCAGTCGGTAAGGAATGTCGTGTTTTTACGTCCAGTCGGTAAGGACACGGAAATGGAACACGCAGAAATACGTCCTAAGCAGTTTACGAGGCAAACTTATATTTATGTCTTTAGCAGCGAAAGGGTTAAGAGTCAGCGACACAAAGTGCAGTGTTTCCGTATTCGAATGAGAATCACTGAGATACAAATCCCTGAAACCTTGCTCAATCTTAAGGTTATATGAGGACCCCTGACGGTTAAAAAATAACCTAAAATCAAGACGAGGTAGGGTGATGGGCAATGATCAGACATCTTTCTTTGATTCCAGTGTTGTTTTATGTACAAACAAATTGAAAGGGAAAAAAGGGTCTCTACACTTCGTGTGAGCATACAAAAAGCTGCCCACGGAAACTTCTCGTGTCGTGCAGGAGAGAAATGGCCGCTCTCTCGTGTTGCTCTTTCTTTGATTGCGGCCGGGAATTTAACTATGCAAATGGCTATAGCCGTGGGAGGCGGCTGGAACTTTGTCGCCAGAGGAGATAGAATTGTATAACGTGCTTGCAGGCCGTCTTGTAGAGTGGTTGTTTTCTGGTATCCGTGTATGTGGTGACGCTCCTTTCTGCCGCTCTTTCAACCTGATGATTCAATTTTCGTCTGCTCCCGAAAGCGCGGGAGCTGGAACAGGCAACTATGACTAGTCGCAGCCGAGGGGCTATTTGCTGCACAAATTGAATAGAATCTCTGTTTACTCGCTTCAGATCAATATGACAAGTTGAAATATCGAGGGTTGGCCGAGGGCTCCAGGCACGGGGACGGCGTGCCATTCCACGAAATCTTCAGACACGAGTGCTGGAAAAACGATCTTCCTCAAAACTAAATTGTGAAAATCCTGGGATAGAAGTTTTTGTTTATTGTTGATACAAATGCGTGCCCAGGCAGGCAGAAATCCCTGCCAGTTCATCACTGGTTCCGTACATCTGAAACTGGAATATTGCGCATCTACACGCAACAGTTACGACACAGAAAATAGAAAAATACAAACATTTTAAGGAGAAAACGTTTTCGCACAAGAGAAAAACTGGCGGAAAGTTACAGGCAGATTAGCTGCAGTAGCAATACAAGAAAAGCGCGGGCAAGCTAAACAGATAATCAGACGTGAGACGGACAAAACGGGCCTCAGAGACCGCGCTTTGATTTCCCCCAGGAGAAGGCCAGCTATGGAAACGTTGGATCGCTGTTTCTATTTGCCGCCCATGCCCAGGGAGGAAATCGAGCTGGCTGGCCCCAGCATTGAAAGATCACAGCTGGAGAAATGTGAGAAGCTGGCAAAAGCCCAGACGTCCAAATTTCTGTAGAACTGTTTCTGACACTTATATCAAGCTGGTGTAAAATCTTTGGAGGCTGAACGAGGTGCCTAGATTTTTTCCTGTTGGTTTTCCATCCGGATCTCAGAGTAGTAAAACTTCGGGTAACAGGTGTGAGGACGGTGGGGGCCTGCACACACTTGTGTATAAGTAGTTCGCGAATAAATGATACAGACAATATGTGCTTATCCGCAAATCTGACAATAATTGTTTGATTACAGGTCCGCTGCCAGTAATTGTTTGGTGTACAGGCCCGCTGCCAGTAATTGTTTGGTGTACAGGCCCGCTGCCAGTAATTGTTTGGTTTACAGGTCCGCTGCCAGTAATTGTTTGGTGTAAAGGCCCGCTGCCAGTAATTGTTTGGTGTACAGGTCCGCTGCCAGTAATTGTTTGGTGTACAGGTTCGCTGCCAGTAATTGTTTGGTGTACAGGCCCGCTGCCAGTAATTGTTTGGTGTACAGGCCCGCTGCCAGTAATTGTTTGGTGTACAGGTCCGCTGCCAGTAATTGTTTGGTGTACAGGCCCGCTGCCAGTAATTGTTTGGTGTACAGTCCCGCTGCCAGTAATTGTTTGGTGTACAGGTCCGCTGCCAGTAATTGTTTGGTGTACAGGTCCGCTGCCAGTAATTGTTTGGTGTACAGGGCCGCTGTCAGTAATTGTTTGGTGTACAGGTCCGCTGCCAGTAATTGTTTGGTGTACAGGTCCGCTGCCAGTAATTGTTTGGTGTACAGGCCCGCTGCCAGTAATTGTTTGGTGTACAGGCCCGCTGTCAGTAATTGTTTGGTGTACAGGCCCGCTGCCAGTAATTGTTTGGTGTACAGGCCCGCTGTCAGTAATTGTTTGGTGTACAGGTCCGCTGCCAGTACCGATTGTCTTGTATCCAACTTTCATTTAAGTTAGTATATTTTAACCTACTTTACTCATACTATACATCACCCACATTTCAATCATATAAAGCAACATTCATTAATTATCAGACAAAAATGTGTTTTATCACCTCTTCCCCTTATCTCTCTTTCTCTCTCTCTCTCTTTCTCTCTCTCTCTCTCTCTCTCTCTCTCTCTCTCTCTCTCTCTCTCTCACACACTATATGTCGTTGTTTCCCATTCTTTTTGGGCCTGTCTGTTTCCGTCTGTCTCTCCCCCTATCTTCCTTTTTTCTGTCTCTGTCTCTCTCTATCTATATATCTACCTATCTCTTCGCCACTCTTGGTTACTCTCTCTCTCTCTCTCTCTCTCTCTCTCTCTATCTATCTATCTCTTGGCCTATCTTTATCTCTCTCCACCTTTCACCCTCTTTATCTCTTCTTCTTTCGACCCTCACGTTCTCTTTATGGCCCTCTCTTCTTCTCTGTCTGTTTGCATCTCCCTACTCTCTCCCTTATCTCGTCCTCACCTCGTCATGTTTATGTCTATCTGCCTCTCCTTCTGTCTCACCCTCTCGTCTCTGTTGTATCTTCTTCCCTTCTACCTCAAACCCCCCCCCCCAACCCCCACTCCTCTTTTTTCGCCTGTGTCTCTCCCTCTCTCTGTGTCTCCTTCCCTCTTTGTCTCCCCTCTCTTTCACCTTGTCTTTATCTCCCCTGCCTATTCCCTCTCCTTTCCTCTCCTCTATCGCAGTCTCTCCATGGACACAATCATGTCAGATCTCAGTGACTTTAACTTCCCCAGCCGATGAAAGAAGCCGCTACAACCAGCTATGGCCGCCGACTAGAGACGCCAGACGACTGCTCACTTCAAGAGAGTCAGACACTAAACGCCGCACTACCATAATTTGATTTCATAGTGGGCACACGAAGAAAATCACACAACTAGAACAAACGTAAAGTGATTTCCTCGGCTAGACATTTCCAGAAATGTGTTTTTCTCGGTGCCAGGGTCCGCGATTACCTCGCTTGTCTCGTAAACGGCATTTTTGATTGGATTTGTCCCCTGTCCAAGATATTTGCCAGTTCGGGTAACCAGTGGCAACTTCCCACCAAACACAAATCAAAAGTCTGCTACGATCTGCTAGAAATATTTCACGGACAGTTCTGTCAGCCATTACACAATCAGTGCTTGAAAAGTTTGACGATTTCTTGCCGAGAAATTACCAGACATGTCTGCTGTTTTAGAGAGAGAGAGAGAGAGAGAGAGAGAGAGAGAGAGAGAGAGAGACATGGTAGACTGGAAATAAAATTAGAGACAGGCGCTTATATAAAGTAGGCATATAGGAAGTTACTACTCTAGTGATGGCAAAAAATGTGTGTCGTGTTAGTTGCTTGAAGGACCGTGCTTCAACAGAAGATGAAATGATTAAGAAGAAGAAAAAGAACAAGAAGAAGGATTATTTTCAAATATTTATTGTTGCCATTCGATTCCTGGAGAAACAGTCACAGAGAGCCTGGCAGGCATATCAGTGTTGTCTGGCCTGTCGCGGAAAACAAACCTGGCTTGTTGACGCAACATGAGCGCGCATGTACGGTTCTCCGTCATGGTCATATTCGTGCGTAAACATCAACTGTGTCCCATCAGTCACACCGCACTTTGGTCTTGTGATAGATGTCCCAGAAACTGTGTGATTGTGTTTTTATTGACTGGATTAGGAAACATGAATGCTTTGTTGGAGGAAGATCTCTAATCAATGTTTACTACCAACCAGGCGTACCGACACAGAGAATACACAAGGAACGAGGTGTTTGTAAGGCAATTCACCATGCTACTCATGGCTGAACAAAAAATATCTAAAAACATCATGGCTGAGCTTTTTTACACAGTTCATCAAATTACTCACATTTCATCTGAGTTGTGTGACTATATATATATATATATATATATATATATATATATATATATATATATATATATATATATATATATTATATTATATTATATATAAAGTTAAATGGAAGCGCTTAGCATTATACAGTTATAGAGGAAGGATGTTTAGGGATAGAGGAAGGCAGGTTCCACAGTCTATGCAGCAGGCGTCATGAATGACCCTTCCAATGCAGTCACACAACTCACGCTGACAACTGGGTGGGCATTAGTTCCCAGGCGATGGAGCTGAGTGAGGCCAGTCTTTGCCGCACCAGGCGTTAGTTCGGCTGAATGCCATGCCAACGATGTTTAGGGATAGAGGAAGGCAGGTTCCACAGTCTATGCAGCAGGCGTCATGAATGACCCTTCCAATGCAGTCACACAACTCACGCTGACAACTGGGTGGGCATTAGTTCCCAGGCGATGGAGCTGAGTGAGGCCAGTCTTTGCCGCACCAGGCGTTAGTCAGGCTGAATGCCATGCCAACGATATCTTCACTCTGTGTCGTGCCGATAGTCATGGCTTAATGGAGTAACAGAAAGTGTATTGATCGGCACTCACAGAAAGAAGTAGAAAGATAGAAGAACACACTTGACAACATAAAAATCGAAAGCTATAGTTACCGTGCCGGGAGTTGAACCTGTCACCTCCAGACGGCGTCTGCGCCTCGCCATGAATACAAGTGCACTAAGAACATGGTCAACTAGGCACCCCCTCCCCCCCCCCCCCCCCCCCCCCCCCCCCAAAGTGTCTTATTGGCCATGTCTATCGTACAGCTTGAAATCCACAGCTATGGAATACAGACAGAATTCATTTCAACCCAATGAAATGGCACCATAGGTTACATAAATTTATATTAACGAAGCAAATGTCGAATAACAATCACAGCAACAATTTACGAACACAGTAAGACCTTATTGCTTTGTCCTGAATACACAAACATTTAAGAAAGGTAGTCATGGCTCGCTATCTCGCGTGATCACCAGAGACTGGGGTGGAGTGTGTTCTTTGTAAAATTGTGTGCATTGTCTAGTGTGGATATACAATTGTGAGTTGCATTAAGCTTCAGTCCGTTTGTCAAAGGTTAAATATACCTGGCCGTGTCTCCAGAGACGAAACCTTCAATAGAAAAACGAGGGAGGGGTCCGTGGGTGCTACGCAATGACGAGACGGGATCAGTTCCCATATGCAAGTGTTAGTAGGTAGAGATTACGCTGGAGAGAGTATCACATGATTTTTCCCCCTTGTCGCTTCGATGTTGAGAATATGCGTGCGCAGCTAGCATTCACAATAATAGTCACTGGCAGTTTTCACATGTTACAGTTTCTGCATGAGGGACGAGCGTTTTTTTTTTTTTTTTTTTTTTCGCCTTGTTTAAGACGTAAACCGAATGGAAAATTTGTAATAATAAACAGTAAACAGCAATAATAAACAGCAAAATAACGCATTTTTCTTTGGTAGCGGAAAGTGTGAATAGCAAATACAACCGCTACAAGCACCGGAGTTATGACAGCCGGTAGGCCCTATCAGGACGTTTACTAACATTTCCTAGAGATAACTGCCCAAGCCTCACAGCGATCAGCTCTTGTGCTGACTCACGAACATTCATCAGAGAATTTCTCATAGCCGCCTAGATCTACCACAAACAGCATAGTGGACGTGCCTAATATACATTCTGGTTTTATTTCTAGCCAGACTGTTGGTTCCTCTCAGATATATGCACTCCGACTATCAAGGAAACACCCCTAATTAGTCAGCTTTTACGACCTGCTTTTTACGGGGCAGTAGGACAATCTTCCTACCCCCTCCTCTTTTCTCCCAAATGAGGACCCGAAACCAACACGGGGAGGTAGACAACAGTTTCCTTAGATTTGTCACACAATGTGTGGCAACACCAGTGGCAGGTGGTGATCGTGGGGACCAGGCAGAAAGTTGTTACATAGGTGGCATGTCCTATCGGTAGGCCAGGCAGAGAGTTGTTACATAGGTGGCTTGTCCTACACAGCAGATTAGGCAGAGAGTTGTTACATAGGTGGCATGTCCTATATAGCAGACCAGACAGAGAGTTGTTACATAGTTGACATGTCCTAGCGGGAGGCCACATTTAACATCTCCCTTAGCATAGCCTATTTCTGACGTGCTCTATGTGCAACTGTTGCCAGCGTCCGCTACCCCTCCCTAACCCGACATCCAGTTTTTCCAACAGATCCTATGTACCACTACCCCCCCCCCCCCAACACACACACGCACGCGCATGCACACAGCCAATGTCTTACAGACCTCACCTTCAACTCTTTCCGTTTCCCCTCCCACACAGACCTCCCTTACAACTGCTACCCCTTCCCCCACCCAACCGCTAACTATACACAGCACCTCTGTAGAAACTGGCTCTGAAACCACCCTCGTCTATTATTACATTATGTTAATGGCCGCGTTCATGTCTAATTATTCATTACCGAATCATCCATCTTGCCAGAGTTGCCACGATCGATAACAAAGATTATATGATGCCATCCTTTCTTGTGTTCTTTACATCTAAACTAGCAAATTCAGTTAGGTTTTTGGGGGCGAAATGTTCCGTCTTTGTCCAAGTACCCCTTGCTGGCCGAGTCTGACAATGTCCTTTATCTAATTTCACAACTGTGTTTTGCATATCTATTTCCGCCCGAGGTAGCTCCAAAGGCAAACAATTGTTCAAATACATTGTATTGAGACCATTAGTATGCAAAAGTTTGAGTTAGCCGGCTGTGTTAAAAATGTTCTTACAACAGCACGTGTCGACTTGGATGAGTTTCCCCGATCTGAGAAAATAGGGCGGACAAATATTTGATTGATTTCCTTTGTACGTCTGTCACTTTGGTGTAAACATGCTTCCGCTAGGGGCCATAACTGTGCTTTAGTAGCGGCCATAACTGCAGCTGAAGGTCGGTTTGCTGGTCAGCCTGTGCCCCCCGCGAAAACAATCCTCCCCGGGCCTGGAATGCGGAGAATGGAGGTTAGAATGTTTTAAGTCAACAAGGATATTGAATTGTAACGAAACTCCTCGTATACGTTTGGATATCAGCATGGATATTGAATTATAACTAAACTCGAATAAGTTTGGATGGATATTTAGATTGTTTTACAGCGTAGGAGAGCTCCCGATGTTTACGGAGAAAAATCCGTGATGACAATTTAGAGAATATAGAACTGTTTCATAACATTTGAGAGTGTCAAGTACTTTGAATTAGATAACAAAAAATATATATACACAACTGCAATGGACACCAGGTTATGTCTTCAGTGAATACTATGTTGCACAATTAGGCTAGATTGGCTCATGGAATTCGAATTCGATTGAGGCTCATTCAGTCACTGGATGTCAGTACTCTAGGCTGTAATCCTAAAGAACAAACGAAAAGAAGGTGGGAAGGGGGGGGGGGGGGTTTACAAAAATATATACATATTACAAAATCGAATTGCGGCAATAGACAAACAGACACGCAAAACAGTTCATGGAGTCAAGGCACTAGAAAATCTTGATACATCATTTAAAGACATTTCCAGAAAAAAGAAATAACAAACACGGGTTGAGAGACGATAGGAATAAGATCAACAAGAAATTAAATAAACACAAGAGGCCAGCAAGTTATCTCCTTATATTACAAGAAATATCACTCCTATAAAAACATACAGAGGGGAACAGTTGGGACAACGTTACAAATGAGAAGATTAGATCCAAGAGCAGTGGTGGCAGATGAAGAACCAGCGGACAACGTTACAAATGAGAAGATAAGATCTAAGAGCAGTGGTGTCGAATGAGGAACCAGCCAACAACTTTACAAATGGGAAGATGAGAACAAAATGTTGGGGATCCGTCGTCGACTAGGCTCGCTGTGGAGACCAGACCATGTTCATTGATTGAATGAAAACACAAGAGACAAAATAGGAAATAATGAATTTCAGCGTGTGTCTTTGCCCACAAGAAATGAACAAAACAATCCGACGGACACGACTGGGCCAGGTTTAGCATTCGACAAATGTCTTTCGGAGTGTCAAACAATTCACTAACAGATGTTAAGGGGAAAAAAATGTTCACAAAACCATTAGAGGAAAATAATGTTGGGGTTCAGAGGGTGGTTGGAGGATTGAGGTGGGTGGGGGTGGGTCTGTGTTAAGAAGTGGTCAAGTCGTTTATCTCAGGCTATGGTGGTTGTGATTTCTTTCGCGGCTGCATCGTTCGTTCAAGAGCGCAACTGTTACTGGGGATCGTCGCCGGAGCTATGGTTTTCGTGCTTTTTGCGATGCTCTCAGTTGGAAGTTAGCTGTTCTGCTTTGGAGATAGACTGGGCCATATGAGACCAAACCTAGTGCAATGAAGTCGATCCTGTCCCCTTTAACCTTTAACCAATGGCTCAACAAAAATAAAGGCAAGGAATCGAGGATGTAGAATCTATACTGAGTCGACCAGGGTGCCATACAAGAGTGCAGTCTCCTTACCAAGGTTGCTAGGACCTTGAGCACCTACGGAAAAGGGAGGGGGGGGGGTGAGGATTAGGGAAGGGATGGGATGTGGGGGCGCTGAGTTTCCCTAGAAAATATGTAAAGGCAGCTTTAACTATGTATTGACATTTTTTTTTAAAGTATTTTCTTTATAAAGTTTATATCATTCCATATATATATACCTTCGTGCATTCGAAGTCGAAGTACATCTCCCTGAGGAGCCAACAACCTGCATACACATAAGATCACAGATCTGTGAAACTGATGTGCACGCAACACTCAGGTTCTGAAACAAGACTTAAGTCCAGAGGTCGATGAACAACTGTAACTTTCCGCTGGAGTTTACAGTAGGTGAACGCAAAAAAGAAATACTTACCGGTAATTATATTTATTTGCCATTCAGTTCACTATATTTATTAGTAATATTATAACTCATAGGCGCCTTGTGGGGGGGGGGGGGATGAGGGTAGGGGCAACCAGTCAATCAATCAGTCAATGTCGCTATCTTCACGGATAAAAGTCTCTATTTCTTGAGCCAATATTCTAGCCCAGTGTGCTTTCATAGCCAATACACCCTCAATGTCCTGTCTCCGCATTCGCCTCTGAAACTGTACCCTCTATCACCGTTTTCTACAGACCACCATGGCACTTGACATGTCCAAAATACCCCAGCTTTCAGAAGAGGATGCTGTTAATGAGCCAGTTCTCCTTGATTTGATCTTCAGGTTATGCAGAATGTCGACGTTTTTCTTTTTCTTCGTCCAAAGTGTTTTAAGATTTTGTCTGTAGCCATTCAGTTCAAAAGCTCTGATTCTATTCTTTAAAGACTGAGCAGTAGTAGTAAATTTTAGCCCACTAAGACATCACACAAGCGATAAACACCAGATGACACAAAGTGCCACCATGTGGATGAGGATCATCCGTGGAGAGGCCCCTGAAACCGCGTTCATTAGACCATATTTATGGCCTGGCTATATTGCGGTCCCTGGCAAAAACCAGCGTGGGGCTTTAAAATAACGAAAAATTTCATCCCCCAAGGGGATGACTAGGAAAAAAAAAAAAAAAACGACTGAATGAGAGAGTACGTGACTCACACCCATAAGTTGCCACGGTTAAGATGCATGATCTAAAAGTTTTTACTGTAACTTGCTTGCGGGTGCTATGCCATAGGTTCTTAATGCTGTTTAGCCTCTGCATTGCTAAATCAACAAGTAATTTTCTTACTTTTCTCATTTGGAGCGTATCCAGAGGACAGCGATCTGAGAAAGTGCACAAGCAGGACGAGAGACCGCGAGGTAGTTGTCGATCTATTGTAGCAAACTTTTATTGTGGAGACGGGCACTGATTTATTGACTGAAAAAAGCAACCAGACAAGAGAGGAAACTCTGGGTAGAACAAAACAACACTTGTTTGTGTCCCTTCTAACCAATGAAAATTACATGACGGCAAGGTCAATAGAGATATTGAGTCTCTCGATCAAAGTGAGATTGGTTGACCCCAGTGAGACTGGTTGACCCCATTGCGGCTGACTAACCACAGGGGAACTGAATGAACCCAGTGAAGCTGACTGACCACAGCGAAGCTGACTGACCACAGCGAAGCTGACTGACCCCAGTAAGGGTGACTGACCCCAACGATGTTGACTAACCCTAGCAAGGCTTACTGAACCCAGTGCAGCTGACTAACCACAGGGGAATTGATCGATACCTGTGAGGCTGACTGACCCCAGTGAGGCTGACTGACCCCATTGAGGCTGACTGACCCCAGCAAGGTTGACTGACCCCAGCGAGGTTGACTGACCCCAGCAAGGTTGACTGACCCCAGCGAGGTTGACTAACTCCAGCGAGGTTGACTAACCTCAGCGAGATTTACTGGCCCCAATGCGACTGACTGACCACAGGGTAACTGACTTACCTCATTGAGGCTGACTGACCCAAGCGAAGCAGACTGACCCCAGTAAGGCTGACTGACGCCAGTGAGGCTAACTGACCCCAGTGAGGCTGAATAACATCATTGAGGCTTCTTACTAAGCTCAGTTGGACTGACTGATCCTAGTTGGACTGACTGGCGTCAGTTGGACTGACTGATCCCAGTTGGATTGACTGACTCCAGTTGGACTGACTGATCCTAGTTGGATTGACTGGCGTCAGTTTGACTGACTGATCCCAGTTCGACTGACTGGCTTCAGTTGGACTGACTGATCCTAGTTGAGCTGACTGATCCCGGTTGAATTGACTGGCATCGGTTGGACTGACTGATCCCAGTTTGATTGAATGAATGGCTAGAGGTTAACAGACACAATTTTAAAAACAAAAATTGTGTTCCCAAGTTTGAACAGCGCTAGAGACTACAAGGGAAAATAATTTATATAAATATCTGAGATCAACGTATGGTCAAACTTGGTGCTTAAAACAGGATATAGGAGAGGAAGACCTTTGTGAACGAACTGTAGAGATCCAACCCACCCTTGTGAAAGAATCCTTCAGATCCAACCCACCAGTGTGAAGGATAGTTCAAATCCAACAGAAGGATAGTTCAAATCCAACACACTCATAAGAAAGAATTGTTCAGATCCAACCACACATATGAAAGAATTGTTCAGATCTAACCCACCAATGTGAAGGATAGTTTAGATCCAATACACTCATGTGAAAGAATTATTCAGATCCAATTCACCCATGTGAAAGAATAGTTCACATCCAACCACCCATGTGAAATAATAGTTAAGATCCAGCCCATCCATGTGAAAGAATAGTTCAGATCCAACCACCCATGTGAAAGAATTGTTTAGATCCAGCCCGTCCATGTGAAAGAATAGTTCAATTCCAGCCCATCCATATGAAAGAATATTTCAGACCCAGTTTACCCATGCGAAAGAATAGTTCAGATCCAACCAACCCATATGAAAGAATAGTTTAGATACAGCCTAATCCGATGTCTGTTGTACTATTACCTGACCATAATAGTAGTCTCTACCTGACACTAGTCACCAGCTAAAATTTCAATAGCTGGAACGTAGTATAAAATATTTAGCTGTCACACACAAAAGGAACATATAAATGTCTTGCTGACCAAATACTGACCTATCTGATCACATTGTCTAGCCGACACAAAAGTGACCAATTCGATCATATAATTGTCTGGCTGACTACATTTTTGTCTATCAGATCAGATAATTGTCTAGCTGACCAACAAAAATTGCCTATCTGATCACATAATTGTCTAGCTGATCACATAATTGTCTAGCTGATCACATAATTGTCTAGCTGATCACATAATTGTCTAGCTGATCACATAATTGTCTAGCTGATCACATAATTGTCTAGCTGATCATATAATTGTCTAGCTGATCATTTAATTGTCTAGCTGATCACATAATTGTCTAGCTGACCACATAATTGTCTAGCTGATCACAAAATTGTCTAGCTGATCACATAATTGTCTAGCTGATCACATAATTGTCTAGCTGATCACAAAATTGTCTAGATGACCAAATATTGACCTATCTGATCACATTGTCTAGCAGACACAAAAGTGACCAATTCGATCATATAATTGCCTGGCTGACTACATTTTTGTCTATCAGATCAGATAATTGTCTAGCTGACCAACAAAAATTGTCTATCTGATCACATAATTGTCTAGCTGATCACAAAATTGTCTAGCTGATCACATAATTGTATAGCTGATCACATAATTGTCTAGCTGATCACATAATTGTCTAGCTGATCACATAATGGTCTAGCCGATCACAAAATTGTCTAGCTGATCACACAATTGTCTAGCTGACCAACAAAAATTGTCTATCTCATCACAAAATTGTCTAGCTGATCACAAAATTGTCTAGCTGATCACAAAATTGTCTAGCTGACCAACAAAAATAGTCTATCTGATCACATAATTATCTAGCTGATCACATAATTGTCTAGCTGATCACAAAATTGTCTAGCTGATCACATAATTGTCTAGCTGATCACATAATTGTCTAGCTGATCATATAATTGTCTAGCTGATCACAAAATTGTCTAGCTGATCATATAATTGTCTAGCTGATCACAAAATTGTCTAGCTGGTCACAAAATTGTCTAGCTGATCATATAATTGTCTAGCTGATCACAAAATTGTCTAGCTGACCATATAATTGTCTAGCTGATCACAAAATTGTCTAGCTGATCATATAATTGTCTAGCTGATCACATAATTGTCTAGCTGATCACATAATTGTCTAGCTGATCACATAATTGTCTAGCTGATCACAAAATTGTCTAGCTGATCACATAATTGTCTAGCTGATCACATAATTGTCTAGCTGATCATATAATTGTCTAGCTGATCACATAATTGTCTAGCTGATCATATAATTGTCTAGCTGATCACATAATTGTGTAGCTGATCACATAATTGTCTAGCTGATCACATAATTGTCTAGCTGATCACAAAATTGTCTAGCTGATCACATAATTGTCTAGCTGATCACATAATTGTCTAGCTGATCACATAATTGTCTAGCTGATCACATAATTGTCTAGCTGATCACATAATTGTCTGGCTGATAACATAATTGTCTGGCTGATCACAGAAGTGCCAAGATGACCTTACAGCAGACCATGACAATCACGCTGAAATCAAAGACCAACAAAAAACACTTTCAGTGATATTAGTTTAATTAATGAATCAAGTGCACATATAAATACATAATGAGCAAATGGCACATACATGGACACAATTTACTCAGATCAATCTTAATTATACATTACAGATAATGAAGGCATTATATCATAGGACCAGGATCTCTTCGGAAGACAAAAGGACCAATATTTTCTTAAAATCACACATCACTCAAGGATGTTAGACACATGAAAATTATTGACGGAAAAAAATGTTGTGCTTACCTTATTTTTTACTTGTTCAGCAACATTTCTATCCAATTCTTAGAATGCACATGCCTTCTCTGTTCAATTATGTATTAGCTAGTCTTTATTTAAAGCAATTATTTTTAAAACTTCTAATGTTAAGATCATTTTTGTAAGACAATTCAATGTTCACAACAACCAAAAATCAGAAAATCAGCTGATCAAAACACTGATCTGATTGAAATATTTTGTGAAAATTTCATATCCTAAACTAAATTATCACTAGTAGATGTGTCACTTAAATATCTTAGATATCAATCATAATATCAAGACTGTTGTCACCATCTGGCAGAGATTCATCAACGACAGAGCAGTATGGGCAGTTCTACACCTTTCCCGCTTATCATTTAGTATAGAAAAATCCCGTAAAAATTGTATCCCATCTGAATAATTTTTAAAAAATAAGATAATAAAGCACAAACCACGATGCACATCGCAAATGAAAGGACTTCCTGTTTTTAATCCTGTGTTCAAAAACCTGTTCATATTAGTTCGTTTCCCTACAAACGGAACAAAATAAGAGTGTCTCCATCATGATCCAGTATACTGGCAATATGTCTTTAAGGGATAGACTTAATCGCCAGTATACTGGCTAAACGTCCGTAAAGAGTTAATGGAGGAGATATATTTTGTTGATAATGTGTAGGTAAAGGTGTGGAGTTGTGCATGGGTAAACTCAATGAGGAGGCTTTTCCTCCAAGACCCAGAGAAATGTACGTAAAGTGAAGACCCCTGACATAAATGTGAACTGGATTTGCCTCTCAAATGAAGTCTCTGTCACACGATGTAACCTTCGGCAACGAACATCTGTGTTGTGTCAGTCACTTTTCTGAGCTGATTTACAGCCGTGTTACCACTGAGACCATGTGATGTTTTGTCTCAAGTCAGTATCCTGATAGGTGCTTATTTAGACTGGTAGACTGTCTTCTGACAGCAAGGCCCAAGTATGTATTTCTCAGATGCCGTTCTATGTCTGCAGGTGGCCACGATGAGGTTGTACACCAGCCTGTTTGACTGCACTAGAGAGCAGTGTTGCCAACATGCGGGTAATTATTTGATAGAAACACTGCTTTTGTGTGCCTCCGCAGTGAGTGCAGTCCAGCTTACAGAGCAATTACATGGATAATCTGCTCTTATGCAAGTAATTGCTATTCTGTTGTGGTCTATGGCCATGACAGTGTGCAGAGATGTGTGTGTGTCTGTGTGTGTGTGTTGGTGTGCATGTTGTGTGCGTGTGTGTGTGCATGCGTGCATGTTGTGTTTGTGTATGTGTGTGTTGAAATTACTTATTTCCCAGACTACTTGTAGCTGTTAGAGTTGACCTCATCCTTGAGTGGCTCTGTTCTGGCCCTTGAGATGCCTGTTATCCTCCCCTGGAGCTTTTAATGTAGAGTAAAATATATAAGGCAATAAATTGTTCAGGGTGTTGTTTGTGTCTGCCTCATTTAACATGAGTTGTGTTGTTAAACCAAAAAGTGCTCACACATCAGGGATGTTGTTAAACCAAATATGCTCACACATCAGGGATGTTGTTAAACCAATTAGTGCTCACACATCAGGGATGTTGTTAAACCAAACTGCACACATCAGGGATGTTGTTAAACCAATCAGCGCTCACACATCAGGGATGTTGTTAAACCAATCAGTGCTCACACATCAGGGATATTGTTAAACCAATCAGTGCTCACACATCAGGGATATTGTTAAACCAATCAGCGCTCACACATCAGGGATGTTGTTAAACCAATCAGTGCTCACACATCAGGGATATTGTTAGATCAAACTGTGCTCAAACATCAGAGATTTTGTTAAACCAATCAGTGCTCAGACATCAGGGATGTTGTTAAACCAATCAGTGCTCACACATAAGGGATGTTGTTAGACCAAAGTGTACACATCAGGGATGTTGTTAAACCAATCAGTGCTCAGACATCAGAGATGTTATTAAACCAATCAGTGCTCACACATAAGGGATGTTGTTAGACCAAAGTGTACACATCAGGGATGTTGTTAAACCAATCAGTGCTCAGACATCAGGGATGTTTTTAAACCAATCAGTGCTCACACATAAGGGATGTTGTTAAACCAATCAGTGCTCAGACATCAGGGATGCTGTGAGTGCTGCATCAGCTCCTGCAGTTACCGAGTTTTTACTTCTCTGGAGATTGAAAAGAGTGAATATTAATCATCAGTTATTACAGTAATGGATGTGAATGATCATCTACTCCTACATCAGAGATGAGTGATTAACTCCTACATCAGAGATGAGTGATTAACTCCTACATCGGAGATGAGTGATTAACTCCTACATCAGAGATGAGTGATTAACTCCTACATCAGAGATGAGTGATTAACTCCTACAACAGAGATGAATGATTAACTCCTACATCAGAGATGAGTGATTAACTCCTGCATCAGAGATTAGTGATTAACTCCTACATCAGAGATGAGTGATTAACTCCTACATCAGAGATGAGTGATTAACTCCTGCATCAGAGATGAGTGATTAACTCCTACATCAGAGATGAGTGATTAACTCCTACATCAGAGATGAGTGATTAACTCCTATATCGGAGATGAGTGATTAACTCCTACATCAGAGATGAGTGATTAACTCCTACATCAGAGATGAGTGATTAATTCCTACATCAGAGATGAGTGATTAACTCCTGCATCAGAGATGAGTGATTAACTCCTACATCAGAGATGAGTGATTAACTCCTACATCAGAGATGAGTGATTAACTCCTACATCAGAGATGAGTGATTAACTCCTACATCAGAGATGAGTGATTAACTCCTATATCAGAGATGAGTGATTAACTCCTACAACAGAGATGAGTGATTAACTCCTACAACAGAGATGAGTGATTAACTCCTACATCAGAGATGAGTAATTAACTCCTACATCAGAGCAGCAAAACCATAAATTAGGAGCACACCAATAAGTAACCTACCACACACAAAAGATAAAGTGACAGTAGTGGAATTTGAGACAGAAAGAAATTGGACAGTAGAGGAAAAGTACTGGGACAGCAGAAAGAAACTATTAACTCAGTATTAGGACATAAGAAGAAACTAGTCGGATGGTAAGGGGACATCAGAAGGAAAGTAGTAGGACAGTGAACATTAGAGGGAAAGTAGTGGGACAATGCACATTAGAGGGAAAGTCGTGAGAATGCTGTGAGAACAGATCAATTTCCAAAGGGAACAAACTGTGGTATATTTTATAGAATTCATTAATTAGTTCCCTTCTAAACAATAGTTTTTTTTTTTTTTTTTTCCCTACCCAACCAAGAAGAAACGTAAAAGTAAGTCAGGAATGAGGCAGGACCAGTGACGTTCAACCCTACCAGGGTTGCCACCCCGGCTGTTGTAGGAGGAGCTAATATACCCTAATGGTTAAACCAGATTTCTCATTCGAAAGGTAACACTTTGTTTTACTGGGTGTTGATCAGTCGCTGTGCAGTCCTGGTGAGGTTGAATGTCACTCACTCACTCAGGACCCCTTACGACAGCCAGGGCGGAGATTTAAAATAACATAAAATTAGGCATATCTAATGAGGCATGATCTAAAGAACTAAGTATAAATATAAGTCAAGGATGAGGCCTGATCTACACATGCAACAAATAATATCTGTATGCCACAAGTGTGCCTAACTTACTCTCTGCTCCATGATAATAAGGTCACTGAGTTTCTTGACCCTCTCCTGGTCGGCCAGCAGTGATGTCTGTCTGCGGATGTGCTCTCTGACCTGTTTCTTGCATTCACTGATACGTGCTCGGGCAACCTTGACATTGTGGCTCTGCTGCCTGCAGATAAGAGTGATGACACAAAATAAAAACAGCATCACATTTTTTCCACGAATCTCTTGCCTGGCAGAATTAATGATCATAATCTCATTATTAGTATCATTTCCTAGTAAACCTTGCCCAATTCAAAGTGTCTAAAGACCAGTTAGAGTAGGTCTAGCAGTTGAGACTCCACAAGTTGAAGCTATGTATAACATCCAGGCTGAACTGTTTCCCAGATGTGCACATGCCTGTGCAGGTCATCTTGCTGGTGACCTGTGCTGATAATTCAGTTATCTGACCTCAAGCAAGGAACTTCAATGTGTTATGACTGACCATCACCTGAAACTGAAGTTACATAGTCAGACTTTACGCTACAGTAAGGAGTCACTTAGATTCTACACAGCAGGGAGTCCACACTTAGGATGACTCTACTTTCATAGTTACAATAGGATGTCTATACTCAGACCAACTCCACACTCAGAGTTACAGTAGACTAATCACATTCAGGCTCAGACTTCTGACTCAAGAATTGCAGTTGCAAGCCCACACATAAAGTCAGACTCTAATCTTGGGGTAGTGAATTGGATCCCTTGTCTTCACAGATGATGTCAAGAAACTGTAGGTCTCGTGTGCATTTGAAAATTACTACTAACAGCTGCTGAGGCAATTGACCTGCCCATAACTGTCTCTAAATGCACGCGTACTCATCCACCCTCACACACACATACATACACATGCACACACCCATGCACACACACATGCACACACATACACCCCACATGCACACATACACATAAACACACATACACAGAGAGAGAGAGAGAGAGAGAGAGAGAGAGAGAGAGAGAGAGAGAGAGAGAGAGAGAGAGAGAGAGAGAGAGAGAGAGAGAGAAAAACTCACTCCTTAAACAGCATCTTCCTGTGCCGCATGCTCCTGGAGGAGCTTATGATAACATCTTTATAGGTTGAAGCATCCAGAGTAGACAATGTGTCAAGGAAAATCGTAGGTGCGGTCAACTATTATGCACACATTTGGCATCATATTGACATATAATATTGTGAAAAAATCCCAGCCTGTGCCAGGGATTGAACTCGGAACCTCTAGTACTCAAAGCAGACACCATGCCTTGAGACCATGCAGACCGACCCCCCCCCCCCCCCCCCCCCCCCTTCCTTTCTCGAATAAACAGCTTGAGTGAGGACAGAATACCTGACATTAGTGATCCGTCATTGATTTGGACAGTGAATAAATAATCTGAGTGAGCACAGAATACCTGACATTAGTGATCAGTCATTGATTGGACAGTGAATAAATAATTTGAGTGAGGACAGAATACCTGACATTAGTGATCAGTCCTTGATTAGACCGTGAATAAATAATTTGAGTTAGGACAGAATACCTTATGTTAGTGATCAGATGTTGATTGGACATTGAATAAATAACTTGAGTGAGAACAGTATGTCTGATTTTTTTGATCAGTTGAGCTTCAGTGACACCATGGGGCCATTCTCCACATGGGCTGCCAAAGACATTGTTAACATTCTCCTATAAAATCATATTAATATAGGTTCAAGGGATGTTTTTTGCTTTGTTACTCGTTGTCCAGGACTGACAGGGTTTTGTTAAAACTGGTTCTATGGTGAAAAAGGTTCTACATTGAAAATGGTTTTTTTCTTTTTAGTATACAGTAATTGTTTTGCCAACTTCTAACCAAACCAGGGATTTATTGAATAAGATGATCTTGCACATTGCAAAATTCTTGAAGTCAAGCCATGAAAAAAAAATGATGGCACACCTAACAAAATAGTGATATCTACCACAAGGACTCAAAGACACACTATCACAAACATCAGAAAGAGACAGTCAAGAAAATTAGAAAATGATGGGACCACTGAAAAGATTTGAAGAAAGAGAGACAGAGGAAGACAGCGTGAGAAGATTTTGAAAGTCTTTCCTCATGAAGGGGTGTCAACACATGAACTGATACACAGTTAAAGATCACAAATTGTGGCAAGGCATGATTGTCCACGCCGGTCAGCAAGGCATTGGATGATGATGATGACTATAAATAACAGTAGTTGTCCACCTGCAAAAATGACATGAGAAAAAAACTTCACCAAAGGATATGGTGGCAGATTCTCCAGCTCTAGCCTCTGAACCAGCACTAGCTGTCCAGCCTTGTGGTTCAAACCCTTTAGTCTGAGAAAATGCTCCACAAGTGGACTCTTGCCGTGGACATCGAAGACTGTCTGGACATAATCGCAGCTCTTTCCTACAGGATGGGACTGAGAAAGGTGTACAATGTTACCAGGCCAAGGACACAGCAGGTCAAGGATAAGGTGGGTCAAGGACATAGCAGGTCAAGGACACAGCAAGTTTTACATATGGCACCTACTTTGGAATAAGCAGTGCAGATAAAGATATTCTCATGACAGATATTGCCGCCAAGGTATCGTTCCTGTAATCTTACACACATACAAAGTCATGTTTTAATCTAGTCCACATGGCAGCCCTACTTCCCAGACATGTCATAAAATATCCAGTATCAATATTTCAAGGTGGGATCAACCCCAGGGTAATGGTGGGCGGAAGGTCATGATGCTGCCATGGAGAGCAGCCAGACCCCAGTCTTGATAAGTAACATGCCCTTCTGCAGCTGTGACACAGTTCACCCTAGCAAACTCAGTGCTAAAATGTGCTTGTCTATTTATGTCATCACACTGTTCTATCAGAGGAAAGTCTTGATTCTTCACTGACTCTTGGTATTAGTTATTACATATGTCTGTCAGTGTAAGAGAGGAAACAGAGAGTTAGGACATTAAATGAGAGAGATGGAGAGTGAAAGAGAAAGTTAGGATATTAAGTGAGAGGGAGAGAGAAGGTGAGAGAGAGAATTGAGATATCAAGAGAGTGTGAGAGAAAGAGCAAGAGAGAGTTAGGATATTAGATGAAAGAGAGATAATTAGGATATTGAATGAAAGAGAGAGTTATGATATTATGTGAAAGATAAGGGATATTAGGTGAAAGAGAGAGAATTAGGATATTAAATGAGAGTGAGAGAGAAAGAAAGGACAGTCAGTAACAGAGGACAGTAAGTAACAGAGAAAAGGACAAAGAGTACTACTAAAGTACCTAATGAGTAAATACAGAAAGTTTCCCACAGACACGCATTTGCAACACCTAAGCCACAGACGCTGCATTGTCTATACAATGGAGAAAATAACATCTATAAATTCAATATTGTAGACTAATCCAAATCTTGAGCAATATCCAACCTGCTAGAATATGAGAAAGGGCCACTGTAGACATGAGCCCCTGCTCCAAGACACGCACTTAACAAACTAGGATTGTCAAGCAGAAGACAAGAGCAGATAACTGTAAAGATTTTCTCTCACCTCCAGATCCTGAATTGGAGCCTTGTGCCGGTGAATCTTCCCAGAACCCTGAGGTGACTTCTGCTGCAGCTCTGAGTCACTGCCATCAAGTACCATCTCGTGGATTGGACTCAGGGCTTTACTGGCAATGGCTGCCCCTTTGACTGGGAGAATGTCATTACATTCAGATCAGAGCAGCCCATAGACAAATGACATTGGCTGACTTCTTCAGCAAACTCTTCAAGCACGGACATTCAGTTTATGGGACCAGTAAGACAGTTATATTTTGAAATATATCCTTGAAAGTGTGTGTGGGTGCATGCATACATGTGCACATGTGCATACATGTATATGTGTGTGTGTGTGCATGTGCACATGTGTCAGTGCATGTGTGTGTGTATGCATGTATGTGTGTGTGTGTGTGTGTGTGTGTGTGTGTGTGTGTGTGTGTGTGTGTGTGTGTGTGTGTGTGTGTGTGTGTGTGTGTGTGTGTGTGTGTGTGTGTGTGTGTGTGTGTGTGTGTGTGTGTGTGTGTGTGTGTGTGTGTGTGTGTGTGTGTGTGTGTGTGTGTGTGTGTGTGTGTGTGTGTGTGTGTGTGTGTGTGTGTGTGTGTGTGTGTGTGTGTGTGTGTGTGTGTGTGTGTGTGTGTGTGTGTGTGTGTGTGTGTGTGTGTGTGTGTGTGTGTGTGTGTGTGTGTGTGTGTGTGTGTGTGTGTGTGTGTGTGTGTGTGTGTGTGTGTGTGTGTGTGTGTGTGTGTGTGTGTGTGTGTGTGTGTGTGTGTGTGTGTGTGTGTGTGTGTGTGTGTGTGTGTGTGTGTGTGTGTGTGTGTGTGTGTGTGTGTGTGTGTGTGTGTGTGTGTGTGTGTGTGTGTGTGTGTGTGTGTGTGTGTGTGTGTGTGTGTGTGTGTGTGTGTGTGTGTGTGTGTGTGTGTGTGTGTGTGTGTGTGTGTGTGTGTGTGTGTGTGTGTGTGTGTGTGTGTGTGTGTGTGTGTGTGTGTGTGTGTGTGTGTGTGTGTGTGTGTGTGTGTGTGTGTGTGTGTGTGTGTGTGTGTGTGTGTGTGTGTGTGTGTGTGTGTGTGTGTGTGTGTGTGTGTGTGTGTGTGTGTGTGTGTGTGTGTGTGTGTGTGTGTGTGTGTGTGTGTGTGTGTGTGTGTGTGTGTGTGTGTGTGTGTGTGTGTGTGTGTGTGTGTGTGTGTGTGTGTGTGTGTGTGTGTGTGTGTGTGTGTGTGTGTGTGTGTGTGTGTGTGTGTGTGTGTGTGTGTGTGTGTGTGTGTGTGTGTGTGTGTGTGTGTGTGTGTGTGTGTGTGTGTGTGTGTGTGTGTGTGTGTGTGTGTGTGTGTGTGTGTGTGTGTGTGTGTGTGTGTGTGTGTGTGTGTGTGTGTGTGTGTGTGTGTGTGTGTGTGTGTGTGTGTGTGTGTGTGTGTTACTAGCATAAAACCAACAAACACTCATGAAAAATCTAATATCAAGTTTAGGGATATTCTATATACTTTAGGAACTAAGTGTGGTTGAATACAATCCTCAACTGTGGGCATTTAAGAATGTACATGCTATATTAGTGCCACTCAGACATGCACTTACACACAGATGTTGCTAAAGACAGAGGGCAAAGGTCAACTACAAACCCATCCATAGTGTAACACCACCGATCCACAGATGCACAGAGTTATGGAAGACAAGAGTGTTATGGGAGACAAGAGTGTTATGGGAGACAAGAGTGTTATGGGAGACAAGAGTGTTATGGGAGACAACAGTGTTATGGGAGACAACAGTGTTGTGGGAGACAACAGTGGTATGGGAGACAACAGTGTAATTGGAGACAACAGTGTTATGGGAGACAACAGTGTTGTGGGAGACAAGAGTGTAATGGGAGACAACAGTGTTATGTGAGACAACAATTATGAGAGACAACAGTGTTATGGGAGACAACAGTGTTATGAGAGACAACAGTTATAAGAGACAACAGTGTTATGGGAGACAACAGAGTTATGAGAGACAACAGTTATGAGAGAAAACAGTGTTGTGGGAGACAACTGTGTTAAGGAAGAAAACAGTGTTAAGGGAGACAACAATTATGAGAGACAACAGAGTTATAGGAGACAACTGTGTTGTGGGAGACAACAGAGTTATGGGAGACAACAGTGTTGTGGGGGACAACATTGTTATGGGAGACAACAGAGAAATGAGCGACAACAGAGTTATGAGAGACAACACTGTTATGGGAGACAACAGTCCTATGAGAGACAACAGTTATGGGAGACAACAGAGTTATGGGAGACAACAGTGTTATGGGAAACAACAGTTATGGTAGACAACAGAGTTATAGGAGACAAGAGTGTTATGGGAGACAATAGTGTTATGAGAGACAACAGTGCTATGGGAGACAACAGAGTTAGAGAGACAACAGAGTTATGGGAGACAACAGTGCTATGGGAGACAACAGTTATGGGAGATAACAGAGTTATGGGAGACAACAGAGTTATGAGAGACAACAGTGTTATGGGAGACAACAGTTATGGGAGACAACAGAGTTATGGGAGACAACAGTTATGGGAGACAACAGTTATAGGAGTCAACAGAGTTATGGGAGACAACAGAGTTATGGGAGACAACAGTGTTATGGGAAACAACAGTGTTATGGGAGACAACAGTGTTATGGGAGACAACAGTTATGGGAGACAACAGTTATGGGAGACAACAGAGTTATGGGAGACAACATTGTTATGGGAGACAAGAGTGTTATGGGAGACAACAGTGTTATGAGAGACAACAGTGCTATTTGAGACAACAGTGTTATGAGAGACAACAGTGCTATGGGAGACAACAGTTATAAGAGACAACAGAGTTATGGGACACAACCGAGTTATGGGAGACAACAGTGCTATGGGAGACAACAGTTAATGGAGACAGCAGAGTTATAGGAGACAACAGAGTTATGGGAGACAACAGTGTTATGGGAGACAACAGTTATGGGAGACAACAGTGCTATAGGAGACAACAGTTATGGGAAAAAACAGAGTTATGGGAGATAGCAGTGTTATTGGAGACAACAATGCTATGGGAGATAACAGTTATGGGAGACAACAGAGTTATGGGAGACAGCAGAGTTATGGGGGACAACAGTGTTATGGGAGAAAACAGTGTTATGGGAGACAACAGTGTTATGGCAGACAATAGTGTTTTGGGAGACAACAGTTATGAGAGACAACAGTGCTATGGGAGACAACAGTGTTATGAGAGACAACAGTGTTATGGGAGACAACAGTTAATGGAGACAGCAGAGTTTTAGGAGACAACAGAGTTATGGGAGACAACAGTGTTATGGGAGACAATAGTTATGGGAGACAACAGTGCTATGGGAGACAACAGTAATGGGAGACAATAGTGTTATGGGGAAACAACAGTGTTATGGGAGACAACAGTGCTATGAGAGACAACAGTTATGGGAGACAACAGAGTTATGGGAGACAAGTGTGTTATGGGAGACAACATTTATGGGAGACAGCACTGCTATGAGAGACAACCGAGTTATAAGAGACAATAGGTTTAAGGGAGACAACTGTGTTTTGGGATACAACAGTGTTATGGGAGACAACAGAGTTATGGGAAACAACAGTGTTATGGGAGACAACAGTTATGGGAGACAACAGTTCTATGGAAGACAACAGTTATGGGAGACAACAGAGTTATGGGAGAAAACAGTGTTATGGCAGACAACAATGCTATGGGAGACAGCAGTTATGGGAGACAACAGTGTTATGGGAGACAAGAAAGTTATGGGAGACAACAGTGTTATGAGAGACAACAGTGCTATTGGAGACAACAGTGTTATGAGAGACAACAGTGCTATGGGAGACAACAGTTATGGGAGACAACAGAGTTATGGGACACAACAGAGTTATGGGAGACAACAGTGCTATGGGAGACAACAGTTATGGGAGACAACAGAGTTATAGAATATCACAGAATTATGGGAGCCAACAGTGTTATGGGAGACAACAGTTATGGGAGACAACAGTGCTATGGGAGACAACAGCTATGGGAGAAAACAGAGTTATGAGAGACAACAGTGTTATGGGAGACAACAATGCTATGGGAGACAACAGTTATGGGAGACAACAGAGTTATGGGAGACAGCCGAGTTTTGGGAGACAACATAGTAATGGGAAACAACAGTGTTATGGGAGACAACAGTGTTATGGCAGACAATAGTGTTATGGGAGACAACAGTTATGGAAGACAACAGAGTTTTGGGAGGCAACAGTGTTATGGAAGAAAACAGTGTTAGGAGAGACAACAGTGTTATGGAAGACAACATTTATGGGAGGCAGCACTGTTAAGAGAGACAACAGAGTTGTAATAGACAATAGGTTTATGGGAGACAACAGTGTTATGGGATACAACAGTGTTATGGGAGACGACAAATATTAGAGACAATAGTATTATGGGAGACAACAGTTATGGGAGACAACAGAGTTTTGGGAGGCAACAGTGTTTTGGAAGAAAACAGTGTTATGAGAGACAACAGTGTTATGGGAGACAACATTTATGGGAGACAGCACTGTTATGAGAGACAACAGAGTTATAGGAGACAACAGGTTTATGGGAGACAACAGTGTTATGGGATACAACAGTGTTATGAGAGACAGCAGTGTTATGAGAGACAACAGAGTTATGGGAGACAACAGAGTTATGGGAGACAACAGTGTTAAGGGGAAACAACAGTGTTATGGGAGACAATAGTGTTATGGGAGACAACAGTTATTGGAGACAATAGTGTTATGGGGAAACAACAGTGTTATGGGAGACAATAGTGTTATGGGAGACAACAGTTATGGGAGACAACAGAGTTTTGGGAGGCAACAGTGTTATGGAAGACAACAGTGTTATGAGAGACAACAGTTATGAGAGACAACAGGGTTATGAGAGACAACATTTATGGGAGACAGCATTGTTATGAGAGACAACAGAGTTATGAGAGACAACAGGGTTATGGGAGACAACAGTGTTATGGGATACAACAGTGTTATGGGAGACAACAGTTTTTGGAGACAATAGTGTTATGGGAGACAACATTTTTGGGAGACAGCAGTGTTATAAGAGACAACAGAGTTATGGGAGACAACAGTGTTATGAAGACATCAATACTAATGATCAGGTCTACGTCCATATTTTGTAAACACATACCAGGTTTCAATGACTCACTAGTGTCTTGGTTTTCTGTGGCTGCTGTGACATTCTTCCTGGTAGCTTTGTCTTTAGGGGAGACTGGCAGGTGAGATTTCCATCCTAAAAACAGCTGCTTCACTGGTTTCACCTGTTGACAAAGTTTGATGTGTACCTTTTGAATAGCTTGGTACTGACATTTTCAACTTTTATCAATTTCTCACTAGTGACTGATTGTCTCTGACTTGTTTGCTCATTTTTCTGGTGTTTTCTTCCTTTTTCTTGCAGAGAATAGTCTACAATACGTCTTTACCATCATCAGCCTGATAGGTTTAATAAGATCATTAGTGAGCCATGCTTGTCAGCTTGAAAGGTCTCACAACATCACGAGCCATGCTTGTCAGCTTGAAAGGTCTCACAACATCACGAACCATGCTTGTCAGCTTGAAAGGTCTCACAACACGAGCCATGCTTGTCAGCTTGAAAGGTCTCACAACATCATCATGAGCCATGCTTGTCAGCTTGAAAAGTCTAACAACATCTTTATGAGCCATGCTTGTCAGCTTGAAAGGTCTCACAACATCATCATGAGCCATGCTTGTCAGCTTGAAAAGTCTCACAACATCTTTATGAGCCATGCTTGTCAGCTTGAAAGGTCTCACAACATCATCATGAGCCATGCTTGTCAGCTTGAAAAGTCTCACAACATCATCATGAACCATGCTTGTCAGCTTGAAAAGTCTCAAACATCATATGAGCCATGCTTGTCAGCTTGAAAGGTCTCACAAAATCATGAGCCATGCTTGTCAGCTTGAAAGGTCTCACAACATCATCATGAGCCATGCTTGTCAGCTTGAAAAGTCTAACAACATCTTTATGAGCCATGCTTGTCAGCTTAAAAGGTCTCACAACATCATCATGAGCCATGCTTGTCAGCTTGAAAAGTCTCACAACATCATCATGAACCATGCTTGTCAGCTTGAAAAGTCTCAAACATCATCATGAGCCATGCTTGTCAGCTTGAAAGGTCTCACAACATCATGAGCAATGCTTGTCAGCTTGAAAGGTCTCACAACATCATGAGCCATGCTTGTCAGCTTGAAAGGTCTCACAACATCATCATGAGCCCTCCCCCCAGATGCCATTACCTTGTAGTGGTGGGGGAGCTTGAGAGCCTCAATGATCTAATGAGCTATGCCGGCGGGAACGTATGTTCCTGGTAGGGTCACCCAAGCCGGACAGGTCATTGGTGATGGGCCAGACTAAAGATGTCCTCCCGGTCCTCCAGGCTTGGGGGTTGGGTGCAGTGTTGACAGCTCTGCCCTGTAAAAAATCTACAATGTTACTGAAACTTCAAGAGGAAATAAGTGCTCTAAACATCCGAAGGTCTTGGGACAGAGCCCCTCTGTCAGCATGAACAACATGGGTGAAAGCCGAAAGGAAGTCCATGATGGGAAAACCAGTCTGCTGGATGTCAAAACCTAATTAAGAATTGGCTTCTGGAATGTTAGAACCATGTTTGAAACGGCCAAAACCGTAGTTAAAGAAATGCAGAACTATAAACTGGATATTCTTGGAATTAGTGAAAGCAGGTGGACAGGGTTTGGACAATCCACAACAGGTACAGGAGAAACCACAATATACTCAGGAAGAGATGATAACCTACATTCTGCAGGCGTGGCACTTATTTTAAAGAAAGGTATGCACAAACATCTCATCGAGTGGTATCCAATTAATGAAAGACTTATGACAGCACGATTCAATGGGAAACATGCCAAACTTACAATTATCCAATGCTACGCACCGACTAATGAAGCTGAGGATGAAGATAAAGAAGCATTCTTTAGGAGACTGCAAGAGGTAGTAGATAAAGTACCAGCCCATGATATTCTATGCATTATGGGTGATCTCAATGCAAAAGTTAGTAACAACAACTTGAATAGAGAACTATCAATAGGAAATCAAGGATGTAGTACAATTAATGACAACAGGGAAAGACTGAGCGACTTCTGCACGGCGAATAGACTTGTTATAGGAGGAGCACTGTTTCCTCACAAGAATATACACAAGCTTTCATGGATATCCCCAAATGGAAGAGATGTAAACCAGATCGACCATTTCATGGTAAACAGAAAATGGCGTGAGTCCGTACTGGATGTGCGTGTCAAAAGGGGAGCAGACGTAGGAAGTGATCATCACCTTGTAGTTGCTCTACTACGACTTAAACTCAAAAACGTTTACACGCAAGTTAAGACACAGACAGCACGTTACAATGTTAATCTTTTAAGAGAAAAAGACATTGCCACTAAATTTATAGTAGAACTCAAGAATAGATTTCAAACTTTATCAAATGACCCAGACACTCAAACTGCAATCAGCATTCAAGACAGATGGAACCAGATCAAAGAAACATACAAATCAACTAGCAACAACATATTAGGAACCAGGAAACAACACCACAAAGAATGGATAAGCAGTCAAACCATGGACTATATTGCCAAGCGAAAAAGAATAAAGAGCCTCATAAATCACACTAAATCAGAACACCAGAAAAACAAACTAATGTTAGAATATAGCGAACTAAATACAATGACAAAGAAAAGTGCAGAGCTGACAAAAAAAGATTTACGGAAAATCTAGCAGAAACAGCAGAAAATGCTGCCAAAGCATATGATCTACAAACCCTACACAAAGTAACCCAGCAAATTTGCGGAAGCAGTAACAATTATCACAGCATACCCATCTGAGATAACCAAGGCAGACTGATCACCACAGAACAAAAACAAGACATGCAGAGGACTAAACACTTCTCCGACCTCTTGAACAGACCTGATCCTGCAAATCCCCCAGATATTCCCTTAAAGCTATCCACACTTTAAAGAACAACAAAGCACCAGGCAAAGACGAACTGCCAGCAGAACTTATCAAAGTAGATCCCAACACAACTGCTAGCATTCTAGAACCATTGTTCAAGGATATTTGGGAAAAAGAAGTGTTGCCTGATGACTGGACCGAAGGAACAATAGTCCAAATCCCCAAAAAAAGGAGACTTAACAGACTGCAATAATTGGAGGGGAATTTACTCTCAGTACCAAGCAAAATATTTGGTAAAATCATCAAAATGAGGCTTGAAAAGGGAGTAGATAAATGCCTACGAGTGGAACAAGCAGGATTCAGAAAGGGCAGAGGAACAACTGAACATATTTTCGCCATAGGCAACATTTTAGAACAATGCAATGAATGGCAGAGAAGTATATATTTTAATTTTGTGGACTTTGAGAAAGCTTTTGAAAGCGTCCATAGAGACGGTCTGTGGAAACTTTTACGACATTATGGAATTCCAGAAAAAATAGTCATCATAATTGCTCTCTTCTATAAAGACTTTTCCTGCAGTATAAAAAATTACAATACATCTTTCCCAGTAAAGACGGGTGTAAGACAGGGATGTGTTATGTCATCTCTCCTCTTCAACCTTGTGATTGATTGGATACTAAAGAACACAGTAGACAGAACATTGAGAGGCATACAATGGACTCCATTCACCATGCTTGAGGACCTTGATTTTGCAGATGATATAGCACTCCTATCACATAAACTTGAACATATACAAGAAAAAAGTAACAGACTACACAGCACAGCAGAAATGGTGGGACTGAGAACAAATACAAAGAAAACTAAGATCATGACAAGCAGTCCAAACCAACAACCAGTGACCATAAATAACCAAACTCTTGAAAATGTAGAACATTTCACATATCTTGGCAGTGTGGTGTCCCTGCCGGAAGGGACCGAAGAGGACATACAGTCATGTCTAAACAAAGCTAGAGCTGCTTTTGGAAGGATGAGGCAAATCTGGAAATCCAACAATTACTGCAGAGGAACAAAACTCCGACTCTACAAGAGCATCATTATGCCAGTTCTTCTTTATGGAGCGGAATGCCAGAGAATGACCAAAAAGGATGCACACAAGCTGTCCACCTTCCACCACACATGTCTACGTAGAATTATCAAAATTTTCTGGCCAGATACAATCTCAAACACTAAACTATTTCAAATTACAAACCAAGAAACTTTAGACAATATGATAACCAAGAGAAGATGGAAATGGCTTGGCTACGTTATGAGAATGAATCCTGATATACCTGCCAAAACAGTTCTCACATGAACACCAGAGGGAAAGAGAAAACACGGGCGCCCAAAAACAACATGGAGAAGAACGATGGAAAGTGACCTGAGTGCGGCATCTTTGACATGGAAAACTGCACTAAAGATTGCACTGGACAGGAAAGCATGGAAAGTCCTCTCTGAAGCCTCATGTGCCACTAGGCACAATGAGAACTGATGATGATCATCATGAGCCATGCTTGTCAGCTTGAAAGGTCTCACAACATCATCATGAAACATGCTTGTCAGCTTGAAAGGTCTCACAACATCATCATGAAACATGCTTGTCAGCTTGAAAGGTCTCACAACATCAGTGTGAGCCATGCTTGTCAGCTTGAAAGGTCTCACAACATCGCCATGCTTGTCAGCTTGAAAGGTCTCACAACATCATGAGCCATGCTTGGCAGCTTGAAAGGTCTCACATCATCATCATGAGCCGTGCTTGTTAGCTTAAATGGTCTCACAACATCATCCTGAAAACTGGTTATTAGCTTGAAAGGTCTCACAACATCATTATGAGCCATGCTTATCAGCTTGAAAGGTCTCACAACATTATAATGAAACATGCTTGTCAGCCTGAAGTCTCACAACATCAGTGTGAGCCGTGCTTGTCAGCTTGAAAGGTCTCACAACATCGCCATGCTTATCAGCTTGAAAGGTCTCACAACATCATTATGAGCCATGCTTGTCAGCTTGAAAAATCTCACATCATCATGAGCCATGCTTTTCAACCTGAAAGGTTTCACAACATCACTGTGAGCCATGCATTTCAGCTTGAAAGGTCTCACAACATCACCTAGGTCATGCTTGTCAGCGGGAAAGGAGGTCTAACAACATCACCAGGAGCTGTGCTTGTTAGCTTGATAGGTCTCACATCCACATCACCACAAGACATGCTTGTCAGCTTGAAAAAACTCACAACATCCCCATGAGAAATGCTTGTCAGCTTGAAATGTCTCACAATATCCCCATTGTCGCTCCAATTTGGGTTCTTATCTCAGTTATATCATGTGTAACGTAAGTAAAGGACCCTTTTCCCCACCCGTTAGCATTTGGTGCTAGGCCTATATTTTACTTGATGGGTGATATTTTCAACACTATGCCAGCTGCCTTTACTTCCCATGACTTTACCCTGTACGAATTTTAGGCTGGCTCAACCTGGAAGCAAATGTCTATAAAAAAAATACTGGCTCTATTAGGACCAGAACCCATGACTTACACAGGCGAGCACCTAGCCCCTACACCACGGCAGCTCCTCTATATCACATGACCAAATGTTTTGAAAAATAACAGAACAAGATAAGAAATAATAGGATAAAACAAAATGAGAAACTGTAACATAATTTAAAAGAGGACAAGAAATTGCAACATAAAATGAAAGCTATGAAGAGATGAGAAATTGCAACATAAGATATGACAAGACAATGCAACATAAGATAGGACAAGACAAGAAATGCAAAATAAGATACAAGAAGACTAGAAAATATGACAAGTACAAGACAAATTAAAACCTGATACGACAAATGTATGGCAGATATTTTCACCTGGCTACCCCCCTGTGAGATTCTGACTGTCTTGACTGATCCAGTCGAGGACTTGGTTGTAGACAGAGACGGGGACCTTGTCCTTGTTGAGTTATCCTGACTGGCACTGGTGGAAACCAGATTGTCCAGCTCAAACAGTGGTGCACCTGGCAGGGTTTAAAAAAAACAGCAGACACAGACATTTTCTAGATAGTTTGAAATTGCTAGCTACCACTGCTATTATTTCATGTTATTGTCTGATTTCTTAGGTAGTCTCGTAATCTGGTTATCTTAGATTCAGCTTCATAGCAAACGGGTCTCCCACAGTTGCTTCACTTCTGTGCCAATGAAAGCAACACAGAATGTCCATCACTGTTGTTGAAAAACTGAAACAATTCAGTCTCCACTAGCATACACATGCAACATTATAAGGCAGCTATCAGAAGTGCTAACATGAGATTAGGGCACTGATTGATCAGCATTCATGCCCATAAGACATCATCACTTACACAGATGGGTTCGTGAAGTGCGGATCAAGATCAGCATGGGCATTCACAGCACAAAGATAGGAAAAACAAGAGGATAGTGGTGCTTACCAGACAACAATATCAAGCATGACTATGGATATAACTGTTGCTTCCAGAGCACTAGCATAGGTAGCAGAACAAGTGGCCACACATTAGGTAATCATTTCAGACTCTATGAGCATGCTTCAGAAAATCTCTACAGGTAGTCTCTACTCCGAATTGGTAGAAAGCATTTGGAAGTCACAGTAACTTTCATAATCTGGAATCTTCACACCTGGGTATGCAGGAGTAAATGGCAATGAAAGAGCTGACCAGCTGGCAAGTAATGCACCAATGCAAATGGGAAAAAGCATAGATATCATCAACGCTGTATGAACTATGCTGGGGGACAATGGGGAATCTCTGATGCTAACATGACTGCGTGACTGAGGAGTTCAGCTTGGTGAAGCACAACTATGCTGTCTTCGAGGTAAAGACAGAAGATACTATAACTAAGTCCTCATAGGAACAGTCAGTAGAGGTACCTTGGAGTAGCTGCTGCTTCAGAGGACTGAGCACGCACGGGGATGCCAAATGTGCAAAGACATCGATTATGACAACATAATATGACACAAACAGTCCAACATTAGAAATGACTTTCATCATCGACGGAAGCAGCAAATACAGATCAGCAGTTGCACATGCGACCCATTTTAATCACATAAGGCAACACCATTTCTGTGACAACAGGCCACTCGCCATTTTCTGAATCTAAGTCTGTACACAACCAGAAGTTGTCTGCTTAGTCCAATTCCTTCCTCTCTCTCTCTCTCTCTCTCTCTCTCTCTCTCTCTCTCTCTCTCTCTCTCTCTCTCTCTCTCTCTCTCTCTCTCTCTCTCTCTCTCTCTCTCTCTCTCTCTCTCTCTCTCTCTCTCTTATTCATGCACACAAAAAACAAGACTTGCTTTCTTAACAACCTCAAATGGATCAAATCTGTATTTCTGCTTTGTTTCTGAATACATTTTGTACATCTTCATATCTCTTTGCATTTTCTGCTCCTCTGTGTATTTGTTTCAGATGAATGCCTCACAGCCACAACATCACAACACAGGTTTAAATGCTCCATAGACACAATATCACAACACAGGTATGAATGCTTCACAGCCACAACATCACAGCACAGGTTTAAATGCTCCATAGACACAATGTCACAACAAAGGTATGAATGCTTCACAGCCACAACATCACAGCACAGGTTTAAATGCTCCATAGACACAATATCACAACACAGGTATGAAGTCCTCACAGCCACAACATCACAACACAGGTATGAAGGCTTCACAGCCACAACATCACAACACAGGTATGAAGGCCTCACAACCACAACATCACAACACAGGTATGAAGGCCTTACAACCACAACATCACAACACAGGTATGAAGACCTCACAGCCACAACATCACAACACAGGTATGAATGCTTCACAGCCACAACATCACAACACAGGTATGAAGGCCTCACAACCACAACATCACAACACAGGTATGAAGGCCTCACAACCACAACATCACAGCACAGGTATGAAGGCCTCACAACCACAATATCACAGCACAGGTATAAATGCTTCACAGCCATAACATCACAACACAGGTATGAAGGCCTTACAACCACAACATCACAACACAGGTATGAAGACCTCACAGCCACAACATCACAACACAGGTATGAAGGCCTCACAACCACAACATCACAACACAGGTATGAAGGCCTTACAACCACAACATCACAACACAGGTATGAAGACCTCACAGCCACAACATCACAACACAGGTATGAATGCTTCACAGCCATAACATCACAACACAGGTATAAATGCTTCACAACCACAACATCACAACACAGGTATAAATGCTTCACAGCACAACATCACAACACAGGTATGAATGCCTCACAACCACAACATCACAAAACAGGTATGAAGGCTTCACAGCCACAACATCACAACACAGGTATGAATGCTTCACAGCCACAACATCACAACATCTCAACACAGGTATGCATGATCATGTTCTCATGAGGTTCACACTGTCCATGCAGGATCATATTCTCATGATGTTCACACTATCCACATGTGATCAAGTTCTCATCATGTTTACACTCTCCACACTTGATCATGCTCTTGTGATGTTCATAAGGTCTATGCATGATCATGTTCTCATGAGGTTCACACTGTCCGTGCAGGATCATATTCTCATGATGTTCCTACTATCCACAAGTAATCATGTTCTCATGATGTTCACCTTATCCACATGTGTTCATGTTCTCGTGATGTTCCACTGTCCAAGTGTGATATTATATATTATCATGATGTTGGCATTATCCATGCATAATTATGTTATCATGATGTTCACGTTATCAATGTGTGATCGTCTTTTCATGATTTGTGCGTTGTTAATCCTTATTTTTTTTTAACAACATAAGCAAGGAGCATACAACTCTGTTCTTAGCATTTTGTTCACATTGAAGTCCCCTGCTCTTGCCAATAATCTTTCTTGTTATTCTATTGGTTCATCTCACTGATATGAACAGCAAGGATTACAAGAAAGGTAACTGACATGAACAGGCGGAACAACAAGAAAGGTATGGCAGCTAACTTTCTTGTTATTCTATTTGTTCATCTCAATTACCTTTTGCAAAGTTCATCTCACTGATATGAACAAAAAGATTGACAAAGAAAGGTAACTGAGATGAACAGACAGAATAACAAAAAAGATATAGCAGCTATCTTTCTTGTTATTCTATTAGTTCATCTTAGTCACCTTTCTTGTTATTCTTTTTGTTCATTTCCGTTACCTTTCTTTTTATTCTTTCTGTTCACCTCCATTACCCTACTTGTTATTCTTTCTGCTCTTGTCAATTACCTTTCTTGTTATTCTTCCTGTTCATCATGTCCTCTCGTTGTTTCACGCCTGCTGGTTCTAGGGATGACATGTTCCAGCTCAGCCAGATCCTTGGTGAAGGTCGGATCCCTGGAACAGACAATGGTTGTGTCAGTCAGGCAGACAAGCAAATAAATAAAGAGAGGGAAATTGACAGGAATATAAAGAGACTGAGACAGAGAGTAAGAAAGAAATCAGACGGCACTGGATGAAAAGTAAAATAACAGTCACAGAATGAGACATACTGATACAGAAACAGAGGAAAACAGTAAAGTAGATGTACAGAAAGCAAGACACAGCTGGAATCAAGTGATGCAGACTGAGGACAAAAAGAAATAAAGTAAGATACAGAATAGATCCCCTTAAAAAAAGGAGAAAAGAAGCCAGAGACAGAAATAAATGAGAGACAGACACAAAGAGGGGCTAAAGAGAGGTAAATATATTTTTAAAACATACTCACACACAAAAACCTCACACCCAAAAACACACACACATGTAAGCATGCACACACACAGATACAAATTCACACACACAGCCGTACCAAAGATTTAAAAAAGAAAAAAATTGGAAAATGGTGTTTGAAACAAGAATGATCAGCTCTGCTAATCTAGCACCAAAACTTCTATAAGTTACTTACGGTTGAGAGCTATAGAAAGAGAAAAAAAAATTACCTGCCATCCAGGCGTACACAAGGTTAACCAGGTCGTCCCGGAAATGTTCCCCAAATTGTCGGTATGAGTCTGGGAAGCAGTGGCAAAAACTGGAATATACAGCTTGAGACATCAGCTTGGGGTAGGCCTGAAAAAACAGCAAAACTGTTCCTCATCATCATCATAAACCACTTCTGCAAAAAGCTTCATGGGGAGGAATTATTTGCTATCCAGTGCATGCTGGCTGGCACTGACTATGGTCACGCCATAAAGGTGTAAACTGTCTTTAATGCTGTCGATCAATTATTATCATGGCCGTCCTCTTGGTCTTGTAGTTGATCTTGTGAGATGCAAAAACTGTGATGGTATTTGATGTCGCAGCATTCTAATAATATTGCCAAACCACTTGATCTGCTGTTTCTTAATGAATCTAGTAAAAGGTGTTGCTCCCACAATCTGTCTGATAGTTTCATTATTCACTTGTTCTTAAACGGTTTGGCTGGCAGCTTTTCTCAGGCATCTCATTTTCCAGGTGATGATATTGCCTAAATGGGCTTCAGAAAACCTGAATGACCCTAATATTTGTGTAGTTTAAGGGCTGAATTATCTCACCGTCTTACTGTTATTGTTTCATCACTGTGATCTTTTGTATAAAAATATAAAAGTTACATTTTTTTTTACTGTCAAATTCTTTTAATGAACAAAAAAAAGGTTGAGAACTGGACCTATAGGTCTGTTATTATTGTTAGGAAATGAAACAATCAGAATTTATTACTAGACTGCTTCAAGCATTTGTGATCCTTAGCTGAAGAATCAGGACACCTCCAGCCACAAGGTCTGCTGTTATGTTGGGCAGGTTCTGTTTTTTGTTTGTTTCATTTGGTAATAGATATTTCATTAACATTTTCAGTACAAGCAAATACATGATTTGTGATAAGCTCTCCCTCTGTAAGTCCCAGTCATTGCACAATGTTTCTGTTAAAATTGTATATTTAGTCAGAGCACACTAAAGAAATCTGGCTTTTCCAGTTTTCCACTGTGTATTAAGCCTGTTAGAAAAGTAGTGCAGTCATGAGTTTTGACAGTGTTATTCTCCCCTTTAGTAAGTAGTGCAGATACTTGTTGGTACTAAATAGATAATATTATCTCTACAAAATGTATCATCGCTCTGGATATTTCCAAGCTTTTAAAAAAGATATCTACAGTGAACTAGTTACAGCATGAAAAACTCTGATGCGGATGTGGACAGTAAGGAGAATCCCTCTCATTCACTGTCAAAGAGCATTCACACAGTGAGTGCCGGAGTGTGGTGGAGTGACATGTTACAACAATCAGATTGAAAATCTGATAAATGACCCTTTCTCAGGAATAGTTTAAGAAATTATATTTACTGGTACTCTCAGACATACTTTAAACACCATCAATACAATCCAATTTTCAATCTTTTAAAACTAAGGTTTGTTCATTCTACCTACCATTAGACACGCCCTAAAGACGACCCATCCATTATCAAACAACCCTTGAAGAAGATTTATTTATTATCAAACATACCTTAAAGAAGATCCATCTCCTTTCAAACATACATTTAAAAAGATCCATCTAGTATCGAACATATTTTAAAGAAGATTTATATATTATCAAACATACCTCAAACTCTCAAACAGACCTCAAAGACAAAACTAAAAGAAGATCCATCTGTTACCAGACATACTTTACAGAAGATCAATCTGTTATCAGATATACTTTACAGTAGATCCATCTGTTATCAGATTTATTTTACAGAAGATCCATCTGTTTTCAGACATACTTAACAGAAGATCCATCTGTTATCAGACATACTTTACACAAGATCCATCTGTTATCAGACATACTTTACAGAAGATCCATCTGTTCAGACATACTTAACAGAAGATCCATCTGTTATCAGACATACTTTACAGAAGATCCATCTGTTATCAGACATACTTTACAGAAGATCCATCTGTTATCAGACATACTTTACAGAAGATCCATCTGTTATCAGACATACTTTACAGAAGATCCATCTACCTTCAGACAAACTTTACAGAAGATCCATCTACCCTCAGACATACCTTGAAGAAGATATCCTTTGTTGCAATGTCTGAGGAGCTCATCAGAAGGTGGACATAATTGTGGGCCACACGATTGAACAGTTTCTGTTGCGTGGGTGTATCAGGCTGAAACTTTTGCAGAAATAGATACCAGAATATGTCCTATAGAAAGATGGAGATAAGCAGTACTTTAAACTTGGTATGCTTGCACATAATAAAACTAGTAAACATAAACAGCCAAAACTCTTATAATTTGTATGTTGAATATTTAATTAATATCAGAATACTAGAGAAAACTCAAAAAAAAAAAAAAAAAAACTCTAGCTAATAATACAAATATGTCATCTATTTTCTGCAACAAATGAATCTTAGAAAACTCAGCTATCCTCCGAATAACGGACACAAAAGATGGCGGCCGCAAAAACACCCTAACAGAGCCTTAGTCAATTGCGCACTTCCGGTGACTTAATTTGCGGTTTTCCGGCGACTACCGCCACCGCCGAGAGTATCCCCCACGCCGTTCACGTGGCATGGATTGGGGCTAAACTAGATGGCTTGGACTCACGAGCAGCAGCTTCCGCATCTCCTGCAGCTTTGCTCGTCAGCCCTAGCCATCTAGTTAAGCCCCAATCCACACCACGCGAGCGGGGTGGGGGATACTCTCGGCGGCGGCGGTAGTCGCCAGAAAACCGCAAATTAGGTCGCCGGAAGTGACTGAGGCCATGTTTTTGGCCGCTCATTGGCCGCCATCTTTTGTGCCCGTTATTCGGGGGATAGCCGAAAACTCAAATCTTTGTTTCAAATATCTATTTCTGGAACACTAAGAAAATGTACACATAAATACATGCATATATAATATAAAATGCATAAATGAATCAAACTGGTAAATATTGTACAGTTTTAAGACGAACATTGTTGAGACACAAAAGATGACTGGCTAAACAAGTAACATACCAGCAGAATGGCCTGTGACAGCCGAGAAACGAGAAGCTGTTCAATTTTTTGCTTGGAGCCCAGCTGCAATCAACAAACAAATCAATTCCCAAATGTTGCCACTTTTGTTTTTGTTCTTTAAAACTTATCTAAATCTCCCAGCTCCTTTTTCCTTCAATGAAACTAACAATTAAACATAAGCAAGATCAAATAAAAATGGTCAAAATGCAGAAACTTAGACAAAAACATCTAACAGCTTTCAGCTTCTTTCTTCTTCTTTTGCCTTTCTATCCCCCAATGGAGCATAGGCCCTCAACCAACTCACGCCAAGTCGTTCTATCCTTCGCCATTGCATGGAGCTCTCCCCATGTCCTCCCAATCTTTCTAACCTCATTCTCCAGCTCTCTTCTCCATGTGTTTTTTGGCCTTCCTTTATTCCTATGCCCCTGTGGGTTCCAATGCAAAGACATTCTAGTAATGCTGTTCTCCTGTTTTCTCAATGTGTGCCCTATCCAATGCCAGCGTCTTTTCCTCACTTCCTGATCCACTGGAGCCTGTTTAGTTCTCTCCCAAAGTTCTACATTAGTTATTCTATCATACCATTTTATTCCCTCTATTCTGCGCAGGCACCAGTTAATGAATGTCTGTAATTTATTAGTAATTGCCTTGGTTGTTCTCCATGTTTCCGCCCCATACAATAGTACTGATTTGACATTAGAATTAAAAATGTTTAGTTTAGTATTTCTTTTAATTTCTTTTGACCTCCACAAATTCCCTAGTGCTATGAAAGCCCCTCTTGCCTTTTGTATTCTCATTTTAATATCTCTATCAGTTCCTCCATCTTTATCTACATTACTGCCTAAATAGGTGTACAACTCCACGTCTTGGAGTGGGGTGCCATTAAGAGAAACCACATTACTATTGCCTGATTTATTCTCATTATCTTTGTCTTTCCTTTATGGATTTTCAGACCAAGCTGCTGTGATCTCGCATTAAGTATATTTAATTTATTTTGCATCTGATTCCGTGAAAGGGACAGAAGAGCAATATCATCAGCGAAGTCCAGATCATCAAGCTGTTTTGTAGGGGTCCACTGAATTCCATTCTTGGTGTTAGCAGTTACTGTTTTCATAGTCCAGTCTATCTTGTCTTGTCTTGTCCACAATTGCCTCACAGCGTAGTGGGGAGTCGCAGTTTTCTCCAGTCTATAGCCATTAAAAATAAGAGAGGCGACAAAAGACATCCCTGTCGCACACCTGTTTTTATTTCAAATGCATCTGTTAGCTTTTCCTCATGAAGAACTCGACATTTCATGTCTTTATATGTTGCCTTTACTAAGTTGATAATTTTCTGTGGGATTCCATAGTGCCCCATCAATTTCCAGAGAGATTCCCTATCTATGCTGTCAAATGCTTTTTCATAGTCTATAAATCCAATGTAAAGTGGTGAGTTCAGTTCAATGCTTTGCTCTATTATAATTCATAATGTGGCTATCTGATCAGTACAGGATCTGTTTGACCGAAAACCTGCCTGCTCATCTCTTAGCATTTTATCAATAGCATCTTTTAATCTTTCCAAAATAATTCTACTTAATATTTTTCCAGGAACTGACAGCAACATAATTCCTCTATAGTTTTCACACTCCTGTATATCACCTTTTTGGGGCAGTTTCACAAGATATCCTTCTCTCCAGTCTGCTGGTATTTCTTCGGTCTCCCAGACTTTACTGAATAATCTATGTAGCAATTCTGTTGATGTGTTTATGTTGGTCCTGAGGGCTTCAGCTGGGATACCATCTGGGCCTGTCGGCTTTCCTTCCTTGAGAAGATTTATAGCTTTTCTAATTTCCTCTTTGGAAGGTATCTCACAGTTGATATCCAGTTCCATTTATAAAGGCTGCATATCTGGGGGAACCTCTGGGCCTGGTCTATTTAGAAGCATTTCAAAATATTCAACCCATCCGTCCATTTGATCTTTAGTGTTAGTAAGTACCTTTCCTTGACTATTTTTGATTGATCCAGTTGGCTGACTATATTTACCTACTAATTTTCTTGTGTTACTGTAAAGTTCTCTGAGGTTTCCTTTTGCTGCTGCTGTTTCTGCTTCTTGTGCTAGATCATTTAGATATTTCACTTTATCTGCCCTTATATGCCTCCTAACTTCCTTGTTGGCTTCTGTGTATTTTTCCTGAGCTCTAGCTTTAGCAGCTCTAGTTTTGCTATTGTTTAATTCTGCCTTTTTACTTTTCCTATCTTCAATCAGTTCAATGGTTTCTGGTGTTATCCATGCTTTATGTTTCATTTCTTTCTTGCCAAGAACTTCTACGCAAGATTCATTCCAGATTTCTATGATCTGATCCCAGCAGACTTCTGTGTTGACATCTTCAGCTAACTGCTGCAACAAATGGTACTTATTAGAGACCGTAACTGAGAACTGTTCCTTAATTTCTTTATCTCTGAGAAAGCCTACATTATATTGGTTTCTATGATTATAAGATGTTATATATCTTTTTAGTTTCAACTTGATTTTACTTACCACCAGGAAATGGTCAGTAAATACATCGGCACCTCTGAAAGCCCTAACATCATAAAGGGATGATCTAAACTTTTTGTTAATGCATATGTGGTCAATTTGATTAGTTGTCTTATGGTCTGGTGATTCCCATGTTGCCTTGTGTATACTTTTATGGGGAAAAATACTTCCACCAATAACATACTGGTTACCTGCACAAAAATTTGTGAAAATTTCTCCATTTTCATTCATTACTCCTAGACCATGTCTCCCCATAATTTCTTCATAACCTGTGTTGTCTGATCCTATCTTAGCATTCAAGTCACCCATCAACATTTTTAAGTTGCCCTTTCTTTCATTATTTATAATATTTTGAAGCTGCATGTAAAATTCTTCCTTAACAGAAGCATCTTTATCATTTGTTGGTGCATAACACTATATTACTGACATGTTCACCTTCTGTTTTACTGTTCTAAAAAATGCTCTTATTATTCTGGGACTCACAGCTTCCCATCTTATTAGTGCCCTGTCTGCTTCTTTTGATAGCATCAGGGCCACTCCTTCACTGTGCGGCGAATTGTCCTCTGTGTGTCCTGTGAACAAAATAGTTTCTCCTGAATTTAGAATACTTTTCCCTGCCCCAGTCCATCTAGTTTCACATAACCCTAAAATACTAATTCTATAATGTTTCATTTCCTTTGCTACTTCCATTGTTCTCCCTATATCATAGAGAGTTCTAACATTCCAGGTGCCAATTCTGGAGGTTTTCCTAGCAGAGAGGAGGTACGTCAATGATCCGGACTTCTTACGGCTTTCTCCACACCGTGTCATACTTCTTCTATTTGAAGAGCCTCCCCTCATCTTGGTTGGCTGAATTTTATTTGCTTCTCTTTTTGACTTATCCATGATTGGTTGGTTTTTGTGGCTATGTTTTTTTACAGGATGAGGTAGCCAACCTCAAGCCCAACCCTACCCTTAGTCGCCTCTTAAGACATGCCTAGCTTTCAGCAGTAAAGAAAATCATATCATATAGTAGCTGGATAAGCAGTTTTGTCACGTAAAACATTAGTTTCATGTAAGACAGCATCATACATAGATTTACAGCCTGAGACCTTGTGAACAGTATCAGCTAGGGATTTACAGCCTGAGACCTTGTATACAGTATCAGATAGGGATTTACAGCATAAGACCTTGTGTACAGTATCAGATAGGGATTTACAGCATAAGACCTTGTGTACAGTATCAGATAGGGATTTACAGCATAAGACCTTGTGTACAGTATCAGATAGGGATTTACAGCATAAGACCTTGTGTACAGTATCAGATAGGGATTTACAGCCTGAGACCTTGTATACAGTATCAGATAGGGATTTACAGCATGAGACCTTGTGAACAGTATCAGATAGGGATTTACAGCCTGAGACATGGTGTACAGTATCAGATAGGGATTTACAGCATGAGACCTTGTGTACAGTATCAAATAGGGATTTACAGCCTGAGACTTTGTGTACAGTATCAGATAGGGATTTACAACCCGAGACCTTGTGTACAGTATCAGTTAGGGATTTACAACCCGAGACCTTGTGTACAGTATCAAATAGGGATTTACAACCCGAGACATTGTGTACAGTATCAGTTAGGGATTTACAACCCGAGACCTTGTGTACAGTATCAGATAGGGATTTACAGCCTAAGACATTGTGTACAGTATCAGTTAGGGATTTACAACCCGAGACCTTGTGTACAGTATCAGATAGGGATTTACAGCAACTGACTCTGGTTTCTTGTTTAATTAAGGTTTGATGATTTCAAACTTTAGATACAAATTTACATGACAGATGCAAATAGAATAGATCAAACTTTAGTTATGATGTTACAGGGATATCAGTACAACACATCAAACTTCAGGTATTATGTTACATGAATGTCAGTAAAAGAGATAAAACTTCAATTATAAAACCACAGGGAGGGTGTTAGTAGAAAACATCATACTTTGGCTACAATGTTACAGGATGGACATCAATGAATAGATGAAACTTTAGGTATCAAGTACAACAGATGAAAGTTTAGATATAAAGTTACAGGGAGGATGTCCATAAAACAGATAAAACCTTAGTTATAAAATTACAGGGAGGATGTCAATAGAACAGATACAACTTTAGTTATAAAGTTACAGGGAGGATGTAATTAGACCTACAGAAACTTTAGCTATTAAGTTACAGGGAGTATGTCATTAGAACCTAAAAAACTTCAAATATATAGTTACAGGGAGGATGTCCAAAAAACAGATAAAAATTTAGTTATTAAATTACAGGGAGGATGTCAATAGAAAAGATGAAACTTTCATTTTACAATTACAGGAAGTATGTCACTAGAACAGATGGAACTTCAGTTGTAAAGTTACAGGAAGGATGTCAATAGAACAGATGAAACTTTAGTTATATATTTACAGGAAGAATGTCAATAGAACAGATGAAACTTTAGCTGTATAGTTACAGGAATGACGTCAATGTAATAGATTAAACTTTAGTCATAAAGTTACAGAAAGGATGTCAGTTGAACAGATTAAACTTCAGTTATAAAGTTACATGGAGGATGTCAACAGAACATATCAAATTTTAGTTATAAAATTACAAGGACTAAATCAGTAAAGCATAACAAATTTAAACATGTGTCCACAGATAAAGAGATTGTAGAGTCTACTGACCAAAAACTGACCACTCTTGTCCCAGCCAATTTCATATGAGCTCACCGCCTGTTGGGGATGCACCGAGGCCTGGACCACTTTTCTTAAGATGTCATCAGGTTCAAACCCAGCTGGTAGAGGGGTCAGTTCTTGGGGATCAAATCCTGGGTACAAGTGAAGCTGGCAGGTGCCAGATAGTATTGTAAGGTAAACTAAACAAGTCAACTAGCATTTGAGGTAATTGTAAATTTAGTAACAAAATCGACAACACTTTCTTTTTCTTTCTTAAAAAAAAATGATGGTACCCCAAAAAAAGTGTCTAAAATGTGCTGGTACTCACAACAAAGTGTCTATTACAGAAGTGTGTGGAAAAAAATATGCCTACAACAGATGCTGGTACTGTGTACTATTGCATACGACTAGGAAAAAAGTCATAGTTGTATGTGTGAATATAGATACAATCAGCCAACATTTGTCTTATGTGTTAATTTATGCACAGTTAATCAACATGTGTTGCATGCGTGGACACACACACACACACAATCCTTCACAGCTATGTATAAACAGGGTAGGAACTGATGCAATCTGTTGCGAATAATATATATAGGGACATTTGATTGCTTATTCAAGTTGGCAAGGTATTTGATGTTGATAAGTTTTATATGATAAAATTATTACTCCCTGTGTGGGTTCCAGGGCCCCATATTGGGAGGAGGAGGAGGAGGGTGGGGGGATCCACAGCCTCTTTAACAAGCATGTTGTAGAAGGTGACTTATAAGGGATTTTACCTCAGAACACATCTGCCTGCGTGGTGGGGAACCAACAGTCTACTGATAAGTAAGCCATATATGTCACATTCAAGTTCTGGTAGGAGACCCAAATCCAGAACTAGGCCAACAACCAGAACTTTCTGTTGGAGTTTACAGGCGGTGAACACTAAGAAGAAGAAGAAAACAAAAGAATAATTAACTCTTTCAGGCCCATGAATTTTTACAGACTTGGCCCACATTAATTTCCCTTTACAAAAATGGCAGACAGGTGGGTGTACAAGAAAGGCAATAAAGAATGTAATATACTTCTAATCCCAATTAAAGTATAATTTCTTTTAAAGAGAAATAAATGTACATTTTGAATCTGATGATAAGTATATTTTTAATTTGTTTATAGTTAGTAGGAAAGAAGAATTTAGCCAGTGTTAATTTCACAACAACAACATTTTACAAATTCTTCACTTACCATGATTTTGCAGCCACAAGAGTAGTGAATATCCAAATTTGAGAACAAAACTTCAAAGTTTGTTCAATTTCCTAACAGATTCCAAAGTTATGATAAGTTTCTGGGGCTCTTAGTTCTTACAGAGTGCTTAGCAAAATTCCAGATAAAAAAATGGCAGAAAAATGAGCCATTACATACACACTATTTACTATTTACTTTGTATAGTTATATTCAGACTGTAGCTGTGATGAATTCAATGTAGCTCAGCCATAGTATAATACAATCTCTTTGTTTAGAGCACTTTTCTTTTCTTACACCATAAATACGGTAGCTGAGACATTTTCTATGTAATAAACTCATCAGAATCGCTAGATTTCGAACAGCTAATCGCTCAGCTTTGCTGGCGAAAATTCACTGCCCGAATCACTTTCCGAAAAATCTAAATTTTCATTATCATTATCAGAATTAAAAACATCTGACTGAAACCATTTCAGAGCTTCGGCTGCAGAAAGAGGCATTCTGCGACCTGTACTTGTGGTTGGAACATTGGTATTCATGGCACTCGAAAATGAAGTTTTGAAAATGGACTGTTGAAAAACATTTTGCTGTAAATCATGTCAAATTATGCACATGTGGCTTCTGATAGAGAAAGTAGCTGAAAGGATTTTGGCAGAGTGACTTTTCTTGAATAGTTTAATTGTACTTCAGAACATTAAAAACAAGTACAGAGCCGTGTGCGAAGCAAAATGTACAGGACACACAATCGACGATGACAACGTTGTTTGGGCAAAACGGAACTTCTCAGTCAACACTCACACCATTGCTGGGGCCTTAAAGAGTTCAGGAACAAAGTCAGCAATTAAAGCTAACTCCAACAAGCATAATGACACTAAAGTGGGAAATACTGACTTCAGAAAGAATAATGACAGACTGGTTTATACAATGGATCAACATCATGATCCTGAAATACTTCAGGTAGATTTTCAACTCCAAATGTTGCCAGGGTAGCACCGTTAGGCTACTCTTTTCAATTTCCAACTGCTGGGGGGATTTTTAACATGCGCAACAATACACATGAACTATCTACCCAGAGACCAGGGGAAATTATTAGAAGTCCACATATAATAATAATAAGCCTACGCTGGTGCCTGAACCCGGGACCTCCAGCACTTGAGGTGGACATCATGCCTCGAGATAACCAAGCCCTCTAAAATAATGAGAGGTAAGTAGGAAATACTGATTTCTACAAAAATAATGAATAATAAAGTCGGCCATTAGAAATACTGACCTCAACAAACTTTGGCTTGCCAGCTTCTTCTTTTGAGATGACCTGTAAAAATACATAGAGATGTGTGAGGTTTAGGTGCTCAGTGCTCACTCTCTTTCTTTCTCTCTCTCTTTCTCTCTGTCTCTCCCCCCCCCCCCCTTTTAGTGTGTGTATATGTGTCTGTGTATGTGTGTGTGTGTGTATGCATGCATGCGAGTGTGTGTGTGTGGGGGGGGGGGGAGTGCTGCACTTATGTGAGGTGATGATTTATGTTTGCGTTCATGTATACATATCATGTAGGATGTGTGTCAGTGTGTGTGTGTGGTTGTGTATGCCACGAGCATGTGCACTTGGACAAAGGTGTATGATTAAGTGTATTTTATGAATGAATAGTGTATGTATACATCTGCATGAGGTCACAGTGTGGGTTCTCAGACCCTATTATAGGGAAAATATGAAAAGACCCACTTCTTTCTCAACAATCATGTCATAAGAAAGGACTAATTGGAAGTTTTCCTTTGAAGTCAGAGGACATTTGCCTGAAAGGCAACAAAACAACAGTCAGCATACAAATAAGTCAAATCTGTAAAACAGATGTGCATGCAAAACTTAGGTTCTTGAACAAGTCTAAAGTCTAGAGATGGATGTATAACCAGAACTTATGCCACAGTTTAAAGCTGGTGAGTATAAAGAAGAAGAAGAAGAAGAAGAAGAACTGGTGTGTGAATCTGAGTGTGCTGTCAGATATAGGTGCAATCACTGTTTATGAGTACATGTGCTTTTTTCGTACACAGTGTGTACCTTGCGTGTACTGTGTATATAAACTGACATAAAAAGGGTATTGTGGCTGTTTATAATATATAAATTCTGGTGAAGAAGAAGAAGAAGAAGACTATGAGCAATCACTGTCATCAGTCACTACAGACTCCTGATCTTTCTGCTCAGTGCAACCTGGTCCATGGCATCCTGTTTCCATGATTATTTCTCTATACTTTTGTCATACATGCCCTGTTCGCACACATCTTTACATCCAAGTAGAAACTAGCCCCACAATGTTCTATCTCTCTATGATTCACTCTAGGGTATGTTTTTTGAGACACTCTCATCCTCCACCCTGTATTTATATCCTAGCCATTGAAACTTCCAAGACTGAGAGACTTCCAAGACTGAGAGACTTCCAAGGCTGAAAAACTTCCGAGACTGAGAGACTTCAAGACTCAGAGACTTTCAAGACTGAGAGACTTCCAACACTGAGATACTTCCAAGACTGAGAGACTTCCAACACTGAGAGACTTCCAAGACTGAGAGACTTCCAAGACTGAGAGACTTCCAACACTGAGAGACTTCCAACACTGAGAGACTTCCAAGACTGAGACACTTCCAAGACTGAGAGACTTCCAAGACTGAGAGACTTCCAAGACTGAGAGACTTCCAAGACTGAGAGACTTTCAAGACTGAGAGACTTCGAACACTAAGAGACTTCCAAGACTGAGAGACTTCCAACACTGAGAGACTTCCAAGACTGAGAGACTTTCAAGAATGAGAGACTTCCAACACTGAGAGACTTCCAAGACTGAGAGACTTCCAAGACTGAGAGACTTCCAACACTGAGAGACTTTCAAGACTGAGAGACTTTTAGGACTGAGAGACTTCCAAGACTGAGAGACTTCTAAGACTGAGAGACTTCCAAGACTGAGAGACTTCCAAGACTGAGAGACTTCCAAGACTGAGAGACTTCCAACACTGAGAGACTTCCAAGACTGAGAGACTTCTAATAATGACTTCTTAGACTGAGAGATTTCAAAGACTGGGAGACTTCAAAAACTGAGATACTTAAACACTGAGAGACTTGCAATACTGAGAGACTTCCAACACTGAGAGACTTCCAAGACTGAGAGATTTCCAAGACTGAGAGAAATCCAAGACTGAGAGAAATCCAAGACTGAGAGAAATCCAAGACTGAGAGAAATCCAAGACTGAGAGAAATCCAAGACTGAGAGAAATCCAAGACAGAGCACTGAAATAACCACTAAACACATTCTTGCCATACCTCAATGTCTGGGAACTTGTCTAATCACTTGTCTGTGTAGGAAAAATGTTAACAGACTGACATTCCTGTAGTAATGAGGGCAAAAAGACATATATTGCAAGTATGTCCTATCAGAAACATACAGAAAATATTGAGCTCATGCTCCTGATTAATAATACATGATACGTTCTTGTTCTCTCCCCCACAAATTTACACTAAAAGGACAATGATTCAAAGATACTAAGAACATAAATATAAACTGAATATGTCTAAGAAAGATTTCACAGAACTGATTCCTGGAATGTTTCCTGTCAAAAACTCTAATGCCAGATGTAGGTAGGGTGTTGACAGGTTGCCATTCATGTACTGATTTCAGTAAAAAGACACTTACAGCAAGTCATCAGTATCACACAAGAAGTATGTAACTTACTGCCATTTTGTTTTCCTTTGGAGCAATACTGATCTTGGATATGTTCTTTACTCGGCTGCTCAGATTTGGCAGGAATGCTGGGAATGGCAAGAGAAAGTGGCAAAATATTACGAAATGAAATGATCAAACTGATCAAGTTTATCTGAAACCGTTAGTATTTGTGTGAAAACTGGTGATAAGGTTTTTTTTTATATATATATACAATAGATGTGTGAAATCGCCATGTTGCCTACATTATAGTACCAGATGTTTGAAATATACATGTGGTCTTTTAATAACACAAAACTGCTGCAAGATTTCTATATATTATTTATGGTTATAAATACAGTGCACGCCCCTTACGGTGATCTCAGACATGATGAATTTCTGTTACAAAGAACAATTTCTTTATCCCTGGCTATTTTTCATGCTTGAACTCTTATCTGGATAAAAGGACTTTCTGATAAGAAGAACTATCACTGGCATTCCTGATGAGTTCTTGTCAGGTCTGTATCCAAACTTATGAGGTATTTAAATAGAATTGTCATAGAAATATACTTGTTTACTTCACTTATTTACTGGAGTTGTACTATCTTATCATCAGATTCAACAAGAGATATCTGATTACATAAATGGATTTAAACATAGAAATCGTTATACACTTCATACAGGTCAAAGACTATAATTATTGTTCCTAAAGTGTGATCATCTGGTAACCGTAGAAGAACTTGAGGCCATGCCCTACAACTACCTGTTGATTTATCTCATCTTCAGTCCACCATCTGCCCTGAAGATGTTATCCTGGTTGGTGGGGGAACTAAACAGATATTTCACTGCACTGAAATGTGTCCCATGTACTAGTGAGGGGAAGAAGGTACCTGATTTTTTTGGTAAAGGGTAGCTTTACTTTGCCTGCTGCAATAATTAATTTACTTTGAACAAAGAAAACACAAACAATAGATTGCACAATGCATTGCCTGGCGTGTCTCGTCAGGTGCATACTACAGTAACAATTGAATTAAATAAATCAAATATGTGAATCCTTTACAACTGAAGTACAAATTCAACCATTCATAAAAGCAACTGCCTGTTTTATAAGGGCAAGAGCCGGTTCACTATAATTTTTTTCTGTCTATGTTGTTAGGGATGAAGGAAATAAATAGTGGCAGCTTCAAGAAATTTGAGTACTGTGCCATTGGACAACATATAAAGAATTAATATGTGCTGTCTTTGTTTACAGCATATCCAGGTAAAACAGACAGTTGCTTTTCGACTTGACTTTCTACCCCACCAGGACATCACACAAGCGATAAACACCCGATGACACAAAGTGCCACCATGCGGATGAGGATCACCGTAGAGAGGTCCCAGAAACCGTGTTCAGACAATTGGCCATATTGATGGCCTGCCTATATTGCGGCCCCTGGCAAAAGCCAGAGTGGGGCTTCAAATAACAAAAAATTACGTCCTGAAAAGGACGTAACGAAGTGAACGAGTTGCTTTTCAGTGTAGCTGGCTTTATACTTCAGTTGTAAATGATTCACTGATTTGTCTCACATTTAATTGTTACTACAGTATGCACCTGATGAGATACAATGAGAAAAAATGCCAGGCAATAAATTACGCAATCTGTTGTTTGTATCTTCTTTGTTCAAATTTATAATTGGAAAACATAGCTTTGAATTAATGTTACGTTTAAAGAAGAAGCCAGATCACATAACTGTGTTCTGCAACAACATACTTGACTTTAATGTATAGACTCCAGCAAACTGACACACTTCTTTCTTGTCCTTTTCTGGAAAAACACAACATGATAACAGTCAAAATGAAATTCAAGGAAACTCCTTGCATGTGCTGATTTCAAGGCTGAACATGATAAACCGTGAATATCTTCAGACTTGGTGCAGTTGACACAAACATACAAAGAAACAAAGAAACCAAGACTCACTCCATATTGTGTAGCAAGGACAAGTAAACTGACAGTTGAACAAACTATGTTTGAAATTATAGTCAAGTGCCCAGTTTAAATGTGTCCATGAAATGACTCTTTCAATATTAGGTAATGCAGGAAATTGGATATGCTATGTAAGATGGTCATGTTAGTGATGTGTGATATGTCATGTAAGATGTGTCATAAGTAATGATGTGTGATACATCATGTAGGATGTGTCCTATGCATGATATGTCACATGAAATGTGTCACATGTGTGATATGTCATGTAGGATGTGTCATATGTGTGATACGTTATATATCATGTAGAAGGGCTTTTTTATGGCAGTAGACAATAGTACACAGTGCCCCCACTATAATTTTTTTAGCTTAATTTTTTAACAACCATTGTAACAGACACTTAATGGTAAGTATCAGCACCATTTATTTATACATTTTGTGGTGAGTACCAACAGCTTTTGTTGTCTCGGGATGTCTGATGAAGTGTTTTTCCCTCCCTAGCTGAAGTTTTACAGTGTTATTTATATTGCTAAAGTAACTGATTTTTTAAACATAACCAGGATAAAGTGAAACAAAATGTCAATGAAAGTTCATCCGCATCATCTCCCACATTTACCATCAAGTGTCATGAGAAGGGGCAGCTGGTTCTCCAGTGTTTGATGAGTGGCACTGGCTTTTGTAATTCTTTGTTACTATACAATTACTTTAATGTCATCAATCTTTGTTATCATTGGGTGTCCTCTTACTCTTGCATCAGATCTTCTGAAATATAGCCCTTTGCTGGCAACTAACTGATTATGCTGCATGTCCAAAACCATTTCATCTTCTGCTTCATGATGCATTCAACACAAGTGTTCCCATAGTCTTTGTCTCTGATGGCTACCTGATGCATTTCCTCTGGCCTGATACAAAGACCTGTCCATCTAGTGACCTGCTGTCATGAACAATGGAAATGTGGATCCAAATACAGGCCTCCTGCACTGCAGAGTGAGTGAGTGAAAAGAACATATGTTATTATACTGTAGATTTGGTAAGTGAATGGTAGAAAGCTACTATACTGTAGAGTGGGTGAGTGAATGGCACATAAGTAACTATACTGTAGAGGGGTGAGTGAATGGCACACAAGTTACTATACTGTAGAGGGGTGAGTGAATGGCACATAAGCTACTATACTGTAGAGTGGGTGAGTGAATGGCACATAATTACTATACTGTAGAGGGGTGAGTAAATGGCACATACGCTACTATACTGTAGAGGGGTGAGTGAATGGCACATAAGTTACTATACTGTAGAGTGGGTGAGTGAATGGCACATAATTACTATACTGTAGAGGGGTGAGTGAATGGCACATACGCTACTATACTGTAGAGGGGTGAGTGAATGGCACATAAGTTACTATACTGTAGAGTGGGTGAGTGAATGGAACAAAAGTTACCACACTGTAAAGTGGGTGAGTGAATGGCACATAAGTTACTCTACTGCATGGCAACAACAACTGCTCCCCGATGACATGCATTCCAGCAAGAAACTGCCTCGTTTTGGTCATAACAAGATGACCAAAATGTCAAACACCGACCTCTTTTGTCAAACAGGTCTCTTTCCTTGGAACTACTAAAGGTTGACTGGACATCATCCACTTGAGAGGCTCGACTTTCACACACCAGTTGAGCATAATTCTGAAGCTTCTGGTCTAGCTGGCTGATTCTCATGTTCACTTCCTCAATAGAACCAATTAGAAAAGCTAAAACAAGTTCAGGAGTTGCTGACAAATATGGTCAGCCAATCAAGTCACCGGTTTGCAAAAGACAAACGTGTACAATTCTTGATATAACCAGTCAGTCAAACATGGGTAGTAAATAAACGCAACTGACTGAGAAACAACAAACAAAAGACACAAATAAACTGCAAGTTTTGAACATCACTCACTCCCTACCCCCCCCCCCCCCCCCTTTTTTTTTCCCTCCCCAATCCTCCAGCAAACATAACAAAGGACAGGAAACATGGCTGTCGTTCAGCACATAGAAATATTACAATCCATAAATAGTCACTGGAACATCAACTCAACAAACAAGTCAAAGCAACAATTGTCCAAAATTATAAACAAGAAGGAATAAAATGAAAATGATAATGTTGAAAATGTACAGAAGTAAGGCTAAAATAAATTACATATTCAGGTTTATACAACATATAGACACACATGTAGCTGTATGTACAGCTGCACGCCCATATGCATGTAGTATATCTTTAATTGTGTTCCCACATAGACAGGGTATACACATCAAGCTCCATTTCAAAACGCCTAGCAGCACTTAGTGGGTGCTGTGGTCAGTCTCATACCGCCTGCCTTTGCTTACCAGAAAGTTTCCTGCTAGCTATGTTAAGCTACATTTTTTCTTCTTAGTGTTCACTGGCTGTAAAACTCTAAAATGAAAAGTTTTGGTAGCTCATCTATTTCTAGGCTGATCTTGTTTCAGAACTTGAGTTTTGCATGCACATCTCTTTTATTCAACTGGCTTATTTGTATGCAGACTGTTTGTTCACTACCTCTTAAGCAGATGCAGTCTGATTTCAAAGAAAACATCCCCAATTAGTCCCCTTTTTACAGAGTCAGTGGGTCTGTTCCCCCCCCCCCCCCCCCTTTTCCCCCAGAATGATATCTGATCTAGACCAGACACATGCAGATCCGCTCAGTGGACTTATGTGATAGAAAGCAACTCTCTGGCACTGGAACATTGAACAATGTACTCTCCAGCACTGAAACAAATAACAGTGCACACATGAGCAGAAGATCAGTGTCATGGCAGAGTGAATACAAACTAGTGCAAATGTAACATTTGCTAGAATACAGATCATGAAAGACAGATCAAGGATACGTGATTTTGTCCGCTGCTTATCTCGAAGAAATTGTTTTCTGGATTTGATTTTGTCTGGAGGTTCACTGAGTCCCTCGTCCAATAGGTCCATGGGAGAACCAATTCTGTTTATGTTTGCCATGTCTATTCTCTGTGCATACACAGTTATATAATTATATATTTGTTAACATTTATGATGTTGCACATGTTTATTACATGAAACTTAACTATATTAGTAAGACTACTAGAGTGTATGAAGTTGGCAAAACAGATAAGGAAATTAACATTTGATGCAGTGAGGATAACTAAGTAAGGGACAGCTTGCAACCTCCACAACACATCCCCCCCCCCCCCCCCCCCCCCAACCCCGTGCCCAACTACTTAAAACAATGCACAGTACAGAGCAGCATAGGGAAACATCTTATAGAAAGCACACTGATTCTGCATGAAAAAAAGAAAAGGTTCTGGTACTGCATACTACCAGAGAAAGGTAGCTCAGGTGATGATCCCCAGGGATCTCCATAAAAATTGCACTAGTGAACTGAAGGGCGCAGCGTGGAACAAACCCACAACCTATGAATCATGAGGCAAACGGCTTGACCACTTCTCCATGCAGAAATAAAGGCAATGAATACTAGTACTATTGTATATGTGATGTGCTGATGTTTGTCTACACGGTTTTAACATATCATATATGTGATTTTGAATCAGGAGATGAATTAAGGTGTCACCACCCTTAGAACTGAGCAGCACAAGAGAGCGCACACAATGAAAGCACACTGGATCACCAAACCCCAAATAAGTGCTGGTGCTTTACCATTAAGGGCCAATTTTTTTTTTTTTTTTTTTTGTTGCAGACTTTAAAGAACCTGGTGTTGATATCAGATCTTCCTACTGCTGTAAACACTAGACAAGAGGCATAAAGCCATGAAGAATAAATGTCCTAGCATGCTTTCTATAAGTGTTCTTCTTCTCCTTTGTGTTTGGTTTCCTAGGCTCAGATCAGACCATCACGTGGGTTGCCTCTATGAACTAACATGTTGGCAGCAGGTCCTTCCTGGTTCCCCATAGCTTACTCTGCACACTTCGCTCTTGAGGCCAGTTGTCTTTTCGAAGTTGTAGGTAGAGTTGGCAGGTCTGCAGAATGTGCTCAGTTGTTTGTAGTCCTGTTTGACAGGCACACTGTGAGGACTGTACAGTCTTCATTTTATGCATCCTGTAGTTGAGCTTGCAGTGTCCTGTTCGTAAATGGAATATTGTTGTAGGTTGTTTTCTGTTGAGTCTGCTGATGGGTTCTTGTGGATGTTTACTGTTGGTTTGCTCTCTCCACAATTCCTTGTATTTTCCCTTCTCGTGGTGTGATTTTATTATAATGCTTGACGGCATATGGCAATAAATTGCCCAGAAAGCGTTAGCCTGGAAAAAGTGATAAATGTTGCAGAATCAAGCCTACAGTCCTGATTTTTCACCTCGTAATTGTTTTGACTTCTAAATACAGTGTATTATACAGCTCTCAAGGGGCTATGATTTCACACAGATACAGGTGAGGTGAAATGAATGCGGTGAACCATGTTTCGGTAAGCAACCAAGAGCGGTTTTTTTTTTTTTTTGGTGCAGATGGCATGTGTAGCCTACCTATGCAATAGGATGGTGCACAATTAATTCAAATGGCGACATTTTTTTTCATTCTGTGTGTGTGTGTGTAATAAAGCAATTGGAACGGGTTTCAAACGAAAGCTCCTTATATTATAGTGCATTGACTATGGTAGATAGAAACAGAAGCCTACATCATGTCACTTGTGTAATATTTTATGTTATTAATTACTGACTTGCAAAGTGCCAGGAATTTACTTTCTCCCGGCAACAGCCGCCATTACTGTTGTCGTATGGCAACCACAAGCAGAGCTATGACTGCCGTGTTTTTGCACGAAACTCCTACACGGAAAGAACGCATGAGAGAATCCCGAAGTGGTCTGCGAAATACACGTGGAATGGATTTTCGTTGAGGTTAAACTGGTAATCTATTTTTTTTTTAAATTTTAATTAGAGGGTAAGACGACAAGGGGAACATATTCACAGAAAGAACCGGCATTTGTGGCCGCTTAACGAAAAAAGAAATGTACATACTGTTAAGCTTTAACTCACAGAAAACGTTAACGGTGGCAAGGCTGGCTATGAATTCAGTTACTTTCTGGCAGGCTTGACGACAAAGACGTTCTAAAGAGGACTTGGACATAAAATTTAATGCGTGTAGATTACGAACACTGGAGACGTATAATCGTGCCCACCAGCTGACATGTCTTGGGGTACAACACCATCAACGGTAGCGTCATGTATGACTACAGTCAACAAATCTGGGTACATGAACCTGCTCATAGATAATAAACATGAAGTATACAACACAAGTGATGGTGTTTTTGATGTTGATAAATATCAAGATTAAATAAAACCACTTGTCACGGAAGATAAACCCATATGTATATGTTTTAACATTATTATTATTGGTTATTTCCCTTCAAAAGCTAAAAAAAATATATCTGCTACAGCTGATAGTGATTGTTTAGCGCAAGCAGACGCTCACTCTCCATCATGTGGGATACGAAGATTAGGTAATCGTTTGCTTGTTTACAGCCGATGTCAGCACCAGGACAAGAAACTTGATTGTTTTGAATACACGTGTGGGTATGTGCAAGGCCGTCTCTAGAGACGGTTTTGGTATAAGTGTGTCTGTGCTTGTGCGTGAGAGACTGGGAGGAGAGAGAGAGAGAGAGAAAGAGAGAGAGAGAGAGAGAGAGAGATCGGGCACTACATGCTCAATTTCTGTATTAGTACCTTGCCAGAGGTTCAGTTAACTAGAAATGACCAAATCCTACCCCTTTCCCTAAACCTTTTTTTTTAAATCCCTTCCCCGTGCACCTTAAACTGCACGAGGAATGAATTCAATGATCTGCACTTATAGAAGGGACTGAAGGAAACAGGTTAGTAGACACGCAAAAATAAACATCCTAACCTCACAGCTGTTGCTGACTGCACTAGTCAGAAGGCTTTTAAATACACAGGTCCATTAATACTCTCGAAAAACTAAAGTGGTAAGGGAATTTAAGGCATAAGAAGAATTCGAACAGAAAAACTCCCCCATCCGTCAAGCAATCCCTGAACAGCCCATTAGCGCCCTTCTGTACAGCTCTTTAAGTTCACAACATCAATCTACCAGTTCCAACCGTCACACTTTCCAGCAGCACGGAGGAAGCAGCAGTTACCACAACCTCCTTGTTCTCCCTCCCCTGTCCCGTCAGACAAAGGCTGTTGCCTCCACCTCCCTGCCCGACCAGAGCACGCTGTTGAGTGCACCTCCCCGACAAAGCCGGCTGACATGTTCGACAAACACATTAGCTCGCTCCTCAATGCCAAACGACAGATTTCCCGACCGACATCGATCTGTCGGCGAGCACTTATGTTTGTATCCCGGTTTAGAATGCATTATGTTGACCTTCACATGTTGCAGAAACATGCAATCATACACACTTAAGAGCACACATATAACCAAAGCACACTGGAATGGTACATGTATTCTCAGATACAGAATAACAGGGCTTAATGCTCACTGTATAGGGTGGTCCATCTAGGATTCTTCTTCTCGTTCGCCGGCTGCTAACTCCGGAGCAATGTTCTGGGTGTTCGTCCAGTTCTAGACTTAAGTCTTCTTGCAGAGCTTGAGTTTTGCATTAGCTCAAGTTACACAGAGAGGTATTAGGATACGACAGCCGAGACAAGTGAAGACACGACAGCCGAGACAAGTGAAGACACGACAGCCGAGACAAGTGAAGACACGACAGCCGAGACAAGTGAAGACACGACAGCTGAGACAAGTGAAGACACGGCAGCAGCGACGAGAGAAGACACGACAGCCGAGACATGTGAAAACACGACAGCCGAGACAAGTGAAGACACGACAGCCGAGACAAGTGAAGACACTGCAGCAGCGACGATAGAAGGCACGGCAGCCGAGACAAGTGAAGACATGGCAGCAGCGACGAGAGAAGACACGACAGCCGAAACAAGTGAAGACACGGCAGCAGCGACGAGAGAAGACACGACAGCCGAGACAAGTGAAGACACGGCAGCCGAGACAAGTGAAGACACAGCAGCAGCGACGAGAGAAGACACGACAGCCGAGACAAGTGAAGACATGGCAGTGGCGACGAGAGAAGACACGACAGCCGAGACAAGTGAAGACACGACAGCAGCGACGAGTGAAGACACGGCAGCAGCGACGAGTGAAGAGACGACAGCCGAGACAAGTGAAGACACAGCAGCAGCGACGAGAGAAGACACGGCAGCAGCGACGAGTGAAGAGACGACAGCCGAGACAAGTGAAGACACAGCAGCAGCGACGAGAGAAGACACGGCAGCAGCGACGAGTGAAGAGACGACAGCCGAGACAAGTGAAGACAACAGCAGCGACGAGAGAAGACAAGGCAGCAGCAACGAGAGAAGACACGACAGCCGAGACAAGTGAAGACACGACAGACGTGAAGAAACGAACAACAGACACGAAGAGAAAACACGACAGCAGACACGAGACAAGAACAGAAGCACGACAGCAGACACGAGAAAGGCACAGCAGCAGACATGCGAGAGGACACGCAAGCAAAAACGAGAAAGGCACGACAGCAGAGAGGAGCGAAGACACGTCGGCAGTCACGAGAAAGACACGGCAGTAGAGGCGAGAGAAGACAAGGAAACAGACCCGAGAAAGACACGGCAGAAGACACGAGAAAGACAAGGCATCTAGCACGACAGAAGACACAGCAGCAGACACGAGAAAGACACGGCAGAAGACAAGGCTGCATACATAAGAAAGACACAGCAGTCGATACGAAAGAAGACACGGCTGCAAGCACGAAAAAAGCCACGACAGCAGACACGAGAGAAGACACAGTTACAGATACGAGAGAAGACACAGCAGCAGACACGAGAGAAGACACAAGAAAGACACAGCTACAGACACGAGAGAAGACACAGCTACAGACACGAGAGAAGACACACCTGCAGACACGAGGAAGTCACGGCTACAGACACGGGAGAAGACACATTACAGACACGAGTGAAGACACGGCAACAGACAGGAGGGAAGACATGAGAGAAGACACAGTTACAGACACGAGAAAAGACACAGCAGCAGACACGAGAGAAGACACGGCAGCAGAGGCGAGAGAAAACAAGGAAACAGACCCGAGAAAGACACGGCAGAAGACACGAGAAAGACAAGGCATCAAGCACGACAGAAGACACAGCAGCAGACACGAGAAAGACACGGCAGAAGACAAGGCTGCATACATAAGAAAGACACAGCAGTCGATACGAAAGAAGACACGGCTGCAAACACGAAAAAAGCCACGACAGCAGACACGAGAGAAGACACAGTTACAGATACGAGAGAAGACACAGCAGAAGACACGAGAGAAGACACAAGAAAGACACAGCTACAGACACGAGAGAAGACACAGCTACGGACACGAGAGAAGACACGCCTGCAGACACGAGGAAGACACGGCTACAGACACGAGAGAAGACACATTACAGACACGAGTGAAGACACGGCAACAGACAGGAGGGAAGACATGAGAGAAGACACAGTTACAGACACGAGAGAAGACACAGTTACAGACACGAGAAAAGACACAGCAGCAGACACGAGAGAAGACACACTACAGACACGAGTAAGACACAGCTACAGACACGAGAAAGACGCGGCTACAGACACGAGAGAAGACACAGCTACAGACACGAGTGAAGACGGCAACAGACACGAGGGAAGACACGCAAGCAAAAACGAGAAAGGCACGACAGCAGAGAAGAGCGAAGACACGTCGGCAGTCACGAGAAAGACACGGCAGCAGAGGCAAGAGAAGACAAGGAAACAGACACGGCAGAAGACACGAGAAAGACAAGGCATCAGGCACGACAGAAGACACAGCAGCAGACACGAGAAAGACACGGCAGAAGACAAGGCTGCAGACATAAGAAAGACACAGCAGTCAATACGAAAGAAGACGGCTGCAAACACGAAAAAAGCCACGACAGCAGATACGAGAGAAGACACAGTTACAGATACGAGAAAAGACAAAGCAGCAGACACGAGAGAAGACACAAGAAAGACACAGCTACAGACACTAGAGAAGACACAGCTACAGACACGAGAGAAGACACGCCTGCAGACACCAGGAAGACACGGCTACAGACACAAGAGAAGACACATTACAGACACAAGTGAAGACACGGCAACAGACAGGAGGGAAGACATGAGAGAAGACACAGTTACAGACACGAGAGAAGACACAGCAGCAGACACGAGAGAAGACACACTACAGACACGAGAAAGACACAGCTCCAGACACGAGAAAGACGCGGCTACAGACACGAGAGAAGACACAGCTACAGACACGAGTGAAGACGGCAACAGATACGAGGGAAGACATGAGAGAAGACATAGCTACAGACACGAGAGAAGACACACTACAGACACGAGAAAGACACAGCTACATACACGAGAAAGACGCGGCTACAGACACGAGAGAAGACACAGCTACAGACACGAGAGAAGACACAGATACAGACACGAAAGAAGACACAGCCGCAGACACAGGGAAGGCACAGCTACAGACACGAGAGAAGACACAGCTACAGACACCAGTGAAGACACGGCAACAGACACGGGGGAAGACATGAGAGAAGACATAGCTACAGACACGAGAGTAGACATAGCAGCAGACACGAGAGAAGACACACTACAGGCACGAGAAAGACACAGCTACAGACACGAGAGAAGACACAGCTACAGACACGAGAGAAGACACGGCTACAGACACGAGAGAAGACACAGCTACAGACACGAGAGAAGACACAACAGCAGACACAAGAGAAGACACAGCTACAGACACGAGAAAGACACTACAGACACGATAGAAGACAGCGGTTTTTTTAACGATAGTCTCCCCATTTACACACCACTGGTTGTAGGTCGACTCCATTGATAAGTTGGTTTGAACTAGTCTACCCTGGTCGAGGTTATGGGTGTCGCAGTCTGTTGTTGTCTGGCTTCACGTTTTTATTTCCGAGAAAGAGACGGCTTGTGACATAGGTTTTGTCACTCTCTGTGGTATTGTGTGTTGGACCCAGTACCTGAATGTTTTAGAAGTGTTGAAAGCTCTGTCATGGTGAAATATACAACACGCGGTGTGAGCGCGAGTGCGGAATAACCCCGTGACCTTGTATGAAAGTCGGATTGCTCGAGACCCACCTATCAGGGGTGACGTGGTCAGTAGGTCGTCCAATCAGAAGTAAGTTAGTGTGTAGTGATGTGTAAATGGGGCGACCAGCGTAAAATTTACCGACACAGCTGCAGACACGAAAAAGACAAGGCTGCAGACACTGCTGCAGACAAGAGAAAGATAACAGTAGCAGAAATGAGAAATCTTTTATCCCAACTGCAATGCTTCTAGCAGCAGCATTGTCCCGGGGCGGCAGTGAATAGACGAGGGGCAGAAAACATATCCAATGACATGTATCGATCTGGTGTTGTCTAGAGGCACGTCCTCAACTTCATCGTGAGTTGGAAGGGGGAGGGGGGGGGGGGGGGGGGGGGGGGGGGGGGGGGGGGGGGGGGGGGGGGGGGGGGGGGGGGGGTTGTGTGTGTTGTGTGTGACTAGCGCCCGAGTCAGCGCCCTTCATATCTATGTCTACCAGGCTCAGCTAGGAGGCGTGTGTTCGCTAACAAATGACATCTGAAATGACGTCACTGAGGTTTTTACGGAGAGCGATAATTCGCTGACGTCAGCTGTCTCTCTCTCGGGTCGATGGCGTCTTCTCCAGAACGACACACAGACTGACACAATTTGTCGCCAGAAAATGTCGCCCGTGTTTGGTGCCTCCGTGGTCTGGAGTGTGCTCTCACCGGGCGCGCATTGATTAGCCAGATAGAACGGTAGGAGATGTCTGCGACACCAACACAAAGTCGGCGTCTATGACTTAAGCGTCGCGAAGGCACAATGTAATGCCGGGGTGATTTGGCAGCGGACCGTCTTGTGTTGGTTTCGCGAGTGGCATCGAGAGTCGACTGTTCGGTTTCTTCTGCCTTCTATCCCCAATGGGGCATAGGGCCTCAACCACAAAGTTATGGGGTTGATTCTGCAACGTGCTGTAAAGGATACGCAACTAAACTTTTTGCAAGGAAGTCTTTGATGTGCAACAGACAAGGGTGCGGTATCCGTGGATCCATACATTCATCCACCAATCCATCCATCCATACAAACAGAAACATACCTACATACATACATACATACATACACACACACATACATACATACATACACACACACACACACGCACGCACGCACCACGCACGCACGCACGCGCGGGCAGGCACGCACGCACGCACGCACGCACCCACCCACCCACCCACCCACCCACCCACACATACATACATACATACATACATACATACATACATACATACATACATACATACATACATACATACATACATACATACATACATACATACATACATACATACATACATACATACATACATACATACATACATACATACATACATACATACATACATACATACATACATACATACATACATACATACATACATACATACATACATACATACATACATACATACATACATACATACATACATACATACACACACACATACACACATACATACATACATACATACATACATACATACATACATACATACATACATACATACATACATACATACATACATACATACATACATACATACATACATACATACATACATACATACATACATACATACATACATACATACATACATACATACATACATACATACATACATACACATGCGGGAAGGAGAAGGGCTCCTTAAGTGTCCACCCTCAGGTTCTGGCGCTCCTATGAAAGAAACTGTAGCAACGAGCCAGAAAACAAAACACTTAAACCACGCCGACGAAGAACTGCAGCGGTAGTAATAATACCAGTGTTAAATGAGAAAAGCGGTTCCTGTCTAGATGTCTTGTGGCTGTCATATATCTAGCGTTTATCTGTGGGTCATGTCTGTGTATGTGTGCCGGTTTGACTTATCTGGTGAATTCATGATATGAATTCGGCGATTATATGACAGGAATAAACGGATTACTACCAGTCATCCATTAAAAAACGCCTGGCCAGGTGTTTATTCCCTGCACATCAAAGAGGCAGCAAACCAGCCGGTAGGAGCATCAGCTTCAGCAGCGATACACAACGTGCATGCGGGGGGGGGGGGACTGACATTCATCTTTCATTCTCCGAAATCCAGTTTTATCTCTTTGATTGTAGAGCTAGAAGGTCGTCTTGACCCCTTCTCTCTACAGACAGTAAACACAATCATCCCTTCTCTCTACACAGTGAGAGCATCACCAGCCCTTCTCTCTGCTGAGAGTGACCATCACCACCCCTTCTCTCTACTGAGAGTGACCATCACCACCCCTTCTCTCTACTGAGAGTGAACATCACCACCACTTCTCTCTACTGAGAGTGAACATCATCACCCCTTCTCTCTACTGAGAGTGAACATCACCACCCCTTTTCTCTACTGAGAGTGAACATCATCACCCCTTTTCTCTACTGAGAGTGAACATCACCACCACTTCTCTCTACTGAGAGTGACCATCACCACCCCTTCTCTCTACTGAGAGTGAACATCACCACCCCTTCTCTCTACTGAGAGTGACCATCACCACCCCTTCTCTCTACTGAGAGTGAACATCACCACCCCTTTTCTCTACTGAGAGTGAACATCATCACCCCTTTTCTCTACTGAGAGTGAACATCACCACCCCTTCTCTCTACTGAGAGTGACCATCACCACCCCTTCTCTCTACTGAGAGTGAACATCACCACCCCTTCTCTCTACTGAGAGTGACCATCACCAGCCCTTCTCTCTACTGAGACTGAACATTACCACCCCTTCTCTCTACTGAGAGTGAACATCATCACCCCTTCTCTCTACTGAGAGTGAACATCACCACCCCTTCTCTCTACTGAGAGTGAACATCACCATACCTTCTCTCTTCTGAGAGTGAATATCACCACCTCTTCTCTCTACTGAGAGTAAACACATCAATCCCTTCTCTCTACAGAGAGACACCAGTTCCGATTCTGTCACGTTAAACTACTCCAGTCTTGAATGAAAGTGTCAGCGTGAGTATAAACCTGACTGACTCTCATTGCCGTGCCAGGTCTCCTTGCTCCACCTTCTCTCATCCATATCCCCTACAGACAGATAGGTGGGCGTCTTGTAGACAAATCTTCCACTCACTAGTAGCAGCGACTCACAAACACACACTGACATGCACACACACATTAACACACACACATTCACACACACTAACATACACTGACACACGCACACATATAACCACACTCACACATTTAAACGGACCAGCAGACAGACACATGTCCCACATAAATGGAGATTGTAATCTATTTAGACCCTACTCCATAAATCAAATCCTTTCACTTCTATACACGTTAAAACGCAGAAACATTTCAACACATATGTAAACTTCAAAAGCACTTGACCTAGTTACCTCCCCTCGTTAAATGGCAACAATGGCGGTTCTGGAAACAACAATGATTACCCAAGCGATCACCAATATGAGCGATCTGCACCGGTTCGGACATTCCCCAGGCTGGCTTGCTAATGGGACCAGCCACACATACACCTCGCCTCTCACCCACTTTGCCAACAATCGAGTTTGGCCCTTGGAGATGCACCAGCAAAGCCTGCTATACTTTGTTCATTCTAGCGATCTTCCTTTTCAGGACTGCAGTCTGTAGGATTAACATCTCAAAGAAGAGATTCAAATAGGTACAAATTTGGGAAACCCCGTTCAATTGTGTTCGGCCATACTCTTCTTGTTTCTTCTTCTTCTTCTTCTTCTTCTTCTTCTTCTTCTTCTTCTTCTTCTTCTGCTTCTTCATCTTCGCTTTCACCAGCTGTAAACTCCGGCGGAAACTTCTGGTTGTTTGTCCACTTCTGGACTGCAGTCCTGTTCCAGAACCTGAGTGTTACGTGTGCATCTGTTTGACAGTTCTGACTAATTTGTATGTAGACCACTGGTTCCTTGCCTCTCAAGCAGATGCACTCCGATTTCGAAGAAAACTTCCAATTAGTCGACACTGACGACATGCTTTTGGGTAGGCAGTGGGTCTATACTTGTTTATCCTATAATAGGGCTCCAGAACCCACACAGAGACTTGTTTCTTCTGTCCTACTGCTTTTGCTGTAAAGCTTCACAGAAAGGAGTTATAGTGCAATTCCCAACTCATGCCCTCACACTTTAGTAAATATCTCGAAAACAAGTTTAAGGCATTTTGCTTTATATTTCCGATTTTCTGTATGATTTTATAATTTACAATTATGTGTATATTGTTTTCTTTGAGCAGGAGATGTCTTGGATCTTTTTTATAAAATTAATATGTCCACGCCTTAAAAAATAGACTATACAGAATTGACACAAGAATATAGATTGCTTGGAAATCAGTTCACGTGAATAGTAATGCGTGGTTATTTTTTCGATAGCCTATCCCACATACAATGAAAAATCCACAACTCACGGGAGTCTAATAGTGGAGAAAACCATCTGAGAATAGAATGCCTGGAGTTTTGACTTTTTTTTACAGTTTCGGTTACTCAATTAACTGTAAGCACGCCGATTGTTTGCTTTGTTTTCTTATATACCACAACAACAACAACAAAATGAAAACTAGATGTTTGTTTACATATGAAAAAAAAATTGCACGGTTGTGGTTATTAATAGGTTGCATATTGATTTTCAACAACTTTCACCTAACGGTTACTGGGTTCCACATTTTTTAGTTGGGCAAGACATTTGGGACGGACTATATATGCAGTTTCCATTCGTTCGCTAGTTGTGTAGCTTGTCTTATTGTCATAATGCGTTTCTGCAGTGATTCTTTTACTCCCTGCACTTGTCTCTTTCTTGGTCTGTCTCTTGCTTTCTTGCCAGGTGCTCTCTTCTACTACGTTCTAGCTGCTGGCTGATTTAGTTTCATTCTGACCAGATAACCAAACATTTTGATTCTTTGATGTTCTAAGAAAAAGGACTTAATTGTAGTGTGTCTACCATTTATACATCTCGACTCACTTTTCTTCCATGCAAAACAGTTCAACTGGAGCACCACAAAACGGTTTCGAAGCAGCCTGCAGTCCAGTGTCAGTAGCTCTTGTGATGTTAATATATCCAGTTTCGTCCTTTTTAGGACGAAATTTTTTGTTATTTGAAGCCCTACTCTGGCTTTTGCCAGGGGCCGCAATATAGGCAGGCCATATATATGGCCAAATGACTGAACGCGGTTTCTGGGACCTCTCCACGGCGATCCTCATCCACATGGTGGCACTTTGTGTCATCGGGTGTTTATCGCTTGTGTGATGTCCTGGTGGGGTAGAAATTCAGTTCAGTTCAGTAGCTATTGATTTGATGGTGTGTGCTGGACCCTGTACGTGTGTAGTTTCTGGGGATAGGGTGTGTGATATGCGAGACATGTTTCAAATATAGTAGTATGGGCTCTCCTTGCAATAACGGTCGCTAATTGGACGGCGACGGCTGCTTAGTCGAAGGTCAGTCCCTTGGCTGCAATGCAATTACGGAGTGGAAAAGAGGGAACGACACAAATGACATAATTAGGGTTAGGGTTAGGGGTAGGGTTAGGATTAGGGTTAGGGTTTGGGTTAGGGTTAGGGTTAGACTAATGTGAGTCGCAGCGCGTGGTCTAGACGCTTTGTTGAACTCACTGTGTTTTGTCATTCGTGCCCTGTCCGCTCCGTAATTGCACTGCAGCCAGGGGACTGAACTCTGACTAAGCGGCCGTCGCCGTCCAAGTAGCGACCGTTATTGCAAAGAGAACCGTAGTATGTTTAAATCATGCTGACACAAACAATACATTGCACAATTTATTGCCAGGCAAATTTCGCTGTATCTCGCCAGGTGCGTTACTACAGAGTTACATCAACATAAAATAAAGTACACACAAATCCCATAAATCTAACTAAAATGTGAATACTTTATTTGGACACATAATGGTGTGTTTTAACGCACGCGACGAGATACAGCAAAATATGCCTGGTAATAATGTGTGCAATGTATTGTTTTTATTTGCATTATTTACATTCATTACAGGAAAACATTGTTTCGAATATTAATGTGTGTGTGTGTGTGTGTGTGTGTGTGTGTGTGTGTGTGTGTGTGTGTGTGTGTGTGTGTGTGTTTGTTTGTGTGTGTGACATGCAGCACATTAATAAAAACAATCATATTGAGGTTTTCAATTGCGAAAACAATAATAATATTCCTGAAATAATATGAAGCCGTGTGGGTTCATGGGCCTTTTTGGAGAAGGGGAGTGAACTGACCAACTGCCTCCTAATTAGTATGCCGTAGAAAATGACTCATTCCGAGTGTTTCATTCGAAGTCGGAGTGCATCTTTATAACAGGCTAGGAACCAACAGTCTGCATACAAATGCACCAAATCTATATACGCTTCATTATATTGTTATTCTAAGACAATTCTCTGTCTTGGAAGTTTTTTTTTTTTTTTTTTCAGTCATGTAAAATTGTCTCATCTATGCAGGATTTTTCAGCCATTAAGGATTCTCTCGTGTAGGTAGAAATGTCTCAGTCAGATAGGATTCTTTCAGCTATTGGGCACTCTTTCAGTCTTATAGAATTGCCTCAGTCATGTATGATTCTCTCAGCCATGATGTATTCTCTAAGTCATCTAAAAATAAAAGGCTTATTTAAAATACTGGCATTCTATGAAAAAGCCATATCAGTTACATATGCTTAAAAGCGGGAGGGATAATGTAAGAAAATCACTTCCAGCCGATCAGCAGAAAAGAGGAGGAATGACACATACACGTGCAGAATATTAGAGCGTCACCATTCTGTGTGTTTTTCGGAGCGGAGCAACTATAGTGTGACCCGTTTGCCATGAAACTAAGATTACCAGATTACCAGAGCGTCACCAAACAACTCTAAAACATTTACAAGTGCAGATGATTAAGGAGTCACCAAACAACTCTAAAACATTTACAAGTGCAGATGATTAAAGCGTTACCAAACAACTCTAAAACACTTATAAGTGCAGATGATTAAAGCGTCACCAAACAAGTCTAAAACACTTACAAGTGCAGATGATTAAATCGTCACTAAACAAGTCTAAAACACTAACAAGTGCAGATGATTAAAGCGTCACCAAACAACTCTAAAACACTTACAAGTGCAAATGATTGAAGCGTCACCAAACAATTCTAAAACACTAACAAGTGCAGATGATTAAAGCGTCACCAAACAATTCTAAAACACTAACAAGTGTAGATGATTAAAGCGTCACCAAACAACTCTAAAACATTTACAAGTGCAGATGATTAAAGCGTCACCAAACAATTCTAAAACACCTACAAGTGCTAACGATTATATTATCGCAAACAACTCACAAAACAATTTTTTTTTTTTAAAGATTTAAAACAAGGTATATGCAAATGCCTATGTAATTGAAGCATGCGCATATATGCCTAGTCTCAGTAAAATATAATAACAAGTCAGTCATGCCTGGCGCCTTTGATTATTGTATTTGCCCAGTGTTCGTATTGACACCAGAACGGGGAAGTCATTGATTGTTTAGGACAATTCCTCCCTGACGGTTCGACGGGACGTGTCTGGGCAACGTTATGCTTCTGCGTGTCATATTGCTAGTAGTTTAGCCGATCTTTGTCCAGCTCAGCAAGGCGTTGTTTCTACTATAGAAGTAATTGCCAATTGTCTACGTGGGGAGGATTATATGAAACAGCTCGCCAGAAGGTGTTGATCGTAAGTTTATTAAACCAGACAGTCTTTCAACTTCTGAATACAGATGTAGATGTTACTTTCTTGCCGGTGTGCCGACACAGTGAAAACACAAAAGAGGTTCAAGGAGCCTGTCTTGTTTAAGTGTTCAATAACAATAATAATGTGCTGAATGACAAAATAATATAGGAATATATTTGAAACGCTATAATATATACAAACAACAACTTAAATGAGAACTGATACACACGGTTAAATGTGTAGGGTTGCAAGGTGGGGTGGGGGGGGGGGGTGTTGGTTGTTCCCTCCCGGGTGCTCCCGGGATTTCTAGGCACCTAAACCTTTCAGTTTCTGCGTCGCAACTTCTTTGTGCTGTACCCCTCAGTCCCAGAATATATGTAGAGGTTAGTTACTGTTTTGTCTCTCTTTACCCCAGGATGTAGATGTTATTCCTTGTTCTGCCCCATCCTACCCCAGGATGTAGATGTTATTCCTTGTTTTGTTCCATCCTACCACAGGATGTAGTCTTTATATCTTGTTCTGCCTCATCCTACCCCAGGATGTAGATGTTTTTCCTTGTTCTGTCCCATATTACCACAGGATGTAGTCGTTATCTCCTGTTCTGTCCCACTCTACCCCAGGAATGTAGATGTTTATCCTTGTTCTGTCCCATCTTACCACAGGATGTAGTCGTTATCTCCTGTTCTTTCCCACTCTACTCCAGGATGTAGATGTTTATCCTTGTTCTGTCCCATCTTACTACAGGATGTAATCGTTATCTCCTGTTCTGTCCCACTCTACCGCAGGATGTTGATGTTACTCCTTGTTCTGCTCCATTCTACCGCAGGATGTAGATGTTACTCCTTGTTCTGCTCCATTCTACCGCAGGATGTAGATGTTACTCCCTGTTTTTCCCCTATCCTCCGCCCTCGCTCTACCCCAGGATGCAGATGTTACTTCTTGTTCTGTCCACTGACCCCAGGGCTCAGGTTGTCCATGTTCCTTATACCTCGCTCAAGCCAAAATGACCAAATAAACCCCACCGACCGCACTAACAATAACAATATTCATGGACGGGTCAGATCGTTGGAATGTGAACAGGCAACAACAAATATTTTCTGTATATATTTTCACTGTCTGTGTCTCTGTTTGTCTGTCTACCTGTTTATCTATCTGTCCCTTTCCCTCTCTTTCCACGTGTGAATGTGTGTGACAATACCCCCATGGCTGCTACGAAACAGCACAAGGTGCCCTCTCCACACCCCCTCCCCTTATTTTTCCCCTTCTAACTGGCAGTAACGAACCTAAATAAACATGACAGCAATCAACTTCTTGTAGGCAGGAAATCTGGCCAGAGATGTCATTGACGTGAAGTTAACATTTTCTTTGTAACTGGGGTCATTAGAGTGAAGAGCTAAGTGCGAATGTTGGAAGAAAAGGGGAAGGAAGAGAGGAAGAAGAAAAAAAATGGAAGGGGAAGAGGAAGATAAGAAGGGGCACGAGGTGACAATGCTATTTTTACTTTTTTGGTCGGTCAAATCTTTACGTTCACAAGGTGTTATGTCACTAACGCTAAGGGAATCAAGAACATGCCAATAAATGGACACCAGGGCGGCGCTAGAACTTCGTCACGATTCTAGTGTGTTCCACATACAATCACTGAAAATACACTGTTCGTGGACCTGTGACCTGAATACCCATCGCAGTGTCCTCAAGAGAAACTATACAGGATATGTGAGACCAACATTTGAAAATGAGATGCTGCCTGGGGCCCAACAGCTAAATCCCATTTTCAACAATAAAAATCGAAAGATTCAAAGTGAAATTGTCTGCATTATGACACGGACCAGGCGCTCAAAGCCCATGTCAAACATGGAAACATTTTCTGTTCTCCGTGCTCCGGAAGACTGGAAAGACACAAAGCTTTTCGCGGGGCTTTTCCCATACCACCTTTTGAAAGATCAAGCCATGAACAGCCATCAACGAAAACCCCAGAGGCGTGAACTGATGAAAATATGTTTCATCTAGAAACGCAATTGCCAAGCTTGCTGACCTAAAACTCCGATCCATGTAATCAAATGGCCCATTAAAACAGTGCAACCATTACCCGTCCTCCCTTTGGCTTTAGGATAACTTGTCATCAGGCAGAACAACTGTTATGGGCATCTCCAACAAATCATTTTTGAGCAGATCTGCTATGAAGTCCATTACAGAATTAGAGACCAACAGACCTTATCCACACCAGAGTTGGATACATATGGTTCAGGCAAGAGAGCAATCGGAGACGGAGGAGGAGGAACATATATAGAATGCCGAATTGGTTTAAAAACTACCAGGGTCATATTTCTCCAATTACAGAACAGAGGCAAATGCACTTCGGGTGGCATGTACTTTCTTGAATGGACAACAGCACAGAAAATGTAGCAGAGGTCTCTCTGACTGATGCTATGTCTGTTCTACGAAAAATTATTAAAATAAAAGACACACAGTTTGTAGAATTGATGCAACAACTAATTCATTACAAATTTTAAGTAGAACAACCTTTACTACAGCGGATTCCTGGGGATTGTGGCATGGAAGGCAATAAAACAGCGGACAGACTGACCAGAAGCGGCAGTGACATAGTGTAATCAAATAGTGACTTAACCAATCAGTTAATACAATCCAGTATCCAAGTAAGCTTGCTGGATTCACACACACAATTTTCTCCCCAAAACTCGCTTCATCGCCTCTCTAGAGAGGAACAATGTATTATATTCAGAGAAAGGACAGGACAGGCACAACAAACTTCGCCAAAATATGTTTATATTTTTCGGTGTAGGAAACACGAAGACGTGTCTCTGTAACTTGACCCCAGAAAATGTTTGTCAACTGTATGCTGACAACAGAGATACAGTCTGCCTGTTCCAACCATAACGAAAACAATGCTGTATGGTACACGAGGAGATATGGTCAGGACAATAGATTTCATAAAGGCTAACGGATTCCTGACATAAGTTTTGTGACAGATGATGGAAGAAGAAGAAGAGTAAAACTCGATGTCTCAACATCCATAGGGTGTCATATGGAAGATGCATGAACTCAAAATTACATTTAGTCTACATTGCTAAAGCGAGTCTTTTGTTTTCTGACTGTTATTGTGCAGTCACCACTGTTGTTCACTATTGTGCCAAAGGATAGGAAATGTGTGTCGGAAACCTTTCATGTGAGTAAATGTGTCGGAAACCTGTCATGTGAGTGGATGTGTGGGGGAAAAAGTCATGTAAGTGGATGTGTAGAAAACATGTCATGTGAGTGGATATGTTGGAAAACAGTTAAGGAAGTGCGCCTGTTAAAAAAACCTCAATATATGTCATGTGAGTGGATGTGTAGGAAGCCTGTCATGTGGGTGGATGTGTAGGAAGCCTGTCATGTGGGTGGATGTGTAGGAAGCCTGTCATGTGGGTGGATATGTAGGAAACCTGTCATGTGAGTGGATGTGTAGGAAGCCTGTCATGTGGGTGGATGTGTAGGAAGCCTGTCATGTGGGTGGATGTGTAGGAAGCCTGTCATGTGAGTGGATGTGTAGGAAGCCTGTCATGTGAGTGGATGTGTAGGAAGCCTGTCATGTGAGTGGATGTGTAGGAAGCCTGTCATGTGTTTGGATGTGTAGGAAACCTGTCATGTGTGTGGATGTGTAGGGAACCTGTCATGTAAGTGGATGTGTAGGAAACCTGTCATGTAAGTGGATGTTTAGCAAACTTGTCATGTGTGTGGATGTGTAGGAAGCCTGTCATGTGAGTGGATGTGTAGGAAAACTGTTAAAGGAGTGTGTCTATAAAAAACTCAATATATGACTGGTATGAATACCCAGCAACTGCAAAAAAGACTAAGCGACGCCTCGCGAAGGGAACGAACATACCACATGAAATTTGGCTGCAGAAGGTAATTATGAAACTTGTCTGCTGTTAGATGACGTCACTTCACTTTGGTGGGAATGAGGTCTGCCAGGAACAAGTTTACTGAACTAATTCTGACATCACGGGGACAGATGTTGCCAAAGACTCTTAATTCTTGTGATTTTGTGAGGAGATAACGTCATTTTCCCAAGACGTTTGTATAATTTCCAATTTCATGATTATTTATTGACCTGTTGCCCTATATCGGTCTATTGCTGTGATTCCTATTTTTCATGACACCGAGAAGAAATTAATCACTTCCGGAAAAATCTATAACATTCAACGTGATCAGCTAAGGTGTCCGCTAGAGAGTCAACCACTTGGGCTTTATCGAGTAGGTCAACACGCCACTTTCTCCATCAGACGTGAGCCTTATCGAATGGATCAACACACCACTTTCTCTAAGATTTACTTCTGCACCCTCATGCCAGAGCTACTACTGCAACAAGCAGGCGAGTTAACACCCCAGGCAAACATCCGCGCCAGGCCCACAATTCGATGAACAAAACATTCCCCGGCTGTCATCTAATTGATCATATTTACTCATGTCTTTAGGTGGCGATTCTAAGCCGGGTGCTGCCGCCCCAACATACAGACCCGACAAAGGGCTGTATTCACACCAGAGGCATGGAGGCAGGATCTAGCAATGGAAGTCATGCTGATGCAAGTATCAGTCAGTATGACTTGATAATCACGTACACTGCGTTAGATGGAAGTCACAGTGGCGGAGCGGCTAGACGCTGGCCTCTAATCGGAAGGTTGTGGGTTCGCACCCAGACGGAGCCAGACTTTTTTTTTTAATGAACTTGACTTATAGGTCGACCCAGCCTTGAGGGGGTACTGGGTGCAGTCCAGGAATGTTGAGGCGGCGGGCGTGATGCTGAACACATCACCTATCTTGTGCCAATTGGTCTATAAAAATATAGGTCTAGCCCTATATGCCTAAAGGTGTGGACAAGGGACCTTTAATTATTTTTACTTTTATTGTGTGAAGTGATGATTTATCAGGGGCTGTCACTCAGGGGCGTCCACACATAGAAAACATTAGGGAGCACGGGGTGGAATCTCTCAAGTCGTGTTTATGTGCGTAACAATAATAGTGTGAGTTATATTATTAAATAATAATAATCTGTAGTGGAACTCCAATATTCGTCCACGCCAATAATTGTCTTTTCTTTTTAATTCGTCGTCAGACGAGGAAAAAGAAACGACGATGGGCTGGTTCCAGCTGCTGAAATATCTTTTCGACGTTGGCAAAAATGCAGGTTTTCAGTGAGATACGGTGGGCACAAATTGCTATAGTTACTCTGTGTATCAATTTACTCGATGATGATGTTTATGGACACTTTTGGAAAATGTCAACACAAATAATAAAACAAAGCTGCACTAAATACTTATATTGGAAAAACAAAAAGTTCTGTGAATGGTCTGTAAATGTCGACGAACCATCAGGTCATCAATCACCAAAAGTGACATTTCCTGATATCATAAAGGCAGGTGATTACCTTCCAAACAACAGCCATTTTTTTTTTTTTTTTTCCAGATGTTTTTTTTTTTTTTAAATCAAAAGGTACATGTCTTTTTTTAATTAGTATTATTAATTGTGTAGGCTCGTCCCATTATATTTACGTCACTAGGACGAGTAAACTTCTGTCATCATGATAAACCAATAACAAATACAATAGTAATATGGGGAAAAAAAATTATTAATTTGAAATTTAAAACCCTTTTTTATTTAGTTCCTATGGTAACAGATATTCGTCTTTTTTAATAATACCCCCCCCCCTTTTCCCCGTCCCCCCTCACCCCCCCCCCCCCTTTTGTGTGTCTCCACAGGAATGGACTAATTACAAACATTTGTTTCACTGTATTTGAAATGATATGAAATACTCGAACACAAAAGTAAGAAAAAGAAACTTCTATACATGATTAGATGGTTGTCTAACCCATCTTTCACTTTTTATATTGAAATAAGACCGCCCCCTCCCCCAGTCCCTTTTCCCTCACTCCGCCGACTACCATTTTTCTTAGGGTGGAGAGGGGGGGGGGGGGCTATGTCCATGTTCTGGCGTCCCCTAATGTCAGTTCTGTAACGTAGAGCCGTTATGTTCAATAATCTGTTACTGCTGACTTAGTGACCTTTGTATTTGGGTTCTATAACCGTGTCTCATTACTGTACACTGTACTGTAAACTACCCACCATCTCATGATTGTAACCTGTACTGTGATTGGAACTACACATCACCTCATGACTGTAACCTGTACAATAAACTACACATCATCTCACGACTGTACCCTGTACTTAAACTACACATCATCTCATGACTGTAACCTGTACTTAAACTACACATCATCTCATGACTGTACCCTGTACTGTAAACTAAACTGCACACCATCTCACCACTGTACTCTATTCTGTAAACTATACTCTCATGACTTTAAACTGTACTGTAAACTACATATCATCTTATGACTGTAACAAATTACTGCAAACTACACATCATCTCACGACAGTACCCTGTACTGTAAACTAAATATCATTTCATGACTGTAACCTGTACTGTAAACTATACATTATTTTATTACTGTAATATGTAGTGTAAACTTCATCTCAGTATTGCGGCTCTTTAGAACTATATTACCAAGTCTATCAAAAGTAAAATTGCTGCAATTTTTGCAGAACAGTATTTGTTCCTTTAATTTCTGTCATCATATTTCCAGCCATGCTTATATTTTATCTCCATTTACCAACATGTGAGTGACATACTCACATAAACAAAACAAAAGAGAGAAAGAGAGAGAGAAAGAGAGAGAGAGAGAGAGAGAGAGAGAGAGAGAGAGAAAGAGAGAGAAAGAGAGAGAGAGAGAGAGAGAGAGAGAGAGAGAGAGAGAGAGAGAGAGAGAGAGAGGAATGTGGTTTCTGAGAAGAATTTCAAAGTAGCATACTCTGCATTGATGACGAAGATATACTTACACTGACATCGTACTACTGTTACCATTCAATTCACTCGCAAGTGCCAAGATAGACGATTGTGAGCCCAGATGATGTTATTATCCAGCATTCAGCATTGTCAGTTGCAGTTGTGCCAGGAGCTTACAAAGATGTCAGTCTCCAGCTTTTTTTAGAAGAATATGAATCTGAGCATGCGGAACTCCTTTTGCACATAGATGTATTTTGGCTCAATCTGGATGAATTCTTTTAGAAGAACTAGGAGCTTTCTTCGAGAAATTACAGTTAAGGAAAAAAAATCCAGATTAGAATTTTAGAAGACCATAAATAATTACTGGAACTGTCCTTTATTTGTAACATTACCAAAAAGCTAAATCAAGAAAATGTTAGCTTGCAGGGGGGAAAAATCTCTTAAAGAAGTCATGAGTGTGTTTCAGAATTTCAGGGAAAGTATTACAATTTTTTGTAACCTCAGCTGAAGAATGATAAATTAAACAACTTTAGTTTTATAGAATATGAGCGCGGAGAAAAAAACATTTCATCTTCGAGAGTTTTGCACCGCAATTTGATAATTTGCGCAAGGAATTTTCAAAAAAAAAAAAAAAAAAAATTCTCAAAAGGTTTTTCCAGTTGGATAGTCGTGGTTGTAACTTTCAGTGCATTTCCATAAAAGATAACTGGTGAGCATAAAAATGTTCGCTAACCGTGCTCTACACCAAGGTGGTCACCTGACAGTCTAGTAACACTGTCTACACTCTCTACAACATAGTAGGCACTTGGTAATCTATAAATAATGTCTACACACTCTGCACCCAGGCATGCACCTTGCAATCCAGAAACACTATCCACACTCTCTACATTAAGGTAGACACCCGATAATTAAAACTCAATGTCTACACGCTACACCATGATAGGCACCAATCTAAAAACACTTCAACACTACATCAAAGATGAAATCAGGCAATCTAGAAACACTGTCTTCACTACATCAAATATAGCACCAGGCAATCTATAAAAAAAACTGTCTACACTACATGAAAGACGGCACCAAACAATCTATAAACACCGTCTACATTACATTAAAGATGGCACCGAGCAATCTAATAACTACATCTACACGACATCAAAGATGGCACCAAGCAATCTATAAAACCTGTCTACACTACATCAAAGATGACACCAGGCAATCTATAACAACTGTCTACACTACATAAAAGATAGCACCGGGGAATCTAAAAACTACATCTACACTACATCAAAGATGACACCAGGCAATCTAAAAACTACATCTACACTAAATCAAAGATGGCACCAGGCAATCTATAAACACTGTCTACACTACATCAAAGATGGCACCCGGCAATCTATAAACACTGTCTACACTACATCAAAGATGGCACCAGGCAATCTAAAAACTACATCTACACTATATCAAAGATGGCACCAGACAATCTAAAAACACTGTCTATACTACATCAAAGATGGCACCAGACAATCTAAAAACACTGTCTATACTACATCAAAGATGGCACCAGACAATCTAAAAACTACATCTACACTATATCAAAGATGGCACCAGGCAATCTATAAACACTGTCTATACACTCAACCCCAGTGTTTCCTAAACTTCTTTTGGTTACTGCTCCCTTTCAGTAAACTATCCCCCTTCTCCCCGAAAAATTCATAATCATCATTACGTGCCTACCGTGCCATGCCGATAATTAAAGACGATACTGATACACCGTCCAGCAGGACCAACAGTATAACGGGTCAGAGCACTTGTTTTACCCCATGTCTATGGCCAAGACATCAAGGTATTTATCTCTCTCACCCTTTTTTTTTTTATATTGAAAAATGCAGTGACAAATTTACTTTACTGTTATAATAATTTTTTTTTTTTACATTGCGCAATGAAATCAAGAGAAGAACAGGTGCTTTTACACTGCTCTGAGATACTAACTCTCATGTCACTGACCGACTGACTGTCTGTTTTACCTCTAGCCATTCGTTGATACAGTAACATTATTATCCGAAAATACTCATTGTGAGTCGCTTTTATTTGCAGAATGTTCTGCTCAGGCCGTCTTTTCCCACTGTGAGGACAAGTATGGGGAAAATTAATGTTAAACCAATAACCAAGAATGGCATTTTGGAACCATGTTAACGAGAAAGATTAACCTGATTAGTAATAACTTATAACTTCTTCATTTATTTTGCAAAGTAAAAAAAAAAAAAAAAATGCACTTCAAATTACGAGAATGCAATCGATATCTAGAAATCTCTCTGTTAAGTCATGTTGGGAAAATGTATGCTAAGGTAATATAAACGAGGCTGCGACCAGTGATAGATCCACAGTTGACAGAAGAACAGATGGGTTTCAGAAGAAACAGAAGTTGCACAGATGCAATCTTCACACTTTTAACAGTTAATAGAAAAAAAAACACCAAACATGATCAGAACTTATTTCTAGCATTTGTAGACCAGGAGAAAGCTTTTGACAGGGTCGACAGACAAAAAATTATTGAAAGTAATTGCTCGATATGGAGTAAGTGAACACCTCATTTAAGTTTGCAAAAGCTTATATGGAGATTGTAGAAGAGTAGTTAGAATAAATCAGGGAACATCTTGAGTAAGACAGGGATGTGTCTTATCGCCACTTCAGTTTATTACCTGCATTGAGAGTTAAGCAAAGATACCAAGCCCAAAAACGAAAATAATAACCGAATTACTGTCTGCTGATGACCAGGCCTTGATACAGAAGGGAATTTACAACAGCTCAATTTCACGAATGAAGAATGTAAATCAATATGAGAATAAGTATCGAAAAGACAGAAGTAATGTCGATATAAGAAAGAAGCATAATTCAAATATAGCATTAGAGAATACTTACATTAGACAGGCATCTGAGTTTAAATATCTTGGAACAACATTCATTTCTTCTTCTCTTCCACTTTTACCTCATCGAAGTGTCGGGGGCAGCAACAACATTTACTTCTTCTTCTCTTCCACTTTTACCTCATCGAAGTGTCGGGGGCAGCAACAACATTCACTTCTTCTTCTCTTCCACTTTTACCTCATCGAAGTGTCGGGGGCAGCAACAACATTCACTTCTTCTTCTCTTCCACTTTTACCTCATCGAAGTGTCGGGGGCAGCAACAACATTCACTTCTTCTTCTCTTCCACTTTTACCTCATCGAAGTGTCGGGGGCAGCAACAACATTCACTTCTTCTTCTCTTCCACTTTTACCTCATCGAAGTGTCGGGGGCAGCAACAACATTCACTTCTTCTTCTCTTCCACTTTTACCTCATCGAAGTGTCGGGGGCAGCAACAACATTCACTTCTTCTTCTCTTCCACTTTTACCTCATCGAAGTGTCGGGGGCAGCAACAACATTCACTTCTTCTTCTCTTCCACTTTTACCTCATCGAAGTGTCGGGGCAGCAACAACATTCACTTCTTCCTTCTCTTCCACTTTTACTCTCATCGAAGTGTCGGGGGCAGCAACAACATTCCTTCTTCTTCTCTTCCACTTTTTACCTCATCGAAGTGTCGGGGGCAGCAACAACATTCACTTCTTCTTCTCTTCCCTTTTACCTCATCGAAGTGTCGGGGGCAGCAGCAACACATTCACTTCTTCTTCTCTTCCACTTTTACCTCATCGCAGTGTCGGGGCAGCAACAACATTCACTTCTTCTTCTCTTCCACTTTTACCTCATCGAAGTGTCGGGGGCAGCAACAACATTCACTTCTTCTTCTCTTCCACTTTTACCTCATCGAAGTGTCGGGGGCAGCAACAACATTCACTTCTTCTCTTCCACTTTTACCTCATCGAAGTGTCGGGGGGTGGGGGGGGGAGCAACAACATTCACTTCTTCTCTTCCACTTTTACCTCATCGAAGTCTCGGGGGTTGGTGGGGGGGGGGGGGGGGGGGAGCAACAACATTCACTTCTTCTTCTCTTCCACTTTTACCTCATCGAATGTGTCGGGGGGTTTTGGGGGGGGGGGGGAGCAACAACATTCACTTCTTCTCTTCCACTTTTACCTCATCGAAGTGTCGGGGGGAGCAACAACATTCACTGAAGGTGGTAAATTCGACGAAGAAATTAACATCCGATGCAGTAAAGCAGGCCAAGGTTTCGGTTAGTTAACCCCCCTCTTACAGCATAAGGCAATCCCAGTCAGCACAAAGAAACATCTCATACACAGCATTTTCATTCCCACCCATGCTACCAGTGCCAGATTTGGTCACTCACAACAAAACATAAACGAAAATTAGTAACCATGGAAACGAGGTGTCTGAGAAAGACTGTATGAGTGACCAGAAGAGATCAAATCAGGAATGAGGTGATATGAGATAAAGTCGGCACAGAACCAGTTCTAAATTACATATAAGGACAGCAAATCTAATTTGCCCAACTGGAGAGAATGCCTTCTGATGCTATGCCATACAATGCATATACAAAAAGAGGAGAAGGACGTAGAGCAAGAGATAGACCAAGAACAATATGGGCAGATAGCATCAGAGAAGCTCTACAGCACTTTGATCGAAGCAGCCAGAAGAGCACTAAGCAGGACTTTATATCCCCCCCCCCTCGTCCCCTTACTGGCCGTCCCAACTTCCTCCAGATTTGACCGAGGCTGCTACCGCGCCCTAAATTATTCCCGCCCCTCTCCCGTGTGGCGATAGCGCCCACTTTTAGGAAGCACTACGCTACACCAAAGTAGGCACCTGGAAGTCTAGAAACACTGTCTACACTCTATGTCCACACCAAGGTAGACACCTGATAATCTTGAAACACTGTCTTCACTCTATGTCTACACTCTATGTCTACACCAAAGGGGACACTTGGTAATCTAGAAACACTGTCTATACTCGATATCTACACCAAGGTGGTCACCTGGTAATCTAGAAACACTGTCTACACTATATGTCTACAATAAGGTAGACACCTGGTAATCTAGAAGCACTGTCTACACTCTATGTCTACACCAAGGTAGAACCTGGTTCTAGAAACACTGTCTATATTCTATGTTAACACCAAGTCAGAAACCCGATAATCTAGAAATATTGTCTACATTGTATTTCTAATCTAAGGTAGACACCTAGTAATCTAAAAACACCGTCTATACTCTTTGTCTAGACCAAAATAGACACCTGGTAATCTAGAAACACTGTCTATACTCGATGTCTACACCAAAGT